>CM063591.1:1080867-1535619 GCA_032356905.1 Salix exigua
TTGTAAAAAAATGGATATTTCTTTGTAAAGTTAATATAGTAAACATAAAAATTTTGCAGAATAACATAATTTGAAAAAGATTTTGTGAAATATCACATTTTGACCATGTCATCTTCAGAAGCATGACATTTATTAAATGTCATTATTCCCAAGCTTGACAAGAAAGTTTTCACAATTCAAAATAGCAACATTTAATATAGATCATAATTCTGAAATGTGAGATTGTCAAACTCTAATATCTTGCCTCGACTGGTTGACTGGTTTGATTCAATTATATTAATTACTCAATCATCTCCTAAAAAAATCATTATTTTATGATTTTTTTTCTTCTAAATATGAAGTTTATCGACAAGTCATTTGGATTCAATCATGCTCAATTTAGAGGTTTGTAGCTCTATTTTCATTTGTTTGAAGTTACCAACTCCATCAACTAAGGCTATCAAAATAAGGATGCCCATGTGATGAACAACGCGTCATTCTCTTTCTCTTCATTAAGTTTGGTCAACACGTCATTTAGGATTTAAATTTAGGCATTGGAAATTTAAAGTGAGTCTCTGTTTTTCCAATTTCTTTTAATTGCACTCGTGATCACCACCCAACTTTTGATTTTATTTAAATGCACTCCTATCAAATTCAATTGTGAGCCCTAGAGTTTAAAACCTTTTCAATTTCATCCCAATACATCATAACATCACACAAAACATGTTTGAATAAAAAATAACAAAAAAACATTTAAATAAACCATGAGATACCAAATCTAAGAGCTAACAACCTAAAAGAGCTTACATGTTTTAAGCATCATGAATTCAAGATTGCTTTTATAAACCAATTATATGCATGAACAAGCTTAACAAGTTAATGATAAATGCTCTTTTCTTTAAAATGCATAGCTGAAGCTAAATCAAAACTAAAACAACATTTATATAAAAAATAAACTTAAACAACAACTTTAATATATCAAAAATTAAGAAAAAAAATTATTTAATAAAATACACAACAATAAAGAGTTGAATGAAACTTTAGTTTTTAAGCATTCCAATTAAGTCCCTATTCTTCCAATTACTTTTAATTGCACTCTTATTCGCCACCCAACTCTGAATTTTATGCAAATGTACCACTATCAAATTCTATTGTTAACCCAAAGTTCAACGCCTTTTTCCTTTTAATTCTTGATTCTAAATTTGTGTATTTTAATCCTTAATTGATGAAAAATCTTTTAATTTCTTTAATTTAACCCTTGGTTTGATCAATTTCTACCAATACTTTCACGCATCTTTTTTAGTTTGGTTCTTAGTTTTGGATTTCTTCAATCAATCTCTAATTCCCATCAAACTTTAGTATTTATGTAATTAAGCCCCTAATGTGATCAAATTAACTCCTAAAAATTGCAATTGCAATTGCAATATATTTTTATTTTGTGAATTTCAGTTATTTAATTTTAATTAATGATATTGTGATTTTTCAATTATTTATTTTTAGGGATGCAATTAAAATTTACAGACCTGACAGAAATGGGGGAGGGAGAAATTAGAACTAAAATGAAAGATGTGGGGATAAATAGAATAAAAATAAAAGATATAAGATCTACTAGAAACAAATCAAAGGTTTTAGTTGACACTGCGATGAAGCACGATAAAATTAAAAGTCAACCTTTTTATTTTTGTTTTTTAATACGACCAAATTCCGTTTTCTTCTCTCCATACGCGGCATCAAGATATACAAGACTTATTCATCAAATAACGTTATTCTATCCTTTGATGCACAAGCATGAAATAGCTGTAAGCATACAACTCTTGAAAATACTCATGGAAATTGCAACCATATGCAAATAATTAAGTCCTAACCCTAAAAACATCTAATACATGAACTTGCATGCCCTTAAAAATCACCATTTCTAATTGGCATTTTCATTGCCAGGACCCCTCCATCCTCATCATACATGCTTTGAGTGTTGCAAAGATGAGGAAACAATATTGGATAATATATATATCGGAAACAGTTTATAATAACATAAATTGAAAACAGTATTCAAGAGAAGACCTTCAGCTCTTGAAAATCCTCGTGGAAATTGCAGCCATATGCAAATAATTAAGTTGATAATATAAGTCATTTCCATAACAAATGAAGCCATGACTAATCTTTTCTAAAAGTCTCATGTTAGAAACCCTAACTACCAAATTCTATGTATAAAACCTCACAACAAGTCATGAATATTGAATACAATAATCGGTCGCTGTTTATAAAATATTAAATAATAACATAAACTGTATTTTGAAGCCTCCCTTAACAATTGAAATGATTTTTCTGACATCATATTAGAGTTTTAATGACTAAGTGGTTCTAAATTTGAATTTGATGATTTTTTTTTCTCTTCTAATGAATCTTATCAGATCATTTTTATTTGACACACAAAATTAATCTTAATTATGTTATATGACACAAAAATTGCTACATGTGGCCCATGGATAATAAGAATATGAATTACTGCAATATGTGCTCTTAATGCCCGCCACAAGTTCCCAATGTTGTGTTATTGTCCATCGAAAACTCGTGTTTAAATTTTTTATTTGTCCCAATAAGTCAATGGTCGTGTGGCACTAGTTAAATATAATCGATGTAATTGCTTCACAACATCTATCCATTATATTCTCAAGGTTGATAACTCCCTCGCTACCGTTTCCTATCTATTTCCCACCCGCTGCTTGGAAATTAATTTATATGTACAGTCGCACCAGAAGTTGCTTTCGTAAATCGAATGCCGTGCAAGCATAAATTTCTTACTCATCTCAATCCTAGTTTTTTTTATTTTTTGCTTTTGCTATATAAAGTTTTGCTGATATGTTCTTCCAAACAATAATTATGACCAGGCATGCACTTGTAGCCATGTGCTTCTTGATTGTACTTCTTTCAACGATCTTTGCTCCTGTTGTCGCAGACCCTCTATACACAGCTTGTTCAACTGAATATGGTAACTATGATCTCGGAAGCCCATTTGAAAAGAACCTGAAGGTTGTCGTTGAAACCTTACCTTCCATCAGTTCATCAACCGGCTTCAACAACACAGCTAGCGGAATATTCCCCGACAATGTCAGCGGCCAAGCACTTTGTAGGGGAGATGTCTCTTCAAGTGCTTGTCAGACATGTTTGAGAGAAGCAAGCCAGAAACTGTTGAAAGAATGCAAAAGTAAAGATGCAACCATATGGTATGAAGCATGCCAGATTCGCTACTCGTTTCAGAATTTGACTTCATTGAATGTTTATGCCGGGAAGTATCCAGTCTTGGAATCTGAGAAGAAATCAGTATCGGATACTGTTCATTTCTATGACTATGTAAAGCTCTTAATGGACAGCCTGTCAATTGATGCTGCGCTTAATCATTCAAAGCTCATGTTCGCAACTGGGGAAATCAAGTTCTCAAGGAACGAAACCATATACGGCCATGCACAGTGCACTAGAGATATCAGAGAAGACGAATGTCAGGAATGTTTGAGCTTTGCCTTACTTGATCTCAAAGGATGTTGTTCTTCGAAGCAAGGTGGAATTGTTGTGAGTGGGAGTTGCAATTTAAGATTTGAGCTGTACAAATACTACAACGCCTCAAGTCACTTGATAGCATCCCCAAGTACTCCTAAAAGTGAGTAAACAGATTTTGTTTTTTACTGATAAACTGTCAGCAAACAGAAGTTATGTTTTGATTATACTTTAGCAAGAAAGGGCAGTACCAGTAACTCTTGGTGTTTCAAATGCTGGCTTTATTCATAAGTACCCAAATTGCAAATGATTGATATTTTTTAATGTTAATTTATTCTTTGACTTGGTACCATATTCTTGCTTTGCAAGGCAGGGGTAATTGGAAGATGGTGGCAATTATTGTGTTTATAACTACAATTTCGGTGCTTACAATAGTCATCGGATCTTCCATCTTCTGTCTGAGGCGAAAAAGAAGAAATTATAGAGGTATCTGAACCGAGTGATGAGGTCCACTTTATTAAATAAGTTAATTTACATCCGAATTCCAAAGAACTAAAACTCTTAGCTTTTGGCAGATATGAAAAGAAATCACCTAGCATTATTAAATGAATTAGCAATTTCAAGAGGGATCACATTGACAGAAGAAGGTCAGTTGGTAAGTTCGGAGGACCTGCCCTTTATGGACTTAAATACTATCATAGCAGCCACCGACAATTTCGCCGATTCAAATAAGCTTGGACAAGGTGGGTTTGGCACTGTTTATAAGGTAAGTTACAAAGGGGCTTCGCGGTCACAGTCGGCTGAGATTCAGCTGTCTTTTCAATTCATCCCTCTAAAAGGAAAACCAAGTTTTGTATTCAGTTTTGCATGGCTTCAGTTTACAAAATTTTCCTCATTGCAAATTGTTTCAGGGTGTGTTAACAAATGTGAAAGAAATAGCTGTTAAAAGGCTTTCAAGAAACTCATGGAAAGGCTTAGAGGAGTTCAAGAATGAAGTCAAACTAATTGCAAAATTACAACACCGAAACCTTGTGAGGCTATTGGGATGTAGCATAGAAGGAGACGAAAAGCTGCTCATATTTGAGTTCATGCCTAACAGAAGCCTTGATAACTTTATCTTTGGTCTGTTGCATTCATTTATTTTACCCTTGAATCCTTAAATTTTACATTTTGAACAATTAAATGGTGCAAGAGACTGATGTTTCTTCTTATTCAAATTTCAGATGCCGAAAGACGTGCGCATCTTGATTGGGAGATATGTTACAGCATAATTAGTGGCATTGCTAGAGGACTTCTTTATCTACATGAGAATTCACGGCTTAGAATCATTCACAGGGATTTGAAACCTGGCAATGTTCTACTGGACCATGAAATGGTTGCCAAGATTTCAGATTTTGGCATGGCTAGAATTTTCAGCGAAAACCAGAACAGAGCTATCACCAGAACAGTAGTAGGAACATTGTAAATCCTCTTTCTTCTCCTCTATTTCCTTTTTCTTGTTTTCTAACTATTTTAATCCGAAATTTTAATCACCGAGGGTTTTCTTGAACGTGAAACAGCGGATATATGGCTCCAGAGTATGCAATGGGAGGAATATTCTCGGTGAAATCGGATGTCTTCAGCTTTGGTGTTATACTTCTTGAGATCATAAGTGGGGAAAGAAGTAGTGGTTATTACCACACAGAGCATGGCCAGACACTCTTAGCACATGTTTGTACAATATTTTCCCTACTTCGAAATATTTTCCTCTAATTTTTGGTAGGTCATGTTATGATTTATTATGAAATCAAATTGTTAGGCATGGAGATCATGGATTGAAGGGAAAGCAATGAAATTTATGGATCCTTTGTTGGTGGAAAGAAGCCCAGCAGCAGGAATTTTGAGGTGCTTACATATCGGGCTGTTATGTGTTCAGGAAGATCCAGCAGACAGGCCCACAATGTCATTTGTCAATTTAGCATTGGCAAGTGACCCCATAGCTCTTCCAAAACCAAAACAACCAGCGTTTTGTCTTGTTAAAATTGCTCCTATTGACAAGTCTTCAAAAGATCATTCAGTTAATCAAATGACAGTTTCTAGTATCTTACCGAGGTGACTGTTAATGTGCCTGGCGACAAGCATGGTTGGGAATAGACTGTTTCAATAGGGTACAGTAACAATGTGTTTGATATTCTTAACCACTTTGTATAATGGATTTAGTGTGTGTTTGTTGTTGTATTTCAAAGATATTTTTTTAATATGTATTTAAAAAAAAATACATGTACTTTAATGTCTAGTCAAATTTGAACAACAATAATAAAACACGACGACTTTTAGTTACTTGATGAAGCACTTAATCTCCTAAAAGGAGCTCGCTTTATATTCTTTTGAGAATCTGGTCATGAATGTACAGAGTAAAGGTTTGAGAATCTTGTCATGGTTGCAAAGTGTGACCTTTTAATTCTTATAGGTAAGGCTTGATTAAGAAGAAAGTAGAAGAAGAGGAGCTGAAATCGCCAAATAAGAGAAGCAAGGACTCATTGAACTTTGAAATAACTTCATTAGCTTTATCAGGAGATAAACAATAGGAAATAATGTTTGAGGGTCGATCTGGAAAAAAATTAAGAGATTAATAGGTCTAGGGATGTAATTGAAGATTGGAATAGTTAAATTAATGCAATAAAGGGTTTAAATAGAGAAGTATGAAAGTTCAAGAGTCATTTCAGCTGAAATTGCAAGGAATAAAGGTCTAGGGACCAAAACGAATAGGCATTATGGTTCTAAGTATATAACTCACTTAATACGTGATGAAAAATTAAAAGGATTGGAAGTTTAAAGAGTTAACTAATGATTGCATTGAGTCAATCCAAAACTATAAACTATTTTTAAGTTGTGTGAAAATCCAAAGAGTCTAAATGCAAAACTCTAAAGGTAAAATTGAGCTTAATTGTAAGATTCCAGGAGTTTAAGCGGCAACTTCAAAAATAATATTAATTTAACTTTTTTAATTTAATATAAAAAAAATACCTGCCTCCCTTGGATTTTTTATAGGGTAACAACCGGGTTCTATCCAAGAAAGTCGTCCATCTCCAGCATCTTTGATCCTCCTATATTTTTTAAAAATGGGATAAGATCTTGTGGATGTAGATCCCAAGCGCTCAAACCCTTCATATACCTCTCGGTCACCAACCAAAATCCAAACACCATTATCTCTAAGAGACCGGTAAGTAGCCTTGCAACCGCACTTTTAACATGTTAGCATGCTAAATCCAGGTTATTAAAAAATCGAGTTAAATCGTTGAAATTATTTTTAAAAATATTTTTTATTAAAAAATATATCAAAAAAATATTACTTTATAAAATCATGTTAATGTGTCTGGCAACAAGCATGGTTGGGAATAGATTGTTTCAATACTGTACGGTGACAATGTGTCTGATATTTTATTATATTTGTAATACATTATATTAATAAAAAAATTCCATCAACCTAGGTCATTTCTCAAAAATAATTTAAAAATTACAAATTACCATTTCTACAATGATTTATCAATAGTTCCTTTCAAGTATGAATATGTCCAGTTCAAGGGTTACCAGCTTGTATTTAACCTGAACTTAAATTATATCATATGGGAGTTGTCCAAAGAAAAAACAATATCAAGTTCACCTTAATTAGTTAACCAGTTGTAATTTGGGTTATGCACTCCATTGAGATGAATTATTTATTTTATTTTATTATATAATAATAAATATAAGAGTTGATTGACAAAAAAATCTAATACTGAATAATAAAATTCAATTTTTAAAAATTAGATTGGAAAAAAAAAGACTAATGATAGAAAAAAATACAAAAAGAGAAAAAACAAATGGCCAAGTAAAATAAGTCATGGGCATATTATTAAAATCGGTACAGTGATTTTAAATTATAAAATGCTCTAATAGTCTTAGTTTGATTCGAGTTTTAAATTAAATTATATAAAAATTGTTTTAATAAGACTTTAACTAGCTTGACAGGTTCAAACCCATGACTGTGGTTATAAATTTCGATTCATTAAATTAATTATTTTATTATATTATAGTAAATTACCAAACCCATGATAGAAGGCAGTGGGAATGAGAGAGGTCCGTCGGCCTGGTCTATTTTTTTATTCGTATTTTATACACGGCAGACGAATTCAAACTTTGAAAAAGGAAAAAAGTCAAACACACAACTTCAACTTTAACTACTACCTTCCTTAATTCTAATTATTAAGCTCTATTCACTATTCAGACATCATCAAGCTAGACAAGCTTGAAAAACACATGAAGAACTGACCTCTCATCTGTAGTGTGTTAGAGATAATATAACTTATATGCCTTACACATGGTGCGTACACCTTTTGTTTTTAAACTTCTGCAACCTTCTCTTTTCACAACCCACCTCTCATGTACTTGTGATATTACTTTTTCAAATATTGAGAATTGAATGTGTAATTTTTCTTCCAATAGGATTTGCCTTTTTTTTTCATGGATGGCAAGAACATGGTGAATGCCTTTGATATTGCAATAACTTTTATTTTTTTATTTGAAAAATCAAATTGATATTTCTAGATGATTTTTATTAGTATTTTAATGTACTTATATAGGAAATAAAATAAAAGTTTCTAAAAAACCATCATTAATATATATTTTCAAGTAAGAAATATAATTGAAAAAAACACTTTACTATACTAACAAATACAGCATATCCCACTTGTAAAAGATTTGGATAGAAGAATTCCTCGTTTTTATCCAAATTAATTTATTTTTGATTTCGATTCCTCATTAAAACCTTAAAGATGTATATTATCATTTCATTAGTTATCCGACTTCCTAGACAATAATATAACAAAGCATAATGATATGATCAATCATTTGAGTCATGTATCTAACTTTTCTGAGTCTGGAGTTTTTCGGCCACCTGTGACTTCACTTGCTGCTGGGAGCACAGCACAAGGGGCCTGTAGGATATTTAATTTTCCAGGATTACTAAGAACTTCCTGTCCCTTCTGTTGAATAGTGGATACATGGCACCAGAGTATGCAATGGAGGGACTTTACTCCACCAAATCTGATGTTTTTAGTTTCGGAGTTCTTCTGTTTGAGATCATAACCGGAAGAAAGAATTCTGGATTCCATAAATCGAAACGTGCTCCTAGCCTCCTAGCTTATGTAAGTTTCTTCGGCATAGAATACACATAATTATTTACTTGACACTATGATAAAAATGTTTAGTTAAATACAATTCCAAATCCTGCATCAGGCATGGGAATTTTGGAACAATGGAAAGACACTCGAGATGATAGATCCAGTGCTGGCTGATTCATGCTGCTCTGATGAATTTTCCCGATGCTTGCTTATCGGTCTATTATGCGTCCAAGAAGATGCTCGTGAAAGGCCAACCATGTCGTCCGTTGTTTCAATGCTGAAAAGTGACAACTCAATTGATCTTCCCCAACCTCAACGGCCTGCCTTTTTTTTTGGGAGTCTTACAGACCACCACGAGGCAAATGCTAGTGATTGTTCTGTCAACGGCTTAACAGTTTCTTATATTTTACCTCGTTGATGAAGTTTGTGACCATGCACGAAGCCTTCTTAATTATGCCCGTCGGCTATATAGGATGGGGCAAAATACATTCATTGTTTCTCAGTTACAAAAATTGGCATGAAAGAGCAATAATGGAATTAAATCAATTATCTGTTAGAAAATATGTTTAATATAGTTATTGTAAGAATTTGAACTTCAATTTAATTTTGATATATTCAGTGTATTCCTCTGTTTCAAGTAGGGTTTTATACAGGAAATAATTACAACGAGTTACAATACAATTCTAGCTCAAATACAATACATCTTTAACTGACTACCGGTACTAGTTTCTTTGCTATAGTAAACCCATAAGTATTGTAACACTCCCTCTCAAGTTGGAGCATATATCTTTATCATGCCCAACTTGCTAATTGCGATCATAAAACACCTTTCCTTACACTCGTCTTTGTGAGTATATCGACTAGCTGATCTTTAGATCGAACAAATATAAATTGTATAATTTTTTGATCAAGATTCTCCTTAATGAAGGGTCGATCGACTTCAACGTGTTTGGTACGATCATGTTGCACTGGATTGTGTGCAATTTTGATAGCTGCCTTATTATCATAGTGTAGATCCATTGGTGTTCCATAATCAATTCCCAAGTTCTGTAATACATGTTTAATCCATAGTAACTCACACACCCCATAAGCCATACCTCGGTATTCCGCTACGCACTTGATTTAGTGACCACTTTTGCTTCTTACTTCTTCAAGTGACAAAGTTACCTTTTTCAAAAATAACGTAACCTCATGTTGATTTTCTATCATTCCGATTTCTGCACAATCCAAGTCTCAGTATACCTTTTAATCTTGTTGCTACCCAAATTTTGACCCACTAATTTTCATGTTTTGGAAAATAATAAAACAAATCAAAAAAATAAAAAAAAAGGACAAAATTCCAAAGAAAATCTTGTTATAGGGGCAAAATTGAATAAATTGAGATTTTAACAGTCAATGCAGGTTGAAATAGCACAAATTGGAAATGAAGGACCGAATTGAAACAAGCATGGAAGCTAAAGGCTGATTTTGAATTATGTCAATGGAAGACTCTATAAATAGAGTGCAAGGCCACAAGAAAAAAAAAAGAGAATACACCCTCACTTAGATTCAAAACCCAGACTAGAAAAAAACCCTAGCATCCTTTTCTCCAAGAGGGGCTGCAGCTGCCGGCCCTTAACGCGCTGCAGCCCCTCCCCATAGCCCTTTTGCTTTTGTCTTTTCACTTCCATTTCTCCTCCGATCAGCCTCTGTCCCGTCTCTCCTTCACCACCGACCAGCTCTCCTCTTCGGCAACCTCTCATTCTCTTCGTCCTCTCCACCTCCTTCACCGAGACCAACCCCCACTCTCCTCCTAGCCTTCCTTTGTCAACACTCAGCAGACCACACAGCCTTCATCTCATTCAACCCCGACCACCACACTCTCCTCCCATCCTCACTCCAGCTCTTCATTCAGCCACGACCACAACCAGTCACAGCAGCAGCCCCATGGCCTTTATTCCTCTTTTTCTCACAATCAACCCACTTACTCCATCTCATCTTGGCCAGCGCCATCGACCCTCTGCCTGAGCCAAGGAAGAACAAACCCGAGACTCGAATGGACCCGAGATAAAATTGATTTGTGTTTGTGTGGCCGTTGTTTTCCTTGTGTTGTTTTGGTTTTGCAGGTCACCATTTGAAGGCCACCGCCGATGGGAGTTTGAAGGGCAGATCCGTGCAACCCCACGGTCACAGTCACAGCAGCACCCACGGCCTCACTCCGGTCACACCATCTTTCCCTTTCCCAGCCGTGACAACACCCCAATGCTCACCATCTGATTTCCCTCACCATCTCTCTCTACCCAGCTTTTGCCTCCAGCCACCAGCCCACTGAGGAGAAGAGAGAACAAGCCTGAGATTGAGAAAGAGGAACGGATCGCCGAGAACAGAGTCAATATTTCGAAGGAGAGAACCGATTGATTTTTTGTGTTTGTATTTGTGTGGCTGCCTCTGTTTGCAGGTCATTGTGGATCTCCCTCGCTCGGCAGAAAGCCAAAGCGAAGGTAAGAAGAAGAAGGGTAGATCTGCGATGTGAAGCGATTTTTGTTGTTTGTGTTTTGGTTTGCTGTTCTGTTCGTTTGCAGGTCACCGGGAGGTCACCTCCGGCGAGAGGGAAAGGAAGGGAAGAGCTTGGTCCACAACCCCCTGTTTTGTATCTTCTCCGGCGGCGCGTGGCCTCACGCGCCTCCAGTGACGGTGGCGCGTGGACAGACGCGCCACAGTCCTCCAGGCATGCTGCCACTGTTTCGACCCTGTTCCTAAGTTCTTTTTTGTATTTTTTTTTATGTTCATATGTTTAGTTGAACTTTTATTGTATTTTAATTGTTGCTTATGAAATGTAATGAAAAATGAAAAAGACAATGTGTGTGTGAGTAGTATTTTTATTTTGATAAAAAAAAAGAATAAAAAAGATTGTGTGGGTGTGTGTTGTGTTTTATTTATTCTGTATTATGTTATTTTCTTGAGAAAAAAAGAATATAAAATAAAATAAAAAATGTGTTTTCTTTGTAAAAATTCGAAACCAGTATGTCAGAAGTACAAAAATCTTTTTTTGGTAATTTATTGTTCACGGTTAATATTTGGATAAATAAATCTTAAAGGTTTACACCCAAAAATATTCAACGGGAATAATAATAATCAATAAAATTTATTGGACTTTTAAGCATTGATCGGTTTTTTTTTATTGTAATAATTTTTATGAATAAATACTGACTTATTGAAACATTTTAAATCACATCTAAATAGACAATGCAGCTTACCTCAGGTAAGGCGTATTAGGGGTGCTAATACCTTCCCTATACGCAACCAGTCCCTTACCATTAAACCTCTAAGTAGACCAGTACAAATCGGGTGTTCCTAGCGACCCTCAACAGCAAGGTGGCGACTCCTCATCATCAACTCCACATGCGAGAGCCAGGATCCCTCCTGGGACGCCGCGCGGGTACGTGCGACAGAATGGCGACTCCACTGGGGAAGGTATTTTTTCTAAAAAATATTGGACTAAGCTTTGAATATTTTGATGTGATTTATTTGTTTCAATATGTTTGAATTTTATGTTATTACTTTTAGCAAGTCTTTTGCATTTTTAATTCGTGCATATGTATATATGTTCATGCGTTAATTTATTTCAATTATATCATTGTAGTTTGCAACTTTAAGTTACGTGGGGACTAGCAACTTACCTATGACTCGAGTCAAGGTTGAAGTTTGTGTAAACCCCAACTCTTCACTGAGAGCTTAGATGGTAGTGGTTGGTATACG
Source organism: Salix exigua (assembly GCA_032356905.1). Lineage (NCBI taxonomy): Eukaryota > Viridiplantae > Streptophyta > Magnoliopsida > Malpighiales > Salicaceae > Salix > Salix exigua. The sequence continues at coordinate 1,093,218 of CM063591.1, forward strand.
TACTCATCCCATTATCTCGCTAAGACCCCATATTGCCTTTTACGAAGGTGATCACTGGGACAAAGAAGAGACCCTGCTTAGAGCCAAAAGTAGCAAACTCTTGTCGAGAGATTAGATGGTAGTGATTGGTATACGTACTCATCCTATTATCTGCTAAGACCCTATATTGCCTTTACTGAAGGTGATCACTGGGACAACAAGAGACCCTGTTTAGAGCTAAAAGTAGCAAACTCATCATTTGTTGTGTAAACCCCAACTCTTCACGAGAGCTTAGCCGGTAGTGATTGGTATACGTACCATCCCATTATCTGCTAAGACCCTATATTGCCTTTACGAAGGTGATCACTGGGCAGCAAGAGACCTTGTTTAGAGTCCAATGTAGCAAACTCATCCTTTGTTGTGTAAAGATTAGAACCAATAATTAGGGTATGTGTTACCTTCATTCTGTTTTGCATTAAGGCAAACTCTTCCCGAGGCAATTTAAATTCAATAAGTGACACAGTAATCATCGCTTAGAAAATTTGCATTGTTGGGTTTAAGCAGAAATACAGCTTTTGTGTATCATACAGTTGTTAAAAGCATGTGTCACTTCTCAAAGGACGAGTTTGTCAAAAAAAAAAAATGTAAAAAAGTTGCATACGCATTTTTACATGCATTCTCATAGTTTTTGTGTATCATACCATTGTTACGAGCATGTGTCACTTCTCAAAAGACGAGTTTGTAAAAAAAAAGAAAAAAAAGAAGTAAAAAGTAAAAAGAAAAAAAAAACTTTTTGCATATGCATTTTTGCATGCATTCTCATAGTTTTGGGGTATCATAATTGTTACAAGCATGTGTCAATTCTCGAAAGACGACTTTTTTTTTTTTAAAAAAATTGCATATGCATTTTAACATGCATTCCTATAGTTTTTGTGTATCATGTAATTGTTACAATCAAGTTCATATGCTTTTCAAGATGCATTCTCACAAGTTTTTGTTTATCATGTATTTTTTATGATCACATGTCATTCCTCGAAGAAGGGAAAAAAAAAGGGCAAAAAAAAAAAAAAGAAGTCAGCATGCATATACATTTCTGCACGCCTTCCCATTGTTTTTGTTTATCATGTAATTTTTATGATCACATGTCATTCCTCGAGGGTCGAGCCCCCAAACAAAAAAAAAAAAGTCAGCATGCATATACATTTCTGCACGCATTCCCATTGTTTTTGCTTATCATGCAATTATTACGATCGCGCGTCCTTCCTCGAGGGTCGAGCCCCCAAACAAAAAAAAAAAAAGCATGCATATACATCTCAACATGCATTCTCATATTTTTTTTTTAGCATGCAGTCATTACAACCATGTGTCGCTCTTTAAAGAGCAAGTTGGTCCAAAAAAAAAAAAAATTTCACAATCACGTGTATTCTCACAATTTTTGTTTAGCATACAGTTGTTACAATCACGTGTCGCTCTTTAAAGGGCAAGATTGTCAAAAAAAAAAACATGCATATGCATTTCAACATGCATTTCTATAGTTTTGAAATAGGGGTCCCTCAATTTGTCATCCTCCGAAGAGTCAAGAGTCATTGGACATTTGATATTGCTGAGAAGAACCGGTTCCGATACAAAGTCATCATTCATGTTTCTTCTGCAAGCCCACAACAAAGTTCTCTACTCTCTAGTGAAATCAAGTGGGACATATGCCCAGATATTATTTGGAGAGTGTTAGTGCAATCATCAATGGGGATTATGGGAAATTCAGGTTTTCTTTTGAGAGAGTGCGAGTAATCCATTTTCGAAGCAAGCATCGATGAAAGAAGTTGTCTCGCTCGCTTAAAGTATCAAATTGATTTCTCTCCGGATCGGATGGAGTTATTGCGGCATCATCAAATCGTAAAGTTTTATGCCGCCATGCATGTAAGACCATGTCATTTTGAGCACAATTTTGTCTCATTAAAGTGAAGATGAATATCTTGAGAGAGAAGACATAACATGATACTCGTTGAATTTGATCCGATGTCCGAGAAGTCAAAGCATGTGCACTCGCAAGATTACATTGCTCGAAGAAGGGAAATTTTTGCCAGAAGAGTCTTTTCAGTGTGTGATGAATTTTTTTTTATGAGTTGCGCACTTTGGTGTTCTGACAAGAGTGCTTCCTAGCTCGATCTATTTTTTATGTCCAATGAGGAGTGCGGTGGAGTGAAAAAATACTGTCTTCTTTTTGCGACATAATCCAGATGAGAGATATGAACAGTCGCAAGAATTTCAGTTATTAATCAACAAGAGGCAAGTTAAGCTTTGTGGAGGATGTTATCGTCGACAGTGTCAGCAATAAATTATCGCGAGCATGAGCAAGATCAATTGAGCAGTGGCAATGCAGAAATGATTGTTTGGAGAGTCTGAGAAAGTGTCGCATCGTCAATAACTTTCTCATGGAATTTCAATGGCTATCACTTTGTTTTGGGGGTAAGTCATCATTTCATTGAAGCATGTGTTTTCATTGTCTTTTTATTGTTTTGAAATCAAGAGATGTTTGACATTCTTATTTTTGACAAAATATTTTGATCAAACTCCAACATGCAAAATTTAAAGTTTATCATTTTTGAAAATTAAAAGTATTTTGATTGCAAAATTGACCCAACTTTTGTTAAAAGACATGATGACCAATACCAGGTAACCGAACAATTTTTGAGCTCATACACCGAGTTTTTGAACCACATCATAGGACTAAGCTTTATTAGTATGCATATTGACATGTAATGGATTTGGAACTTATGGACTCGTGAATCATGACTCTTGCATGTCCAAATCATTACATTGGACGAGGTCAAAATTTATCAGTTAAAACCAACTTTGCTTGAAATGATAAAAGGCCATCTTTGTTTATTTCCTTCACTATTCTTGAAATATGTATCCCTTGTTAATCCCAATTTGAGCCTGATATTATAATTTTTTGAAACACCCGACATGGATCACACCCTCACACTGGGGGCAAATACAGTAAGGGCCAATAAGATATTTGTAGTTTAAGGATGCAGTGGCAACATGGGAATCAATAGAAGGGAGGATGTTTAACGATGAAAACCCAACATTGGGAACAATCAAATTGAGATAGGACATGACAAAAACCAAGAGTCAATGGCAAGGACAAGTTCAAAAAAAAAAGGAAGAAAAAAAAAAGAAAAAGAAAAAAAGAGAATATGGAACTATGTCATGTCCGTTAGTATTTGTGGTCAAACCTCATGTGGGAAGAAATGTTATTAAGATTTTTGAGTCTTCAAAATAGGTTGTCCATCAAAGGAAGATTGTGCAGAATTGTTTTGTTATACTATGTTGAGTGCAACAAGAGATGAAATAACATTTGATGACAAATGATGATTCAAGTTTTAGTATTCCCCTTTTAAGTTTGAAATTGTCAATGAAAGGAATGACATGGTTATAGAGATTCTTAGAGCATGGGTTGATTGATAAAAAAAATCACGTTAAGATAATTAACGTATTTTGATGTGGTCTCTTCTACTAAGACAACAAGAGCAAGGGAGTTAATGACTAGATGATGGTGATCCAAGATCTGTGAAACCCTTAAACACTTTTTGAGCATATGAATATCCTTTTCTTTTATAGCCATGAACCATAGCCTCATTACATGCTTGATCAAGCGAGCAATTTTAACTGATAAGTGGCGCTCTCAAAATTTGTCAGAGTTTTTCCATAAGGGTTATAATCTCAGGTAAAGTTGCAAGTTGTTATGCATATTAATAAGGTAAGTACTGAAAGATGTACCATCAAAGGACATGCCCCAAAATCTGAGATTAGAATTGAAACAAAAAAAACCCATAAAAAGACAATTTCAATCTCACAATGAGTTAATTGTTGTTTGCAAAATACAAAATATTTCAAATTTGCATTTATTGAATATTGTGTGTTGGGTATTTGACCACATGAATTTGATTTTCAACAAATGACATCTCTTTGATTTTATTACAATGATTAGACTTTGGAAGCACATGATCTTTGAAATCAGTGACTTAATTCTAGAACAAGAAAGATTTAGAGAAAATATTGATCGAATTTGAAGAATCCTTGATATTGACAATTCTCGGCTATCATCGGAATGCTCAGCAGTTAGAGGCCAGAATGTGGATCTTGATATGAATGCAAATAATTTCACATCGACTAGAGGCGAGAAGCATAAGCAAATGATTGATTTAGTGAAATTCATCAATGAGCACCAACAGATTCAACTCAGGGCAGCATAGCTTAATAGAGAGTGATGGTGTGGTAAGTTTCAGCAGTGATTGAGAATAAGATTGCATTTGAAGGGCAACTTCAGATTTCAGAAATATCATTTTACTCGCAGATTTATTTGTCTCCAAAGATTTGTTGCATGGTTGTATTTTCATAAATATTGAAGAGTGCATGCCATCAAGGTTGATCATGAGGATAATTGTTGCGAAGCTAGTCGACTCAAGGTTCAGTTCACCGTATGAATATGGGAGACAGAAAAAACCTCGTTAATGACAATATCATAGTTCTTTGCAAACAAAAAGGATTTGTTTAGAAGAAATTGAGTCTATGACGAAGAGTTTCAGATTGCATGGCCAGAACAGTTGCATCAGCTCAAGGCGAGATTCATCACATGAATGTGGGTGATAGTAGCATTACATTTCCTCTCACAAGCTAAGAGAAATTTATTGATGATAGCATGGAGCATGCACCGATGATTTTTGGATGCATTTATGGATGACTTGAAAATTCCATGAAGGTTAATGATGATATACTACAAGAGAAACATGATTCAATTGATGAAGAAAATTGATTAACTGATCGACATCTGAAGATGAGGTCGGCATTAGCAAGCTTTGCAATGATTGTTAGCAAACACATGCAAATCCAAGAGCTGTTATTGAGAGATTCCAAGAAAATTGATGGCTTGTTACACTCCTTCACGAGGAATAGAGCAACACCACACTTGGGGGCAATGTTAAACTTGGTAAGTCCTGAGAGCAGAGATCATCACAGATACCCCATAAGAAGCAATGCGCTTGAGACTTGATGAATGAATGATAACAAAGCTTTGGAGACTCGGCAAAGACATCCTACGACAATGGAGCATCAAAGGAAGGGGACCTATATTTCTCAGGTAAGTATCCATGCATCATCATGCATTGCATCCCCATCTTTGTTGTAACCCAATTTTGGGTCATGCCCCAAAACTATCGGAAAATAACGAAAAAATAAAATAAAATGGGGGATGGTGTCGGTAGAAAAATCAAGTTAAAATTTTGAACATTTGTGAAAATCGATTGTACCCTTTTTGTGTCCAGAAATGAAAAAAACGCGGACCCAAAGCTAAGGTAATTTATTATAAGATAAATCCGCGCATAAACTAAGTCATAAAATATAATTATATTTTTATGGACCAATTTGATATAGTCGTTGGTTTAATATAAAAACGTAATTATATTCAGGATTTAATTTAGGTCCAATTGAAGGGTTTAATTAAGCTTGACGACTTAATTATACTTTAATTGATCAAATTAATTTTTATTAAAGGCTTAGTCAATACGAAATCCAGTTCTTAAAATTAATTCGGCTCAATTAGTGATATTTGAATTTTCGGTGATCAATTTGAATTTTTTCCAAGCCAATTAGGTGAAATCGGGACCTAATTGAATGAATGGAGAGTTTATGTTTGAGTGGGAAACCATATTGCACAGATAAAAATCGAGAACCAAAGTAAAAGGTGCGCAAAATTTAAAGTTAACTTTGAATTTTTCACACGGACATAATTGCACAAGATCATAAATTTAAGTTCAATTAAGGGTGCAATTGGAGGAGTAACAAATGGAGTGACCAAACTGTATTTTACACACAAAACCAACAAAGTTTGCGCCCCCAACAAAATCCTACTTTGAAGACAAAATTCCCCACCACCATTTGAAATTGAGAGACAAATAAATTAAGCCACCAAAAATCCCCTATTTTATGGACAAAACATGCACATTGAGCCACCCAAAAACTCCATGTTTCGAAAATACTTTGAGCCAAACACCCCGGTCTTGTTTTGGAACCTGTCGCCATATAAAGAAAAAGGAAAAAGAGAGGAGGGAGGGGACGTAAAAAGAGAGAGCTGAAAAATTGGGGGACGAAGGGCGGCTGTTTTGTTTTGGCTCTCCTCTCTGTTGAATAAAGAAGACCGTCGGCCACCCTTGATCTCACCGGAAAAACCTCTGTTTCCCTGCCCTTTCGCCTCTGTCTCTCCCTCTTAGAACCCAAGAACCTGTTGTTCTCATCCCTTCGACGTCCCTCTCCCTCGGTTTCAAAAAAAAAAATCACGGACCGAGACTTCACCCCTCGCTTGGCCGACCACACGAATACCACCTGGACCTTTGCCTCGCTGCAAGAACCACAGCACCTCCTCTCCTTCACGCTCTCGACCTCTGCTGTCACTCCCTCTTGTTCGGCTCGGTCTGCCCTCTCTCTCTAGTGAAACCAGAGCAGCTGGTTCGTCTCCCTCTCCCTCTCGGCAAGAAAAAGACCAGCGTCGAACACCCTCTTCTCGTTGTTGCAACACCAGCTCAGAATCACTATCTTTCTCCCTCTCAGCCTCTGTTTCTTTGTCTTTGGCAAAGACAGCTCCTCGACGTCTCTCCCTCTCATAAAAACAGACCTCTGTTTTTCTTGCCATTAATTTCGGACAACCGAAGCTTCCCACCATCAACCATCGTTTTCCATCCTTCTCATCACCGTAAGTTTTCTTTCACCCCCCAGAAACTCCTCCACCATCTCAGGCAAGGAAAGAGACAACGACAGAGGCTACATCGACAGCCCCTGCAACAAGCTCCGACGACTTCCAACCCCTTTTCCGACGAGCTCAGACCACCATCGCCGATGATACAACGACCAGAAGGATCACCATAACATCCTCTATGCACGGTATCAACCATTTCCTTTTCACCATACTTGAAAAATCGCCATTGCACTTTGCATCGTCTTCGTTTTCCCTTCGCATGTTTTTGTCCCGCGGTCGGATTCTAGACCGGCCGGACCGTGAAGGCACTGGACCACGGCCCGGACCCATGAATGATCGGGCCACGACCCGGACTCAGTTAATGTCGGGCCACGGCCCGAGCCATAGGATCGATCCGGGCCACGACCAGTGCACGTAGGATGAGTGCAGGCCACGACCGCACTCTATATAAGGTCGGGTTGTCACCTGACTGAGATTGTTGGTGACAGCTCAGATTAGAAAAGGGTGAGTGGCGACTCACTCACCCAAAATAATATATATAATTATAATATATAATATTATAATAATAATACAATAAAAATAATAAAATAATAATATAAAATATATAAAAAAATATAAAAAATATTTTTGTTTTTTTATACAAAAAAATCTAAAAATGTGTTATTTTTCTTGCATACGGCCAATACACTAGCATATTTTAAAATTGTTTTCTTAAAGAAAATATATATATTATCTTGGTTTTTTTTGAAAAATGAGTTTTAGCATGGACTTTGCTAAAAGAAAAATCATTTCTTGCATTTGGAGATTTTACAACATGTTTGTAAAATCCAAAGGGTATTGCCCAATATTCAAAAAATATAAAAAAAACTTTTCGGTGATTCATATTATTTTTTCGGAGTTTGGATAAATTCTATCCAAAATATTCGGTGTAAATAATATATCGTCAACATGTAAATTTTTTTTTTTTTGTATTTTAGCAATCATAAGACAAACAAAAACATCAAGCAACTTACCTTAGGTAGGGCGTACTAGGGGTGCTAAAACCTTCCCTTTACGCAACCAGTCCCTTACCCTAGAATCTCTGAAAGACCAGTCATAGGTTTCCTAGTAACCGTAATACTAGGTGGCGACTCTCTTTTACAAAAAAATAAATAATCCCCCGACATTTAATAATCTCCCCCGCTCATGGGGAACAGATGCCACTGAGCGCCGCTCTAGCCATTTTGGGGTGCGATGAATGGCGACTCCGCTGGGGACATTGGACTAGGCTTGATAAATTTGTTTGTTTATGATATGCTATTTATTTGTGTGTTTATTTATTCATTTATTCTTATGTTGCCATGAATTATTTATTTGTTTAAAGGCTTTAGCATGCATCTTTTCATCCTGTCATCATAATATGCCTCGTCATGCATCACTTTTATTTATTTTGAGAGCACACACCAACTTTAAGTTACGTGGGGGACTAGCAGCTTACCTATGACTTGAGTCAAGGTTTAAGTTTGTGTAAACCCCAACTCTTTGCTGAGAGCTTAGATGATAGTGATTGGTATACGTACCATCCCATTATCTGCTAAGACCCCATATTGCCTTCACGAAGGTGATCACTGGGACAGCAAGAGACCCTCTTTAGAGCCCAAATAGTAAGCCTACCTCATGTCTCACATAAAAGAACTAGAACCTATCGTTAGGGTGTATGGTCCGTAATACATTTCATATGACATAAACCTAAACAAACATTTTCGCTTTACAGGTCTTGTGAACAAAATGGCCAGCACCACTAGACTTTCTATCATGGAATATGGGAAAATTTCTGAGTCCTCACAATTGACCGAAGGAGACTGTATTAAGAGTAGTGCTGAAGTTCTACCACCAATCAAGAACCTGAATTGCACCCTGAATGAAGTAAACAAGCTAATGACTCATCTTCAGAGCGTGGACAAAGAGGCCTTCTTTGGAAGATATGGACGTTTAATGGAGATTGCAAGGGTAGAGGTTTTAAGCCCCGCAATACGAGCTTTAGTCCATTTTTGGGATCCGGATTATCGCCGTTTTTCTTTTGGGAATATGGATCTATGTCCTACAATGGAGGAGTATGGGTTGCTGACTGAATTTCCAAATAACTTGTATAGAGTTTATTTTCCTTTGAGATGCGACAATATTGTAAATGAATTGTCGAAACTCCTCAGGATCTCTGGTTTGGAAAGATTTTTTGAGAGAAATGTCGTGGGTTTGAAATGGAAGTTGCTAGAGTGTGAATTAGAGGGAAATTCGGTTTAGCAAGAGAGAGACTGATTGCCTTGGGCATATTTGGCCTTGTGCTATTCCCAAGCCACCTAGGCATAATAAGTTTGGAAGCCAGCCGCTTATGTGGAATACGAGAATACTCTGATCAACCCGTGAGTCGCTATTCTAGCCGAGACTATCATCACACTTAATCATTGCCAGAAGCCTGAAAAGGGGCAATGAGGTGTTGCACACAACTGTTGTATATCCGGATGGTCACCATATTGAGACAAAAGACCAATTTTCAATAATTTTTGGTGGTTTAACCAAAACCTTTGGAAATAGTGGTAAAAGACTAATGGGGAATCTAGATAACCAAGGTTGGTTAGAAAACTAGAAATCTTACCAAGGGGTGGTTTCAAATGGAAGGCTCCATGGATCAAGGCAATGGATGTTCTAATGAACTGTGGGCAACAATGTTGGGTCTCCATTGGTAGGGATCACAAGTTATGTAAGTTATGCTCCAGCTCTTGTGGTAAGGCAACATGGGGGCAAGCAGCTCATTCCAAGGACAAAAGGGGTTGCTCGGTTTTTGGTTTGTTTAAAGATTCTGACATGCAAGAAGTCATGAGAGCTATCAAGCAAGACCGGAAGCATCCGGTTTTAGTAGAAATAAAAGGTTTGGAGAATCCGAGTACAAGCGAAGGGTATACAAAATGGAGAGATTCAGTTGCTTCCGACTCGACCAATGGGGAAGTGAAGTCGCCACAAGCTGAAGAGTCTGTTAAAAGGAAAAGGGTTGACAATGAAGAAGAATTGAAGAGACAAGTTGAAAAACTTCAGATGGAACTAAACAAGACCGAAGGGACAAGATGATGATGGAAGAAATGGTGTGGGAAGGTGATAGAAGGAGAGCATTTCTAGATGAACAACTACAATCTAGGGATGCGAGATTAGCCAAGCTTGAGTTGAAGATAGTCGAGGAAGAAAATGCTAGATTGGGAATAGAAAAAGAATTAGCGGAGATGAATCAGAAATGGGTGCGAAGTTGCTCGAGCTCAAGACATTGAAGACCGAACATAATGAATGCCAAGACAAGATAGAATATTACCAAGAGAAGTTTGCAGAGGTCCAGAGGCGAGTTGATGGACAGAATCGAAAAGCATGAAGAATTGTACAAGAAATATGTGATGTCTGAGAGTCGTTTAGCGGAGCTTATGAAGAATGAAGTCGGTGAAGCAGAGTTGGTGATCAAAGAGGATGAGATAAAAACTCTGAGGATGAAACTCGACAAAGAGAGGGTAAAAATAAAGCATCAAGCCGAAAAATTAGCATTGATAGAAAAGCACAAGGACCAGATTGATGCCAATAATACTTCCTTGAACACGACCAACTTGTCGCTATCGAAAAATATCCAAGATGGACAAACAAATGGATGAAGCCGCCACGCACGCTCGGGTCATCAGAAACAATGCTAGAAATGTGGGGAGAGACATCATCCGTTATCGGCGAAATCTAGCTGAAACCGATGCTTTCTTGGAGTCAATTGAGAACCGTGGATTCGCTTTCCTACCTTTGGGAGAAGATGTGACAGAAGAAAGATTTTAATTTACTTGTCCTTTTTGTGTTTTTCAAAACAATGTATCAAGCTTATCCATTCAATGAGAAGGGTGTTGTCTCTGTTGCAAATTCTGTCTTTTGGTGAATATAACTTAAGTAAATAACTTGCAATGCAAGATTCTTAACGTCAACGTGATGAGAAATCCTCGCCTATGAAGTGTTTGGCCATTAATTGTTCGCAAGAGAAACCCATGGCATTTCATATACATTCATATAAGCATTTGCATCTTACTACATACATCTTCCATTCGCTTATGCATTCATGTACATCCAGCTCAACCACGAAACATAGGTCCCCCTGCGAAGATCCACAACACCCGGCTAAGAAGAAGAATGGAAAACGAAGGAAGGATCGAGCCAGAATCTCCGAACTGTAAGGACCTCAAGCCGTCCGCAACGATGTGGCGCGCTTAACCAGAGATGCTCGAAAGGGTATTAAGAACGAGAGATGGAGAAGGAACGCCACTGCATCGTAAGAAGCACCACCGACAGTTCAAGGCCCCGAGGCACCCCATATTCCGTGGTCGAGATCACCCAAGAAACAACTGAACCCACTAGGCCCATTCCAATCCCTATTACATTGGACTTAACGGATGAGGAACCGCAAGATTCCAGATTGTTCAGCACATGCGGATATGACAAGTGGTCCGCATTGGAGGAAAGATTAAGAGCGATTGAAGGAATGACCTATCCGACCCAATCGGGTGGCTGAGGCATGTTTGGTGCCAAACATCGTGATACCACGAAAGTTCAGGGTCCCGAATTCATCAAGTATAGTGGGGTAGAATGCTCAAAACCCATCTTCGTTCTTACTACAACAAGATGGCGGAGGTAATACATGATGATAAGTTGTTAATCTACTTTTTCCAGACTACCGACAGGTTCAGCCCTTAGCTGGTACATGAGGTTGGACAACATCAGGATTCGAAAGTGGGCTGATTTGGCAGATGCTTTTTTGAAGCAGTATAAGTTCAACCTCGAAATTGCTCCTGATAGGACAAGCTTGATGACAATGGAGAAAGGAGCTCAAGAGTCTGTAAGGACTTATGCTCAAAGATGGAGGGACCAAGCTGTCAATGTGCAACCTCCATTGATAGAGTCTGAAATGGTGACCCTGTTTGCTAACACGTTCAAAGCTCCGTACTATGAGCACCTGATGGGAAGCTCAGCCCAACATTTTTTTGATGCGGTACGGATTGCTGAAAGGATTGAGCAGGGAATCCGGAATGGAAGAATTATGGAACCCGTAGAGAAGAGGGGTTTCATCGGGAAAAGAAAAGAAGTGGAGGTGAGCAACGTGGAAGAAAGGTACAAGGGGAAAGAGAAGAATTACAAGAGCTACCAAACGCCTACCCCCCAAACCACCAACATCAACTTCTCCAAGCCCACCACTCCAAACCAACCTTTCTACCCAAGATTCCCCGCAAATAGCCCAAATAACTACCAAAGAAGAGACTATCCACAAACTGAAGAGCTACCACCTTTGCCCATGACCCTAAAGGAATTATATGCCCAATTACTAAACATTGGACATATTGCTCCCCTACCACTCCCCCCTTTGAAGCCGCCTTTCCCTGCCTGGCACAACCCTAATCTGACTTGCGAATACCATGCTGGTAATGCGGGTCATAGTATCGAGACTTGTGCAGCCTTTAAGAGAAAGGTATTGCAATTGATCAAGATCGGATGGATCACCATTGAGGATCCACCCAATGTGAGTTTGAACCCTTTGCCTAAGCATGCTGCGGGAAGTAGTGGGGTGAATGCAATAGAAACTGATGACAAAGTAAGGGCTCTCCATGTGACCATGGCCAGATTATACGACATGTTGGTGCGATCTGGACATTTGATGGGATCAGTTAATCATGACATTGGCGGAAATGACTTTTGCCCATTCCACGAACAAAGAGGGCATCACATTGATGGATGTATTGAGTTTCGTCAAAAGGTCACCAGGATGTTGACTCTAGGGGAGTTAAGGATTGAGGATGGGGAAAACCTTGAGGAGATAGCAGGGATAGAAAAGTGTAGGGTCCAATCAACACCTAATGGACTCCCGAGATTGGAGATGAAAGGACCCTTCCATCTTCCATCCGGAAGGTCACCCGTAAAAATGAGACCCCTCCATCTTCCATCCGGGTAGGTCATCCGTAAAAATGAGACCCTCCACCTTCCATCCGGGTAGGTCACCCATAAAAATGAGACCCCTCCATCTTCCAGCCGGGTAGGTCACCTAGAAAAATGAGACCCAATCTTCCATCCAGGTAGGTCACCCGAGACCCTTCCATCTTCCATCCGAGTAGGTCACCCGTAAAAATGAGACCCTTCCATCTTCCATCCGGGCAGGTCACCCGTCATAATCAGACCCGGGTAAGTCATCCGTCACTATCGAGACTCTTTCATTCGGGCAGGTCACCCGTCATAATCAGACCCGGGTAAGTCATCCGTCACTATCGAGACTCTTTCATTCGGACGAGTCACCCGTCATAATCGGACCGGGTAAGTCATCCGTCACTATCGAGACTCTTTCAACTTGGGCAGGTCACCCGTCATAATGAGACCCGGGTAAGTCATCCGTCACTATGGAGACTCTTTCAACCGGGCAGGTCACCCGTCATAATCATACCGGGTAAGTCATCCGTCACTATCGAGACTCTTTCATCCGGCGAGTCACCCGTCATAATCAGACCCGGGTAAGTCATCCGTCACTATCGAGACTCTTTCAACTTGGGCAGGTCACCCGTCATAATCAGACCCGGGTAAGTCATCCATCACTATCGAGACTCTTTCAACTTGGGCAGGTCACCCGTCATAATGAGACCCGGGTAAGTCATCCGTCACTATCGAGACTCTTTCAACTGGGGCAGGTCACCCGTCATAATCAGACCCGGGTAAGTCATCCGTCACTATCGAGACTCTTCTAACTAGGGCGAGTCACCGTCATAATCGGACCGGGTAAGTCATCCGTCACTATCGAGACTCTTCTAACTCCGGCGAGTCACCCGTCATAATCGGACCGGGTAAGTCATCCGTCACTATCGAGACTCTTCTAACTCGGAAGGTCACCCGTCATCATCGGACCTGGTAAGTCATCCGTCACTATCGAGACTCTTTAATCGAGGCGAGTCACCCGTCCTAATCGGACCGGGTAAGTCATCCGTCACTATCGAGACTCTTCTAACTCAGGCGAGTCACCCGTCACAATCGGACCGGGTAAGTCATCCGTCACTATCGAGACTCTTTCAACTGGGGCAGGTCACCCGTCATAATCAGACCCGGGTAAGTCATCCGTCACTATCGAGACTCTTCTAACTCGGGCAGGTCACCCGTCATAATCAGACCCGGGTAAGTCATCCGTCACTATCGAGACTCTTCTAACTCGGGCAGGTCACCCGTCATAATCAGACCCGGGTAAGTCATCCGTCACTATCGAGACTTTTTTAACTGGGGCAGGTCACCCGTCCTCATCAGACCCGGGTAAGTCATCCGTCACTATCGAGACTCTTTCATCCGGCGAGTCACCGTCATAATCAGACCCGGGTAAGTCATCCGTCACTATCGAGACTCTTTCATTCGGGCAGGTCACCCGTCATAATCAGACCCGGGTAAGTCATCCGTCACTATCGAGACTCTTTCAACTTGGGCAGGTCACCCGTCATAATCAGACCCGGGTAAGTCATCCATCACTATCGAGACTCTTTCAACTTGGGCAGGTCACCCGTCATAATGAGACCCGGGTAAGTCATCCGTCACTATCGAGACTCTTTCAACTGGGGCAGGTCACCCGTCATAATCAGACCCGGGTAAGTCATCCGTCACTATTGAGACTCTTCTAACTCGGGCAGGTCACTCGTCATAATCAAACCCGGGTAAGTCATCCGTCACTATCGAGACTCTTCTAACTCGAGCAGGTCACCCGTCATAATCAGACCCGGGTAAGTCATCCGTCACTATCGAGACTCTTTTAACTGGGGCAGGTCACCCGTCCTAATCAGACTCAGGTAAGTCATCCGTCACTATCGAGACTCTTCTAACTCGGGCAGGTCACCCGTCACAATCAGACTCGGGTAAGTCATCTGTCACTATCGAGACTCTTCTAACTCGGGCAGGTCACCCGTCATAATCAAACTCGGGTAAGTCATCCGTCACTATCGAGACTCTTCTAACTCGGGCGAGTCACCCATCACAATCGGACCGGGTAAGTCATCCGTCACTATCGAGACTCTTCTAACTCAGGCGAGTCACCCGTCATAATCGGACTCGGGTAAGTCATCCGTCACTATCGAGACTCTTGGAACCGAGGCGAGTCACCCGTCCTAATCGGACTCGGTAAGTCATCCGTCACTATCGAGACTCTTCTAACTCGGGCAGGTCACCCGTCATAATCAGACTCGGGTAAGTAATCCGTCACTATCGAGACTCTTCTAACTCGGGCAGGTC
This sequence comes from Salix exigua, assembly GCA_032356905.1. Classification (NCBI taxonomy): domain Eukaryota; kingdom Viridiplantae; phylum Streptophyta; class Magnoliopsida; order Malpighiales; family Salicaceae; genus Salix; species Salix exigua. Next base: position 1,108,237 of record CM063591.1, read on the forward strand.
ACCCGTCATAATCAGACCCGGGTAAGTCATCTGTCACTATCGAGACTCTCTTATCTAATTTCTTTTATTTATGTAGGTCACCCATCATAATGAGATCATCTCCACCATTTTAATTTAATTTATTTTATTTTCTTTATTTTTCTTTACAACGCTTACTATTTAAAGTTTTTTATACGACTTTAGTTGTAAGCATTGTAAAGAGGGGGCATCTGTTGCTACCCAAATTTTGACCCACTTATTTTCATGTTTTGGAAAATAATAAAAAAAATCAAAAAAATCAAAAAAAAGACAAAATTCCAAAAAAAATCTTGTTATAGGGGCAAAATTGAATAAATTGAGATTTTAACAGTCAATGCAGGTTGAAATAGCACAAATTGGAAATGAAGGACCGAATTGAAACAAGCATGGAAGCTAAAGGCTGATTTTGAATTTTGTCAATGGAAGACTCTATAAATAGAGTGCAAGGCCACAAGAAAAAAAAAGAGAATACACCCTCACTTAGATTCAAAACCCGCAATAGAAAAACCCCGATCCTTTTCTCCAAGAGGGTCGCAGCCACGGCCCTTAACGCTACTGCAACTCCTCCCCATAGCCCTTTTGCTTTTGTCTTTTCACTTCCATTTCTCCTCCGATCAGCCTCTGTCCCGTCTCTCCTTCACCACCGACCAGCTCTCCTCTTCGGCAACCTCTCATTCTCTTCGTCCTCTCCACCTCCTTCACCGAGACCAACCCCCACTCTCCTCCTAGCCTTCCTTTGTCAACACTCAGCAGACCACACAGCCTTCATCTCATTCAACCCCGACCACCACACTCTCCTCCCATCCTCACTCCAGCTCTTCATTCAGCCACGACCACAACCAGTCACAGCAGCAGCCCCATGGCCTTTATTCCTCTTTTTCTCACAATCAACCCACTTACTCCATCTCATCTTGGCCAGCGCCATCGACCCTCTGCCTGAGCCAAGGAAGAACAAACCCGAGACTCGAATGGACCCGAGATAAAATTGATTTGTGTTTGTGTGGCCGTTGTTTTCCTTGTGTTGTTTTGGTTTTGCAGGTCACCATTTGAAGGCCACCGCCGATGGGAGTTTGAAGGGCAGATCCGTGCAACCCCACGGTCACAGTCACAGCAGCACCCACGGCCTCACTCCGGTCACACCATCTTTCCCTTTCCCAGCCGTGACAACACCCCCATGCTCACCATCTGATTTCCCTCACCATCTCTCTCTACCCAGCTTTTGCCTCCAGCCACCAGCCCACTGAGGAGAAGAGAGAACAAGCCTGAGATTGAGAAAGAGGAACGGATCGCCGAGAACAGAGTCAATATTTCGAAGGAGAGAACCGATTGATTTTTTGTGTTTGTATTTGTGTGGCTGCCTCTGTTTGCAGGTCATTGTGGATCTCCCTCGTCGGCGAGAAAGCCAAAGCAGAAGCAGAAGAAGAAGAAGGGTAGATCTGCGATGTGAAGCGATTTTTGTTGTTTGTGTTTTGGTTTGCTGTTCTGTTCGTTTGCAGGTCACCGGGAGGTCACCTCCGGCGAGAGGGAAAGGAAGGGAAGAGCTTGGTCCACAACCCCCTGTTTTGTATCTTCTCCGGCGGCGCGTGACCTCACGCGCCTCCAGTGACGGTGGTGCGTGGACAGACACGCCACCAGTCCTCCAGGCATGCTGCCACTGTTCTGATCCTGCTCCTAAGTTCTTTTTTGTATTTTTTTTTTATGTTCATGTGTTTAGTTGAACTTTTATTGTATTTTAATTGTTGCTTATGAAATGTAATGAAAAATGAAAAAGACAATGTGTGTGTGAGTAGTATTTTTATTTTGATAAAAAAAAGAATAAAAAAGATTGTGTGGGTGTGTGTTGTGTTTTATTTATTCCGTATTATGTTATTTTCTTGAGAAAAAAAGAATATAAAATAAAATAAAAAATGTGTTTTCTTTGTAAAAATTCGAAACCAGTATGTCAGAAGTACAAAAATCTTTTTTTGGTAATTTATTGTTCACGGTTAATATTTGGATAAATAAATCTTAAAGGTTTACACCCAAAAATATTCAACGGGAATAATAATAATCAATAAAATTTATTGGACTTTTAAGCATTGATCGGTTTTTTTTTATTGTAATATTTTTTATGAATAAATACTGACTTATTGAAACATTTTAAATCACATCTAAATAGACAATGCAGCTTACCTCAGGTAAGGCGTATTAGGGGTGCTAATACCTTCCCTATACGCAACCAGTCCCTTACCCTTAAACCTCTGAGTAGACCAGTACAAATCGGGTGTTCCTAACGACCCTTAACAACAAGGTGGAGACTGCTCATCAAACTCCACATTGCGAGAGCCAGGATCCCTCCCAGGACGCCGCGCGGGGACGTGCGACAAATCTCATGGACCTCATTTTTAGAAAATAGTAGTCCTTTTCTTGGTGAACTCTTCGAGTATCTCAAGATCCAATATACCGCTTTCATATGTTCTCCTGGTGAGTGCATGGATTGACTCACCACATAGGCTATGTTTGGCCTTGTATATGATAAATATATCAATTTTCCAACTAACTGTTGATAATGTCCTTTGTTCATTGGCGTCTAATTTTTTTATTCTCCAAGCTTGTGATTCATTTCCATATGTGTGTGTAACAAGTTTGCATGTTAACATTCTAGTTTTTGTTAATGGATCTAACACATATTTTATTTGCGATAGACATATTCTAGTTTTTGACCTTGAGACCTCGATTTCTAAGAAATATTTCAGTTGTGTATACTCGGCTAAAGAATCATAACTCCATGTTTTCCCTTAGTAGAGCCACCGGGTTTTACAAAACAACAAAAGAGGGCTACAGATGAGAATGAAAAGAGGACAATTTTGAGTAGTATACACAACTAATTGTCCTCTTCCTTTGGGGTAGTATACACAACTCTCAAGTGTTATTTCTTTGTAGTGCCTCAATTTCTTCGTTCATCACTTGTTGTCAACAGATTTTGTTTTTTCTTGATAAACCGTCAGCAAAAAGAAGTTATGTTTTGATTACACTTTCATACTTCTCTATTTAAACCCTTTATTGTATTAATTAAACTAATCCAATCTTCAATTACATCCCTAGACCTATTAATCTTTTAATTTTTTTCCAGATCGACCCTCAAACTTTATTTCCTATTGTTTTTATCTCTCGATTAAGCTAATGAAGTTATTTCAAAGTTCAACGAGTCCTTGCTTCATCAAGTAGCTAAAAGTCAGTCGTGTTTTATTATTGTTGTTCAAATTTGACTAGACATTAAAATACATGTATTTTTTTGAAATACATCAAAATAATATAATAATTTTTGCTGACAGTGTCTTGTCATGGTTGCAAAGTGTGACCTTTTAATTCTAATAGATAAGGCTTGATTAAGAAGAAAGTAGAAGAAGAGGAGCTGAAATCGCCAAATAAGAGAAGCAAGGACTCATTGAACTTTGAAATAACTTCATTAGATTTATCAGGAGATAAACAATAGGAAATAATGTTTGAGGGTCGATCTGGAAAAAAATTAAGAGATTAATAGGTCTAGGGATGTAATTGAAGATTGGAATAGTTAAATTAATGCAATAAAGGGTTTAAATAGAGAAGTATGAAAGTTCAAGAGTCATTTCAGCTGAAATTGCAAGGAATAAAGGTCTAGGGACCAAAACGAATAGGCATTATGGTTCTTAAGTATATAACTCACTTAATACGTGATGAAAAATTAAAAGGATTGGAAGTTTAAAGAGTTAACTAATGATTGCATTGAGTCAATCCAAAACTATAAACTATTTTTAAGTTGTGTGAAAATCCAAAGAGTCTAAATGCAAAACTCTAAAGGTAAAATTGAGCTTAATTGTAAGATTCCAGGAGTTTAAGCGGCAACTTCAAAAATAATATTAATTTAACTTTTTTATTTAATATAAAAATAAAAAAAATACCTGCCTCCCTTGGATTTTACATAGGGTAACAACCGGGTTCTATCCAAGAAAGTCGTCCATCTCCAGCATCTTTGATCCTCCTATATTTTTTTTAAAATTGGATAAGATCTTGTGGATGTAGATCCCAAGCGCTCAAACCCTTCATATACCTCTCGGTCACCAACCAAAATCCAAACACCATTATCTCTAAGAGACCGGTAAGTAGCCTTGCAACCGCACTTTTAACATGTTAGCATGCTAAATCCAGGTTATTAAAAAATCGGAATTATAGTTGAAATTATTTTTAAAAATATTTTTTAATAAAAAATATATAAAAAAATATTACTTTATAAAATCATGTTAATGTGTCTGGCAACAAGCATGGTTGGGGATAGATTATTTCAATAGTGTACGGTGACAATGTGTCTGATATTTTATTATATTTGTAATACATTATATTAATAAAAAAATTCCATCAACCTAGGTCATTTCTCAAAAATAATTTAAAAATTACAAATTACCATTTCTACAATGATTTATCAATAGTTCCTTTCAAGTATGAATATGTCCCGTTCAAGCTTACCAACTTGTATTTAACCTGAACTTAAATTATATCATATGGGAGTTGTCCTGATATTAGTGGGTAGGTCCAAAGAAAAAAACAATATCAAGTTCACCTTAATTAATTAACCAGTTGTAATTAGGGTTATGCACTCCATTGAGATGAATTATTTATTTTATTTTATTATATAAATGTTGATTGACAAACAAATTTAATACTAAATAATAAAATTCAATTTTTAAAAATGAGATTGGAAAGAAAAAGACTAGTGGTAGAAAAAAAAATACAAAAAGAGGAAAACAATAGGCCAACTAAAATAAGTCATGGGTATATTATTAAATTCGATACAATGATTTTAAATTGTAAAATGCTAAAGTATAGTCTTTGTTTGATTCGAGTTTTAAATTGAACTATATAAAAAATATTTTAATAAGACTTTAACTAGCTTGACAGGTTCAAACCCATGACTGTGGTTATAAATTTCTATTCATTAAATTAATTATTTTATTATATTATAGTAAATTACCAAACCCATGATAGAAGGCAGTGGGAATGAGAGAGGTCCGTCAGCCTGGTCTATTTTTTTTATTCGTATTTTATACAAGGCAGACGAATTCAAACTTTGAAAAAGGAAAAAAAGTCAAACACACAACTTCAGCTTTAACTACTACCTTCCTAAATTCTAATTATTAAGCTCTATTCACTATTCAGACATCATCAAGCAAGACAAGCTTGAAAAAAACACATGAAGAAGAACTGACCTCTCATCTGATATAAGATGCAACTTTCTTTCTTCCACCATGAAAGCTAGCTAGCTAGCTAGAGAGCTTGATCACCAGAAAGATGAACTCTCTCAAATTCTTCTGTATCCTGCTCTCGTTGCTTAATATTGCTATTATCATTCTAGCACAGGAGGATGCCAATTACCTCTATCATAATTGCGAAAACGCAACCACCTCGACAATGAACAGCACGTATCAAGTCAATCTAAATGTAGTCCTCTCCTCTCTTGCCTCAAATGCAACCCGGAATAATATCAACGGGTTTTACAACACCTCTTTCGGACAGAACTCTGATCAAGTGTACGGCCTGTTTATCTGCCGTGGCGATCTCAGCAACACTGTTTGCCAAAATTGTGTCACCTTCGCCACCAAAGATGTAGTCCAGCGTTGCCCAATTGGAATAGCGTCCATTGTAGTTTACGATGAGTGCCATCTACGTTACTCAAACAGCAACTTTTTCTCTAAGGTGGATCAAAACCCTTTTTTGTCCATGTGGAACACACAGAATACCACATACGAGCCCCATCGTTTTAACAATCTAGTGGCATCCTCCGTGAATGATTGTGCTACTCAAGCTTCAAGTGCTCCTCCAGGTGCTAAGAAGTTTGCTGTGAATCAAACGTATATCGATGGGTTCCAAAATATATACAGCCTTGCCCAGTGCACACCAGATTTATCTAGCTTTGATTGCAGTAAATGTCTCAGGGCAGTTATAGCTGGATTGCCCAGTTGCTGCAGCAGTAAGATAGGAGCAAGAGTCTTCGCTCCTAGTTGTTATATTCATTATGAAATTACTGAGTTCTATAACGCAACGGGAGTGCCGCCGGAGTCAGTGCCTCCTCCTCCTCCTCTTTCGCCAGTGGCTCTTCCTGTACCAGAAGGTATATTAAGTTAGTGTGCAGTAGTTAGTTTTGTTTCGTCAATATCCTGAATTGCCACCATAGCAAAGTCATTACTGTGTCGAATTTAATTTATTTGTAAAATTTCTTGGATAAGATTTATTTGTTAAATTAGAAAATAAAATATCCTCAAAAATCAATTTGGACAAAAAAATCATTTCGTAAATTTTAAAAATTCGGCTTTTTTTCATGTTTAGTTGCTATTCTTGCTTCATATGTGATGGTTTTGGCCCGATTCTTGCCATGTGAATTTACGATTATATCCTCCAAAAAGCATCTCACATGTTTGAGAAACAGTCCATATGATACCATAGGATCTTGCTTGACTCACCTCGCTCAATTCCTAGTGTTCGTTAGGGGATGCTCACCTCTATGTGAATCCCACACCAAAATATTTCAATCCAAAGTGGTGCACTCTGGTCTTGGCAAAACATTTCTGGCTTGGTTGTGTATGTGATGGTCTTGGACTAATCCTCTTTCATCACGAGTTCAATCGCTTTCAATAATATTGTTGTAGATATGTTAAGAAAGTAGGCATCGTAGCAATCCCATGGAGTTGAGCGAGATGAACCTGATTTCAATTAAAACTTGTTTCTACTCATATCAGACCTTTTACTGGCTTGAAAGCTGCTTATGATTTTAGAATATCAGAACAACGTGCCATTGCAAAGCTATTTGCCTAACCTGCTTATTTCTATGGAAAATCGCTTTTTGACTGAAAAGAAAATTAGTTTGATATCTAAAAGCAATTGCTTCTCTTTTGGTTTTTGGAAAGATGTTTCTGAGCCTAAAAAAGAAAAAAGAAAAAGAAAAAGAAACCAAATCTTATTTTCCATGTTTGTGGTCATGGACTCGTGTCTGCTTAAATATGCTTAATTGTATGTGAAAGTTAAAAGCTGTGTTGAACTAGTATGCCTTTTTGTTTCTTTGTGCAGGAAAAAGTGGTGTCTCAATAGTTTTAATTATAGCCATTGTCATTCCCATTGCTGTTACTATCGTGCTTTTCTGCATGTGTTTCTGTTTCCTGAGAAGAAGGGCAAGAAAGACAAGATATTCTGTACCAGAAAATGATGGTAAAGAACATTAGAAATCTTTTTTAACTGGAAAAAAAGGCAGAATTTTATGTTTTGTACTCTTCCGATGTTGCATCATAATATTTTCAAAAACTCATGGAGTATCTACTTGGTTTGTGTAGTTGAAGATGAGATGGCCACTGTGGAGTCCCTGCAATTTGATTTGAGTACTTTAGAAGCTGCCACAAACAATTTCTCCGCTGATAACAAGTTAGGGGAAGGAGGATTTGGTGAGGTTTACAAGGTAAGAATTTCGTGATGCAGTTAAATTTTCAAAGACCGAAAAGACCTTGTGGCATTATGATTTAAGAGATTATGAAAAACTCCTTGCTCAACCACTGGTGAAAATATATTCTCAGGGAACACTTCCTAATGGACAACTAATAGCTGTGAAGAGGCTATCAAAATATTCTGGACAAGGTGCAACAGAATTTAAGAATGAGGTTGTATTGGTAGCCAAACTTCATCACAGGAATCTGGTGAGAGTGCAAGGGTTTTGCTTGGAAAGAGAAGAAAAGATTCTTGTCTATGAATTTGTCAGCAACAGAAGCCTCGATTACTTTCTATTTGGTATATATTGATGATTTTCTAAATATTCTTCCCCTTGCCTTCTAGTTCGAGAAATGCATAGTTGCCTCTCGGTATATAGCCGTTTCTTCGTAATCTACCACAGTTATATTTGTAACAGTTGATCTGCACTCTGACTTGACGCTTCGGTTTACTTGATTTTATAGACGTTGAGAAGCAAGGACTATTGGACTGGTCCATACGGTACAAAATAATAAGAGGCATTGCTCGAGGAATTCTTTATCTTCACGAGGACTCTCGGCTACGGATTATACATCGTGACCTCAAAGCAAGCAATATTCTGCTAGATGGAGATATGAACCCCAAAATCTCAGACTTTGGGTTGGCTAGGATTGTTGTAGTTGATCAAACCCAAGCAAGTACCAATAGAATTGTTGGAACATAGTAAGTTTGAATCTAATTCCCAATGATTAATAAATTCATCTGCTGACACAGTGCTTTGATTTCGTTTTTTTCTAATAATTTCTCTGTTTTTCTGTTTTGTAGTGGCTATATGTCCCCGGAATATGCAATGCATGGGCATTTCTCGGTCAAATCTGATGTGTATAGCTTTGGTGTTTTAATTCTTGAGATTATAACTGGAAAGAAGAACAGTTCTTTCGGTCAAACAGGAGGTACTGCAGACCTCGTGAGCTATGTGAGTGCAAGTTTCTCTCTCTTAAAAGCTAATACAATCACCATAAAATAAATATCTGGGTTTTAAATCTTGAAAACAAATAGCACATGATATTGCAGCTTTTGATTATTTAGTGTTCTTTTTTCAGGTTTGGAAACATTGGAGAGATGGGACACCATTGGAAGTGTTGGATCCAACTCTGATAGATACTTATTCAAGAAATGAAGTAATTAGATGCATCCAGATTGGATTATTATGTGTTCAAGAAGATCCAGCTAGCAGACCCGCAATGGCAACAATTGTTCTCACACTCGATAGTTACTCGGTTACCATACCATCACCGCAAGAGCCTGCATTTTTTTTCCAAAGCACTATGACAGATGAAGTGAGCACTTCAAGCAAGGAATTTCTTTCAAATCAATCTAAAACCAAGTCTGCTTGTTATTCTGTAGATGAAGCTTCAATTACGGAAGTATATCCTCGATAGAGAGTATGTATATTTTCCCTAAAATAAGCATTGAGAAAAACATGAGATCAATTTTAGTAGCAAACAATTGTGATTTTCATTGATGACAAAAAAAAAGTATTTTGAGGAATCTTCTAAGCTTTATTGATTAGCTCACACTTATCTGTCAATCCCTTTTCAGTAAAAGTTAACCAAAAATGGTGTTGTTTGGTGGCCTAGAGGAGGGCCTGAAGTTTTCAGTTGATGCTGCTACTATTGGTGCTCTATGTGACGGGGCTTGTGCTGCTGCTGTAGGTCATGGTGGAGCTTGTGGCGTGGAGGAGAAGCTGACGGTGATGAGGGGGGTAATGGTGGTGCCTAGAGTTGGCGGTGATTGTGGAGAGAGAGGGTAGTGATAGTGACGGTGTAGAGAGAGATCATCAGCTGTTTTGGGGGAAGAAAGAGAGAGATCGACAATTACTTAAATGCATTCTTCCTAGTCTTTTTGTCAGTTTCCAATCTTGTTTGCTCGACTTGTTTCTTCTCAATAGGTGCCTGTAATGGCCACTTAGCTTCACTGCTATGATCGATGGGCATCGTTTTGATATCATCAGAACAACTATGCTTGGGTTTGTCTTGCTTTTGATCTTTAACCGTCACTATAACAGAATACAATCATTTGAGCTTGAGTTCCCTTCATGAAAATTACATGCGGATGAGTTCCCATGCATGAGGCTGTGTTTAATGAAAATCATCTCATAGATGCTTTTCATTACCTGCACCTGAAAGTTTATTTTAAAGTGGATCCATAGCTGCTATTTTAACCGCAAAGTCAAACATCCACTTAGTATACCAACTAATTGAAATTTTAATTTAATTACTTCTAACTAATTACAACAAAAATGTAAAGAATTAAAATTGTAACGAACTAACTTGTAACTAACTATTTGTCTCAACATTATCTACAAACACTTATGATTCGGAATATATTGGAACTTGTATTTATAAGGAGATCAATCCTTAAACTTTCATCAACTTTGATAATCTAATAAAGGATTCTAACTAACTAAGTAATCTAATACAAATCCTTTTTTTCCTCAAGGATCTCTATCTACACAATGAGAATAAATAATATCTAATTTTCATTTAACCATGTCTTAAACATCTATTTTACACCAATTTTTTTTTGTTGGACCCAACCATTTGGGCTAGGTTGAGATGAGCCCAACCCATTTGCTTATCATTGCTGGACATGAATTAATTCACGTCCTATATCTAGGTTAATAACGTAGGGGAAGGAGGGAGGAGGAGTCGCTAATGCCATCTACTGATGTTGCTGCTGAAGGGGAAAAGATTGAAGGTAATAGGAGTGGATAACTAGCCTTTACGGTGGAGAGGAGGAGGATGAGGTGGCAATGACTCGGCGAAGACTAGTACTAGCCGCTACGGTGAAGAGAGAAGGGAACAACGTGTCTGAAAGTGAAATAAATGTTAACACCTGATTTTTGCTTACTTTGCCTTTCAATTTTTTATTCCTCAATGCATGAAATTCACTCCAATTTATAGGGAGCAGAACAAGGAAAATTATCTTTATTAAAGACCAATCTTGATCCTTAATTTAGATGGAAATGATCGCATCGTTGTCGAAACTTAGCAGTTAAAGGTTGCCTTCACTTAATCAGTGATGAAATTAGAAAGATTCCAGGAGTTTAAGGGGCATTCAAAAATAATATTAATTTAACCTTTTTATCTTTTAATTGTTGTCTGTTTTTAAAACCGAAGCCCTGAAAAACATGTTATTCTACTATTGTTTATTTTCTTCTTTGGGAACCAGAGAAGCTACCCGAGAAGACACTACACCGCCTTGGTTCAACCCCATTTCCCCAAAAAATAAAACTAAATCTTCCCCATATCATAGATCAGATTTCCTCTTCCAAATACCTTTTCTTTCCAACCTCTTTTCAGCACAGTAAGGGCAAGAGAGTACTGTTCATTTTTTAAATGATTTTTTTCAGATAATATATTTTATTTTTTAAAAACTATTTTTTATATCATCACATCAAAATAATCTACAAATATTCAAAAAATAAATTCTTTAAATGTTTTCATTTTTAAAACGCATCATAACCCATGTCTTTAAGGTTCTTCATGTTTTCATATATGCTTGGGTTTGTATCCGTTAATTACATGGGCCGGGGTCATACATCGTTGTTTACATGGGTTGTGTATCTCACTTGGGTTTTAAGTTGGGACTTTATTTTATAATTAAGAAAACTTTTTTTTCATGGTGAAGTTTTTCTTAAAAAATATGCATTTGTTCATGTTCCGATCCCTTCTAACTTTCTTTATCTTTTTCATAAGTAGAGAAAGGCCTAAAATATTTTGCATGTTTTAGAGTTTTATAAAAGCTTTGTTTTCACATTTTCATAAGAAATTAAAGTATGTTTTGCAAGCATATTTAGATTTTATAGCGTTTATTAGTTTATTTTATTTGAAAACATGTTGACCCTAAAGCTCCGTTTGTTTGCAGTAAAGTGGTTTTCTTTTGGAAAGTGAATTCCGATATTTAGCAGTGTTATGGAAAATGAACTGGAAAATAATTTATTAATAAATTATTTTTTTTGAAAATCAATCTAATATATATAAAATATTTAATATAAAATATTTAATCACTTAAAATAAAATGAAATCTAAAAAATATAATGTCATATACATACATATTAGTTCAAATTACAAACATAAATATTCTAGACCGAATTAAACAAGTAAACATACTTGTCAAATAACAAACATAGTCTGAACCCAAATTTTGAACATATTCAAACCATCTTAGCAAGCAGGCCTGTAGTAGTGTTGGGTCACAAAGTTTTGAACCCAAATTTTCCTCAAATTAGCATTTTTTTGCCATAAATGATTTTATCAATATGGAATTGAGTTTTTATTTAAAAATAACGAAGAGTGTCGCACGTCCTCGCAGCGTCCCGGAGGGATCCTGGCTCTCGCAATGTGGAGTTGATGAAGGAGTCGCCACCTTGCTCGTTGAGGGTCGCTAGGAACACCCGATTTGTACTTGGTCCGCTCGGAGATTCAAAGGTAAGGGATCTAGTTACGTATAGGGAAGGTATTAGCACCCCTAATACGCCTTACCGAGGCAAGTCGCATTGTCTATTTAGATGTGATTTGAAATGTTTCAATAAGTCTGCATAAAAAAATGTTACAATCGAAAAAGAAATCGATCAACGCTTAAAAATCCAATAAAATTTATTGATTATTATTATCATTACGGCCAAATATTTTGGGTAAAATCTTTAGAATTTATTTGTCCAAACACCGAAAAGTAAATAATAGCATACTATTCCGCTGAATATTTTGGATAAAATTTATTTATCCAAACACCGAATAGTGAATAATAGCATATCATTTCTCAGAATATTTTGGGTATAAACCTTTAAGATTTATTTATCCGAATATTAACAGTGAATAATAAATTCCCAAGAAAAGATTTTCACTTTTGAAATATTGGTTTCGAATTTCTACAAAGAAAACACATTTTTTTTGTTTTATTTTATATTCCCTTTTTCTTAAAAAAACAACATAACATAAATGAACAAATAAAACACAACACACACCCACACAATCTTTTTTATTCCTTTTTCATCACATTTTAAAAAATAGAATACAACTCACACACACCTTGTCTTCTTTTCTTTACATTTTACAAATAATAATTAAAATGCCATAAACTCAAATAAACATACAAATATAAAAGAAAAATTACATAATAACAATAAAAGGCTCTCGGAACAGTGGGGGGCAGCGCAGGGAAGCTGGTGGCGCGTGGAACCACGCGCCGCCGGTGAACAGTGATGACAGGGGGGACGGTAGATCTGCTCCTTCTCTTCTTCCTCTTGCCGGCGGTAGCCCCACGGTGACCTGCGAACGCAAACGAAAAAAAAACCAAATCGCAAACAATCAATTTTCTGCAGATCTGCTCTTCTCGATCTGATGAAGCCAAGAAAGGAAACAGATCGAAGATTTGTTCCTCTCGACTGCTCCTGCTCCAGTTCTTGTTCCCATTCCACGTCTCGCTCCCATTCCCGCTTCTTCGACTTCGTCTTCTTCGCCTACCCCCTCTAATTCTTCTCGCCGGCAACGTTGTCTCGATGACCTGCAAAACAAAGGAAAATTGAAACAAACGCAACAGGCAGCTGAGCTCCTCCCTTTGGACCCGTTCATCTTCTTCTTTTTTTTTTCGTCGGTAAAGGGGGTGTTTCGCTCCCTCTTCCCTCCTTTTAGATCTGCGATTTTGGGCTCAACCCGAAACATCACAATGTTTCATCTCGTCGTCTCCTTTCTTCCGATCCGCCATTTTTCTTCTTGTTTTGAGCATCCTCTTTTCTCGCCTCCAGTGGTCTCTGAGTCGTAGAGGAAAGCAGTGCTCGGTCGGAGAAGAGAGTGAGGCTGCAATGGTGGCTGGATTCAGTGGAGATGGGGATGTTGCAAGGGATGACTGGAGGCTTGAGGACGACTAAAGGCTTGAGGAAGGAGAAGGGGGTGGGTTGTTGTGGTTCGGCTGCCACAAAGAGAGGAGGGAGAGGTCTGGCCGGAGGAGAAGGGGTGTGAGGAGAGGGGAAAGAGGAATGGGGGAGGGGCTGCAGCTGCTGCCCAGAGGGGCGGCTGCTGCAGCCCAAAAAATAAAAATTAGGTTTTTTTTGTGATTTTAGGGTTTTGGGTGTAAGTGAGGGTGGAGAGTGTATTTTTTTTCTTTTTGTTTTTTTTTGGTCCCCTTCTATGTTGGTTAAAACCTCTATTTATAGACTTTTTATATTCAAAATTCCAAACACAGTCTTCAACTTGCGTATCCTTTTCAATTTAGTCCTTGGATTTGCAATTTGCATGATTTGACTAGTAAACTCTCAATTTGTCTAATTTTTCCTATAACAAGATATTTTTGGATTTTTTTGTTTTTTTCTATTTTTTCTATTTTTTTTCTTCCGAAACATAAAAAATAAGTTGGTCAAAATTTGGGTAACAATGTAAGAAGTACCGAAGAAAAATGAGACCATGCTAGCCGGGTAGGTCACCCAGAAAATGAGACCCTTCATCATCTTGCATCCGGGTGGGTCACCCGTAAAAATGAGACCCCTCCATCTTCCATCCGGATAGGTCACCCGTAAAAATAAGACCCCTCCATCTTCCAGCCAGGTAGGTCACCCCGAAAAATGAGACCCTTCCATCTTTCATCCGAGTAGGTCACCTAGAAAAATGAGACCGTTCCATCTTCCATCCGGGTAGGCCACCCGTAAAAATGAGACCCCTCCATCTTCTAACTCTGGTAGGTCACCCGTAAAAACGAGACCCTTCTAACATGCTAACACGGGTAGGTCACCCAGAAAAATGAGACCCTTCTAATCGCTAACACGGTAGGTCACCCGGAAAAATGAGACCCTTCTAATCGTTAACCCGGCGAGTCACCCGTCATAATCGGACTCGGTAAGTCATCCGTCACTATCGAGAATCTTTCAATTGGGTAGGTCACCCGTCATAATCGGACCGGGTAAGTCATCCGTCACTATCGAGACTCTTTCAATTGGGTAGGTCACCCGTCATAATCGGATCTGGTAAGTCATCCGTCATTATCGAGACTCTTTCTACTTGGGCGAGTCACCCGTCATAATCGGATCCGGTAAGTCATCCGTCACTATCGAGACTCTTTCATCGAGGCGAGTCACCCGTCATAATCGGACCTGGTAAGTCATCCGTCACTATCGAGACTCTTTCATCGAGGCGAGTCACCCGTCATAATCAGACCCGGGTAAGTCACCCGTCACTATCGAGACTCTTTTATCTAATTTCTTTTATTTGTGTAGGTCACCCATCATAATGAGATCATCTCCAACTTTCCAATTTATTTTATTTTATTTTATTTTATTTTCGTTATTCTTCTTTACAACGCTTATTATTTAAAGCCTTTTACAAGACTTTAGTCGTAAGCATTGTAAAGAGGGGGCATCTGTTGCTACCCAATTTTTGACCCCATTTATTTTTATGTTTCGGAAAATTTATAAAAAAATAAAAAAACATAAAAAAGACAAAAATCCCAAAAAATCTTGTTACAGGAGCAAAATTTATAACAATCAATGCAGGTCAAAATCGTGTCGATTAGAAATGAAGGACCAAATTGAAAGAAGCGCACAAGTTAAAGGTTGACTTTGAATTTCTGCATTTTTAAACCTCTATAAATAGAGTTGTTTACCCACAAGAAGAAAAGGACCAAAAAAATACATCATTTAAGAAAACCCTAAAAAACCCTAAAACCCATCTCTTTCTCTCCTCTCTCCGTAGAACTGCAGACTTGCCACTCTATTGTGCAATGCTAGCCTCGTTATGTTTTCCTCCCCCTCCCTCTCTTCACTTCCCGTTTCTCTCCTCCGGCGAGCCTCTCCTCCTTTCTTTTCCCCTCTCCTTCGACAGCTGCCCCATCGTCCCTGCCTCTCCTCTGCTCCTCAGCCGTAAGCCCTCCCCACAAAAACGCAGCCTTCAGCTCCCTGTCTCGAACCTCCTTTCCCCGTTGCCTCACTCCCCTTCTCCTTCGGCCAGCTTCTCTTCCCCAGTTCCCCGTCCCCATTCTTCACTAAAACCTAACCACAGCAGCCCATTATTTCCCCCTTTCCCTTCATTTTTTTTCGTTCGTCTCTCCTTCCCCATCAAGCCTCAGCCACGATCTCCCTTCTGCTCTGCCTCCTCTGCACCTCCTATAGACCCCCCCCCACCGAAGACAGTGGAGTTGTCACCTGAAGAAGAGCAGATGGCGACTGAGAAATTAAATTTAAAAAAAAAAAAGAGGTCAGATCGAATTGTTTGCTTTGATGTATTTGTGTGTTTGTGCTTTGCTCGTTTTGTTGCAGGTCATTGCGGAATATCCTCGTTGGTGAGATGGAGATGAAGAGAAAACAGAGAAGAAGAAGGGACCGAGAAGGGAAACGAACCAGTTGCCCCTGTTTGTGTGTTTGCTGTGTTTTTGTGTGTGCAGATCATGGTGAAACGTCCTTGCCAGCGAGAAGAAGAGGAAGAAACCAGAAGAAGAACCAAATTCGAGATCTGAGGGAAACCGAGAACAAATCTGGAAAAATTCGAAACTTAACCATTGTTTGCTGTTTGGGTGCTTTGTCTGTGCTCTCAGGTTCCCGATGAAGACCACCTCCGGCAAGAGATTGAAGGAGAAGCAGAGGGAGCATAATCCGAAGATCACCCCAAGAACAGATCTAGAAAATTTTGGATTTTGATGCGTGTTTGTTGCTTGTGTGAGTTGGTTTGTGTTTGCAGGTTGCCTGGAAGTCGCCACCGGCGAGGGAAAGGAAGAGAAGAAGACGATCTAGCCACCCCCCTATTTTGCACCTCCTCACGCAGCGGCGCGTGGGGACCACGCGCCGCCAGTGACGGTGGCGCGTGGGCAGACGCGCCACCAGCATTTCTCCTGCTGCCACTGTTCCAGATCTTCCCCCAAGGCCTTTTGTGTATTTTCCCTTGTGTTTATGTGTTATTTAAACTTATTGTAGTTCAATTATTATTTGTGAAATGTAATGAGAGAAGAATGAAAAAAAAGACAATGTGTGTGTGAATTGTATTCTATTTTTAAATGTGATGAAAAAGGAATAAAAAAAAGATTGTGTGGGTGTGTGTTGTTTTATTTATTCTATATTATGTTGTTTTGTTAAGGAAAAAAGAAAAATAAAATAAAAAATGTGTTTTCTTTGTAAGAATCCAAAACCAATATTTCAAAAGTATAAAATCTTTTTTTGGGAATTTATTATTCACGGCTAATATTAGGATAAATAAATCTTAAAGTTTTAAACCCAAAATATTCGGAGAAATGGTATGCTATTATTCACTTTTCGGTGTTTGGATAAATAAATCTTATCCAAAATATTCGACGGGAATAGTATCTTATTATTTACTTTTCGGTGTTTGGATAAATAAATTCTAAAAGTTTATTATCTAAAATATTCAGCGGGAATAATAATAATCAATAAAATTTATTGGATTTTTAGGCAGTGATTGATTTCTTTTTTTTAATTGTAACATTTTTATGAATAAATACTGACTTGTTGCAACATTTTAAATCACATCTAAATAGACAATGCAACTTACCTCAGGTAAGGCGTATTAGGGGTGCTAATACCTTCCCTATACGCAACCAGTCCCTTACCCTTGAATCCTCGAACGGCACCAAGTACAAATCGGGTGTTCCTAGCGACCCTCAACAGCAAGGTGGCGACTCCTCATCAAAACTCCATATTGCGAGAGTCGGATCCCTCCGGACGCCTGCGAGGACGTGCGACAAAGAGTATTATAGGATTAGTTTTAGCTAATTTTACATTTGGATTGGACGGATTAAATTTTTTTAAAGTATAATAAAAAATATTTATTTTATAAATTATTATTTGATACTATTATTAAAATTAGTCTAGCCTGACAATCTTAATATTTTCAAATTCATTTTTTTGATTAGCTTAGATTTCAAACTAAATCTAGTAAGAATTATTTCAATGTGATATGATTAATTTCCTTGATTCAAAAATAAACTGATTGATTAGTAAAATAAATCTAAGAAAAAATATGACATTATAAAAAATCAAAAAGCTTCTCAACTCAACTCTTTGCATAACTTAAATTTGAAATTACATCATATAAGAATTAATTTAATATAACTCAATTAATTTGGCTGATGCAAAAGTAACGAACAAATGGTATACAAAATTCAAGAGAGAAGCTGAAAAAAGATATAATTAAAAAAAAAAGAAGGGTACTGCAACAAAGCAGGTGCATGGCAGCCTAAATATTTTAGAATGTTTAGGTAAGCAGCCATATTGACTAATGAGAGGATGAAGAAAATTATTTTATCAATAAAAGAAAGTGTTTTTCTTTTGATAAAGAAAGGAAAACACTTTCATTTCCTTGAAAGTAATTTTCTTGTTGATCGGAAAGTTAAAAAATTAACTTTTTTTTCACTAACTTTCCGGATTGTTGCTAAACATTGAAAAATGAAAAAAATGAATTCCAAATTTAATTTAAGGACTAATATATTCTCCTTTTACATCATGATTTCTAGTATCCTGATTACATCAATCCAACGTAAGAAATACTAAAATCTTCAAATAAACTAGAAGTATGTCCAAATATAAATCCTCTCGTCGGAAAAATATGTTAGAGATAATTCAAAGAAATGTTCACACATGGATAGCGGAGTCAACGCGGCAAAGAACAGTGATTGATAATGACACTCTGTCCACTAGCATTGCAACCCACGCATTACGTTGAAGACTTGTGTCTCCTTTAGTAGCTCTGTTGCCATCCAACAACAGTGCTTTACACTTAACAGATTTCCACAAATTAATTTGATTAGGATCCTTCCACAATTTTTCCCATATTCTCATTGAAAGTTTGGTGGGTCTGTTGAATGAAATAGTTTGAAATTTGATCAAGACCTTAAAAAACGGACCTAGCTATTTTTACTGTGAATGAAGTATTATTTACTTCATTCACTTCAGTCTTCATATATATATTCGTGGGGCTAGTAGCATAAAGAAGAGCTGCTAGCTAGAAAACTTGATCACCAAAAAATGAAGTCTCTCATTTTCTTCATAGCTCTACTCTCCTTGCTTAGCCTTGCTACTATCACTAAATCACAGGATCCTTCTTTCCTATATGATGTATGCAATAACCAGACTACTTACACGAGCAACAGCACTTACCAAGCCAATTTAAATCTCCTTCTTTCTTCACTTGTGTCCAATGCAACCCGCAATAATCTTAACGGATTCTACAACTCCTCTGTAGGGCTGGACCCTGACGATGTTCATGGCCTGTTTCTTTGCCGTGGCGATGTTAGCAAAAATGCTTGCCAGAATTGTGTCGCCTTGGCTGCCAAATTGGCAACCCAACGTTGCCCAGTTGAAAAGGTGGTCGTTTTATGGTACGATTTGTGCCTCTTGCGGTACTCAAACAGGGCTTTCTTCTCTACCATGGACCAAGACCCAGGAGTGACCTTGGTTAACAGTCAGAATATCACATACGAACCTGAACGTTTTAACAGGCTAGTAGCTACCACCATGAATGATACAGTCACTCTGGCTACAAGTGCTACGTCAGGAGCTAAAAAATTTGCAGTTAAAGAAGTATATTTTAATGAGTTTCTAAACTTGTACAGCCTTGTTCAGTGCACACCGGACTTGTCAACATCGGATTGTAATCGATGTCTTAGGATAGCTATTTCTAATTTGCCTAGTTGTTGTAGCCAAAGGGCAGGAGCAAGAGTCCTGTATCCAAGTTGTAATATTCGGTACGAGACCTATGAGTTTTATAACACAACAGCGGTGGCGTTACAGTCACCACCTCCTCCTCCGCCCGTGATTCGTGCTCCTCTTCCGTCTCCTGTGTCAAAACCAAAAGGTAAAGTTGGTTTGATTTATTTATCGTTTTAGCTCTATTTTGATTTGTAAGAGCCATAGGGCAGGAGCAAGTTTTTTCTTCTTCTTAATTTTGATTTGCAAAACAGAGGGAGAGCGAACGAGAGAGAGAGATTCTAATAGAATTTTTATTAACAATATTGAAAAAAATAAAAAAAAAAATTTTTTAACTCTTTTCCAATTAATTTATGACTTTTTTTTAAAAAAAAATCATTTTTTAGTCTCCCTAGAAAAAATAAATTCATTTTCTTGTTGAAGGACAAAGAATAAGAATAAAAATAAAAGTTCCTTAAAATTATTTTTGTTAAATCTATTACATATTTCAATTATGATAAACCGATTAGCTACTACTGTAGCAGTGATTTGAGTCTAATTATAATTGAACAGATTTTCTAACATTATTGAATAAAGGATAAGGTGATAGATTTATTGATGAAATATAGTTGATGGTGATAAATGAGACATTTTTGTTTACATTCAGGAAAAGACCGTGTCTCCACCGTTTTAATTGTTGCGATTGGCATTCCTATTGGTGTTTCTATTGTGTTTTTCTGCATGGGTTTCTGTTTCCTGAGAAGAAGGGGAAGAAAGAACCGAGAATCGGCGGAAGAAAATGATGGTAAGAAACATAAGAGATATTTTTTAATTGGAAAAAAAGTAGTGTCTTTTCTGTTTTGTACTCTGCCAAAGTTGCATGATAATATTTTGAAAAACTCAATGGAAGATCTACTTGGTTTGTGTAGTTGGAGATGAGATCACAACTGTGGAGTCCTTGCAATATGATTTGAGTACTATAGAAGCTGCCACAAACAATTTCTCCCCTGATAACAAGTTAGGCGAAGGAGGGTTTGGTGAGGTTTACAAGGTGAGCAATTTGTAATGCATTTAAATTTTGAAGAGCTGAAAAGACCTGAGAAATTATGAAAAAGTGTTTGCTCAACCAACTGATGAAAGTAAATTCTCAGGGAACACTTCCTAATGGACGAGAAATAGCTGTGAAGAGACTATCAAAATATTCTGGACATGGTGCAGAAGAATTTAAGAATGAGATCGTATTGGTAGCCAAGCTTCAGCATAGAAATCTAGCCAGGCTATTGGGCTATTGCCTGCAAGGAGAAGAGAAGATACTAATCTATGAATTTGTTCACAACAAGAGCCTCGACTACTTCCTATTTGGTTTGGCTTTTCTTATTGATGCATCCTGATTTTTTATTTATTCTTAATTAGCTGCATGCTGATAATATAACCTTTTCTGATAAATACATGAAGATCCTGCAAAACAAGGACTGTTGGATTGGTCAAGTCGTTACAAAATCATCGGGGGGATTGCTCGAGGTCTCCTTTATCTTCACGAAGATTCCCGTCTCCGAATTATCCATCGTGATCTTAAAGCAAGCAATGTTTTGTTGGACGGGGAAATGAATCCCAGGATTTCCGATTTTGGTATGGCCAAGCTTTTTGGAGTTGATCAAAGTCAAGGAATTACAAGCCGAATCGCTGGAACATTGTAAGTACTTTTCAGGCCTAAATTCTACATTTTGCTCTTCTACACAATCGTTTATTGAAGATGTAAGAAATCTAATTCAGTTTGCAATTACCTAACTAGAGTATATATTGGAAGCATTAATTTTCGATGCTGTTTTTCTGTGATCGATGCTGATTGTTGGACACTCTAGTGGTTATATGGCTCCGGAGTACGCAATGCAAGGACAGTACTCTGTTAAGTCAGACGTCTATAGCTTCGGTGTCTTGATACTCGAGATTATCAGTGGCAAAAAGAACAGCAGTTTCTATGAATCAGACAATGGACTGGACCTTGCGAGCTATGTAAGATAAAATTAAATGCACAAATTTCATTTTATTTATGCCAAAAACGACTCATCTTGAAAGGGGAGAAAAGGTAGAGTGTTTCATAACATAGCTGCTGATTGTTTCAGGCATGGAAGCAATGGAAAAATGGAGCAGCTCTGGAACTAATAGATCCAAGCTTAGAAAATTCTTACTCCAGAATTGAGATCACTAGATGCCTCCATATTGGTTTACTGTGTGTCCAAGAAGATCCAAACGATAGACCCACATTGACAACAGTAGTTCTCATGCTCACTAGTTTCTCCATATCGCTACCATTGCCTCGAGAGCCGTCCTGCTTTGAGCAAAGCATGACCGTCTCAAGCTTGCCATTAACAGAGCTGGAGTCTGACCAATCTAAAAGCAAGTCGAAGCCTGTGTCCCTGAATGATATGTCTATCACAGAACTATATCCTCGTTAATGCAAAGAAAATAATCTCCGAAACATGCGTGCATCTACAGAGGATTGGAGAACAAAATTTATGAATGCTGTAAGGTCTAAGAATCAGACAATTACGTGTTTTATGAGCCTCACTGAGATGTATTTCAGAACAATAATGCTGTTTCATTATGATATATTCTCTTGCCAAAACAATTCAATGGAGACAGCTTGCTCTAGCATTTTATGATTGTAGATTTCTAGTGATTTGTACTGAATTAATCCAATAATGTCCTCTTCGTTAATCATACAAGCTGGAATATTTCATGCTTAGACAAGTTATTCTCAAACTATACTACATTGAATGACAAGGCAAGCATGCAGTCTAAATTCTATAGAGGGAGCACTGTAGTAAAACAGAGAGTAGATTATAAATTAGTCTCTTTAATTTTTTTTTAAATGAATTAAACAGCCCCGTTGGTTTCAAAAACTAATTAATTCATCATTTTTCTGTCCATTTATTTTTCAATTCTTTCAAGAAATTGAAAAAGAAAAAACAATAAGTGAATAATATGAAAACATTAATGAGAAGAAAATATGTTTTGGAACTAGAGGCTTATTTACAATTTACTCTATTTTAAACACAATCAGTTCTATTAAAAAAAAAATCTGATATAAGAAAATAAATTAAAAAGAACAAAAGCAGCTATAACCAACCATCAATAACATCATCAGAAAATGATAACACATGAGGTAAGCGGAGAGCAACACGGCAAAGAATAATGAACGATATTGACTCTCTAACCAGTAGCATTGCAACCCACGCATTACGTTGACGACTTGTGTCTCCTTCAACGTTCATGCCAACCCACTAATTATCACACACGTAGTACGATAAATTTGATTAGGACGCTTCTATTTATTTATTTTTTCCATATTCTCCTTGAAGGTTTAATGGGTCTATATTCTACACGGCAATGGAGTCGCTTTGAGAGTTAATGAAGGACTTTAGCGCGTGCCTATTTTTCACCCATAATAGTTTAATGGGTCTGTTCTACACAACAATGGAGTAGCTTTGATAGTTATTTTCTTCGTTGACGTAAATCAGTCTTCATATTCTGGCTGGAATAGTTGATAAAATAAGAGCTGTTAGCTGGAGAGCTTGAGTAACAGAAAAAATGAAGTCTCTCAATTTCTTCATAGCCCTACTCTCCTTGCTTAGCCTTGCTACAATCACTAAATCACAGGATCCTTCTTACCTCTCTCATGCATGCGGTAACGATACTACTTACACGAGCAACAGCACTTACCGAGCCAATTTAAATCTCCTTCTTTCTTCAATTGTGTCCAATGCAACCCGCAATGATCTTAATGGATTCTACAACTCCTCTTTAGGGTTAGACCCTGATGATGTTTATGGCCTGTTTCTTTGCCGTGGCGACGTTAACAACAAAGCTTGCCAGAATTGTGTCGCCTTGGCCGCCAAAGAAGCAATCAAACGTTGCCCAGTTGAAAAGGTGGTCGTTTTATGGTACGATTTGTGCCTCTTGCGGTTCTCAAACAGGGCCTTTTTCTCTACCATGGACCAAGACCCAGGAACGTTCCTGTTTAATTCTGATCAGAATATCTTAGACGAACCTGAACGCTTTAACCGGCTAGTGGCGACCACCATGAATGATACAGTAACTCAGGCTACAATTGCTACTTCAGGAGCTAAAAAGTTTGCAGTTAAGGAAGCATATTTTACCAAGTCTCTAAACTTGTACAGCCTTGCGCAGTGCACACCGGACCTGTCAAGCTCGGATTGTGATCGATGTCTTCGGATAGCTTTTTCTATTTTGCCTAGTTGCTGTCGACAAAAGCCAGGAGCAACCGTCCTATATCCAAGTTGTAATATCCGGTATGAAACCTTTGAGTTTTTTAATGAAACAGCGGTCGCGGCAGAGTCACCACCTCCTCCTCCGCCCGTGATTCGTGCTCCTCCTCCCTTTCCAGTGACAAGACCAAAAGGTAAAGTTGGTTTGATTTTTCTTGGTTTTTTTGGTTTGTCCATATTAATTTTTTTTATATATATATATATAATAATGGATTATTTATGATTAAAACTAAAACTTAAAAGTTGATGGATCATTTCACCTAACAGAAAAGACAATCCTAAAAAATATAATTACATATCTACTATTTGCCACTTCTCCATCCACCAAAACCAGCAGCAATTTTTTTTGTCAATTTAGATTTGTAAGAGAAAAAGGAAGCGTATTAGACTTTTTATTGTAATTTAAAAAAATGATTTTTTTTTTGAAAAATATCAAAAACAAATTCAAATTTAGTTCCTTTTGCAATTATTTATTTATTTATGGCATGTTTTAAGAAAAATTACAATCCTTTATTCCCATTAGAAAAAAATATATATTCTCTTATATGAAGACAAAAATTAAAATTAAAATATTGTTTAAAATTCTTTTTGTTAAATGTTATAGTTATTTCAGTTATGAAAAGCTGTTTTTGCGTATACTGGTTAAAAAGTTAGGGAAGGGAGTGCACTGAACCAATCCTTTAGGTTTTTTGTTTTCAATATTTGATAGTAATAATAATATTACTCTCTCTTTCTGTGGTTTAAAATTTTCACCAAGAGAATCTAGTTTAACAGAAGCTAAGAAAATCAATAAATGTAATTGTGATTCTTATTTTCTGAACATTTAAAATTATTGTTTCATTTTCATAAGAAAATATCTCTGTATTAGAACTTATAATATAACAATTAATTATCTGACTGAATTATTGTGTTGTATATAATTGACAAAATTTTGCTTACATTCAGGAAAAGGCCGCGTCTCAATAATTGTAATTGTAGCCATTGTCCTTCCCATTGCTGTTTCTATTATGTTTTTCTGCATGAGGTTCAGATTCCTGAGAAGAAGTAGAAGTAGAAGCAGAAACAGAGTTTCTTTGCCAGAAAAAGATGGTAAAGAAGATTAGAAATCTTTTTTAATGGGAAGAAAGCAGTGTCTTTTCAGTTTTGTACCCTGTCCTAATAGTATTATCAAAAACTCAATGGAAGATCTACTTGGTTTGTGTAGGTGGAGATGAGATTACAACTGAGGAGTCCTTGCAATTTGATTTGATTTCTATAAAAGCAGCCACAAACAATTTCTCCCCAGATAACAAGTTAGGTGAAGGAGGGTTTGGTGAGGTTTACAAGGTAAGCATTTTGCAATGCATTTAAATTTTGAAGAACTGAAAAGACCTTGTTGCATGAGGATTAGAGAAATTATGAAAAAAATGCTTGCTCAACCATTGATGAAAGGGCATTCTCAGGGAACACTTCCTAATGGACAACAAATAGCTGTGAAGAGGCTATCAAAACATTCTGGACAAGGTGCAGCAGAATTTAAGAATGAGGTCGTGTTGATAGCCAAGCTTCACCATAGAAATCTAGTCAGGCTGCTGGGCTATTGCCTGCAAGGGGCAGAGAAGATACTAATCTATGAATTTGTTCCGAACAAGAGCCTCGATTACTTCCTATTTGGTTCGGCTTTTCTTAACCAATATTTTTCGTGTAATGCATCCCGATCATTATTTATTTTTCTTAGCTGTATTCTGATTAATTATTTTATTTTTTCTGATAAATACATGAAGATCCTGCTAAACAAGGACTGTTAGATTGGTCAAGTCGTTACAAAATCGTAGGGGGGATTGCTCGAGGTCTCCTTTATCTTCACCAAGATTCCCGTCTCCGAATTATCCACCGTGATCTTAAAGCTAGCAATGTTTTGCTGGATAGGGAAATGAATCCCCGGATTGCTGATTTTGGTATGGCAAAGATTTTTGGAGGGGATCAAAGTCAAGGAATCACAAACCGAATCGCTGGAACCTAGTAAGTACTTTTCAGGCCTAAATTCTATGCTCTGTTCGTATACACTATCGTTTATTAAACCCTTGTCTTTAGTAAAGCTTAGCCTTACTAAAAAACAAATAAATCATGCCTTATTGTTGAAAAACTTTTGACCAATAACATATATCGATGATCAATTGTTGGGCTTCTTCTTCTTTTCCCCCTAAATTCCCTTGTTTCCATCAAATGATAGAGGCCAATGAAGCCTCCAGGAAAGTGATTACATCTATAAGTCATTAATTTTCAGATTTGATTCGATAATCCATGTAAGGTGCTAAAATCAATTGAAAGTACGAAAACTGATTCAGTTTGGAATTTGCTAATGGAATGGATTAATTTTTGCTGTTCTTCTTCTGTAATCAATGCTGATTGTGGGACACTCTAGTGGTTACATGTCTCCAGAGTACGCAATGCACGGACAATACTCCTTTAAGTCTGACGTGTATAGCTTCGGTGTCTTGATACTGGAGATTATAAGTGGAAAAAAAAACAGCAGTTTCTATCAATCAGACAATGACCTGAACCTCCTAAGCTATGTAAGAGAAAATTAATTGTACACATTTGATTTTATTTGTGTTGAAATCAAAGACTGGGAGAAAAAAAGAACGTTTCTGAACATAGCTATTGATTGTTGCAGGCATGGAAACTATGGAAAAATGGGGCAGCACTGGAACTAATGGATCCAAGCTTAGGAGATTCTTACTCCAGAAATGAGATCACTCGATGCCTCCATGTCGGCTTATTGTGTGTTCAAGAAAATCCAAACAACAGACCAACATTGACAACAATAGTTCTCATGCTCACTAGTTTCTCAGTAACTCTACCATTGCCTCAAAAGCCGGCATTCTTTGTCCAAAGCAGGACAGGCTCGAGCTTACCTATACTAAAGCTGGAGTCTGGCCAATCTACTTGCAAGTCGAAGTCTTCGTCCGTGAATGACGTGTCTATCACAGAACTATATCCTCGTTAATGAGAGGAAAAATCAAACAATGAAAAATTATTGATCATATGAACCATTCTTGGCTCTTATTTCAATATTTTTATGTGTATGTATGTTTGTTGTAATATATTAGTTGTCATACGAAAATCTGTCACCAAATACGGTATGTCGAAGAGACCGGTATGTAGCCTTGCAACAAGATCAGATTCTCAAGGATTAGAATAGCAAAGATGTTCATTGTGACCGCTAAGCTGCCTTCATTTGAGATGTCGGCCTTTTCTTTCCTTCCTCTTCTCTGCACTGCAAGGGCTAGAGAATATTTTCAAATTTTCGTTTTAAAATAATATTTTTTAAAAATACATTAAAATAATATAGATATATTTTCTTTTATTAAAAGTAAAAATAATTTTGTTTTAATTTAAAAAAAAACATTTTTAAAATTCATCATAACTGAGTCTTTATAACTGAGTCTTTTTAAGTTTCTTCATGTTTTCATATATGCTTGGGTTTGTATCTGTGAATTACATGGGCCGGGGTCATACATGGTTGTTTACATGGGTTGTGTATTTTACTTGGGTTTTAAAATGGGACTTTATTTTATAATTACGCAAACTTCTTTTCATGGTGAAGTTTTTCTTAAAAAATATGCATTTGTTCATAATCCGATCCCTTCTAACTTTCTTTATCTTTTTCACAAGTAGAGAATGGCCTAAAATATTTTGCATGTTTTTTAGTTTTATAAAAACTTTGTTTTCACATTTTCATAATAAATTAAAATATGTTTTGCAAGCATATTTAGATTTTATAGTATTTACTAGTTAATTGCCCGCACTACGTTGTGGGCCAAGTAAATATTTTTTATGATTGTTGAATTTGAAATAATTAATAGATTTTGATATTTTAAAAATAAAATATAATATCTATATATGCAAGGTTTGATATAATGAAACACATCAACCCACCCTGTTATAACAATAACAACATCGAAAACTTAATACCTAAAAATATCATTACTATTATTTCTAAAAAAATAAAATTTATTAAATTATTTCAATGAGAAAAAGCTCTAAAACATTAATAAAAGAGAAAGCAAGAAAAAACTGTAATTATTATTATTATTATTATTATTATTATTATTATTATTATTATTATTATTATTATGTGAATAATAGAAAAATCAATTCAATAAAAGAGTAAAAAACCCTAAAATTTTAACAAAAAAAATTATTTCATGTGAAATTAAAAAAAACTAAAAAAAAAGAAAAAACAAAGAAAAAAAATATCAATTTTCAAATGATCATAAACACATATTAAAATTTAAAAACAAAGTTTTTGAAAAAAATGTTATCTCAACAAAAGAGAAAATAATAAAAATCAAAAACCAAAACTAAAGACACACATATATAGACATAGACAAAAATATGGATTATTTAGAACTATAAACATTAAAGGAATTAAGATAAAAAATTAAAAATATAAGCACCGAAAACAAATACAAAAATATATTATCAATTTCAATCAAGTGAAAAAATTGAATAAAGTATAACATCTATACATGTAAGGTTTGATATAATAAAACACATGAATTCATCCTATTATAACAACAGGAACATTAAATCCTTATCAACTAAAAATATAATTACTATTACTGCTAAAACAATAAAAACTATTAAATTATCCGGATGAAAAAAATTAAAAACATTAGGAAATGATAAAGCAAGAAAAAAACTAAAATTATTATTTTTATTGTGTTAATAATGGTAAAAAAATCCATTGAAAGAAAAAAAATCAATAACTATAACAAAAAAATAAACAAAAAACAAAAACAATTATAACAAAAACAATTATTTGATGTCGAAATAAATAATTAATAAAAAGAAAAAAATCAAAAAATTAAATTACCCAGATGAAAAAAAATTGAAAACATTAGGAAAAGAGAAAGTAAGAAAAAAACTAAAATTAGTATTTTTATTGTGTTAATAATGGTAAAAAAAAATCAATTGAAGGAAAAAAATCAATAAATATAACAAAAAAAAATATATAAGAAGAAAACATTATTTGATGTCGAAATAAATAAATAATAATAAAAAGAAAAAAATCATAAGAGAAATAAAAAATAAAAAAATAAAAAATAAAAAACGAAATAAATAAATAAATAAATAAATAAATAAATAAATAAATAAATAAATAAAAAGAAAGAAAGAAAAAAGAAAAAAAAAGAAGAGAAAGTGCGCCTGAGAGGTCTCGAACACCCTTCCTCCCTCGGGAAGGATACGCCATCTTCCACTGGACTACAGGTCCAACTTCATTTTTGATTGTTCAATAATTTATTAATATAGTACTATAGAAAAAATCAAAAGAAAAAAAAATAAGAGGAAGAGCGGCAAGGTAGGGTCGAACCCCTGCCCTCCTTAGAAAGAGAGGCGCCATCTTCCACTGGACTAAAGGTTCAACTTTGTATTTGTTTGTGCAATAAGCTATTAATATAGTATAATAAGCGAACTGTACCAATGACCCGACCCGAACCGACCCGAAAACTGAGCAACACTATTACAATCCACAGTGATTCTCCTCACATGCTACAGTAACCGAACCTGACCTCTTTTAGTATATTAGATAATTAGTTTGTTTTATTTGAAAACATACCGGCTCTGATTATATCATTATGGCATCAATCCAACGTCAGAAATACTAAAATATTCAAATAAACTAGAAGTATGTGAAATTTATTATTGTCAGATAGTTGCAAATGCAAATCCCCTCGTCGGGAAAATATGTTATAGAGAATTTAAAGAAATGTTCACATTAAAGTTGTCAATTCCATGAAATTCCATTTCACTCGGAACGGTCGAATCCGTTTCATTGAAAAAATCGAGATGAAACGGGGTTATTTTTGTCTCGATTTTAATTCCGGTCTGTTCCAGAAATTCCGGCAAGAATATCTCGGTATCGTTCCGGCCTTAAAATCTTTTTTATTTTGATTAACTTATGATTTTTTTTCTTCAAATTTTGAGATTATGTTTGTTTGACTTTGTGTTTATATTGTATAATTTATAGTTAATTTATATTGAATTATAATTATGACTGTTAAATTAATATTTTAATTATATATATATATAATTAATTAAATATGAACCACTAAAAAAACACGGGAACAATTTCACAAACAAGGAGAGCAAGAGTGCAACGCGTCAGAGAACAGTAATTGATAATGACACTCTGCCCACTAGCATCGCAACCCACGCCTTACGTTGAAGACTTGTCTCTACTTCAGTACTTCTGTTGACATCCAACAGCAGTACTTTACACTTCACAGATTTCCACAAATTAATTTGATTATAATTCTTCCACAATTTTTTCCCATATTCTCGTTCAAAGTTTGGTGGGTCTGTTGAATGGAATAGTTTGAAAGTTGATCAAGACCTTTAAAAACGGACCTAGCTATTTTTATTAAAATTATCAATATCGTTTTGGTTGGTGTTTTGTTTTTTCAATTGAAATAGAATATTTTGATTTTAGAGCATTTTGACACGTCATTTCAGTGTTGTACTATTTATGTATATATAATACCATATATTAATTAAAAAAATCAGTTCAATTCCAAAAATAAAATTATTTAGAATTAAACAATTTTATTTAAAACAAGACACAATAAAATGATTTTTTTGAACAAAATTATGAACATTTTAATATTACAAGAATGTCATCATCAATCTCACAAGGTCATTATATACTCTAATTGTTCTGAAATTTTGATATAATATATAAATATATCAAGAGACTCATTGTAAAATTTCATCTTAATCTAATAGTCAGATTAAAAGATATGATTAATATTGTAAATTTATTCATCATAAAAAAAACTATCTGGCCAAAACAGAATGGGAGGAATGAAACCGGTACATTTCGGCCTGTATTTGGCCAAAAATATAGAATGAACCAAAATTTAAATTGAGGTAAAAATGACATTTTTTCTCATTTTTTTAACTAATATAAAATGTTTTGACCGTTTTAACTTAAACAGAATGAAATTGATAATTATGATTTTTACTGTGAATGAAGCATTATTTACTTCAGTCTTCATATATTCGTAGGGCTAGTAGCAAAAATAAGAGTTGCTAGCTAGAAAACTTGATCGCCAAAAAGAGAAGTCTCTCATATTCTTCATAGCTCTACTCTCCTTGCATAGCCTTACTACTATCATTAAATCACAGGATCCCACTTTCCTCTATGACTCATGCAGTAACGAGACTACTTAACAGGCCAATTTAATGTCAATGAAATTTCCACTATGTTAATGTGTCTGGCAACAGGTATGGCTGTGAATAGATTGTTTCAATAGTACTGTACACTAACAATGTGTCTATATTTTATTATATCTGAAATACATTATACTAATAAAAAAATCCATCAACCTAGCTCATTTCTCAAAAAGAATTAAAAATTAAAAAATATCATTTCTACAATGACTTATAATAGTTCCTTTCAATGTATGTATAATTCCCGTTCAAGGCTTACCAACTTGTGACATCCCCTCCATTGATTCATGCATTACTTGCCATCTCTGAACCTAAAGGTTTTATCAGTTGCCAAAAACCCAGCTTGGCTTGCTGCCATGGATGACGAGATCAAAGCACTTCAAACAAATCATACTTGGGTTCTAGTTCGTCGACCCTCCAACACTAATATTATCGGCTCCAAATGGGTTTTCAGACCAAATTTCTTTCCGATCGATCTATTGAATGTCTAAAAGCTCATCTTGTTGCAAAGGGATATACTCAACTCCTAGGTCTTGATTACACGTCTACCTTTAGTCCTATAGTCAAAGCCTCTACAATTCATGTTGTTCTCTCTTGTCATGTCTCATAAGTGGTCCATCCGTCAACTTGATGTGAATAATGTCTGTCTCAATAGCATTCTTAAAAAAATGTCTATATGGAGCAACCTTCGAGATATGATGATCCTCATCATCCCTTTCATGTTTGCAAATTACAAAAGGTCACTTACGTCTTGAAATAGGGACCTCGTGCTTGGTTTCAACGCTTCAGTTCATTTCTTCTACAACTTGGATTTGCTTGCAATCGTGCGAACACATCCTTATTTGTTTTTCTTATGCAGGATGCTCTCATTTACCTTCTCCTATATGCTGACGACATCATACTCACGGGCAATAACAAAGCTCTCATTAACTAATTTATCACTCAGCTACACTCTGAATTTGTTGTCAAAGACCTAGGTCAGCTAACTTATTTTCTTGTCCTTGAGGCAACATATACACCAGACAACCTTTTCCCCAATCAAGTTAAATATGCTACTATGTCTTGGCCTGTGCTCAACTACTAGACAACAAACCGATATCTACTCCCATGATTGTCTCTCAACAACTCTACTCTAGAGGCACACCATTTTTATATCCAACCTTTTATCACTCCTTAGTGGGTGCCTTGCAGTATTTAATGATCACGCATCCTGATCTTGCTTATTTAGTCAACTCAATTAGTCAGTTTCTTCATGCGCCCACTGATATCCACTTTCAAGTCATCAAGCGAATCCTTTGCTATATTAAAGTCACACTTCATTTCGATCTCAATTTCACTTCATCTTTTTCAATTCGTTTGGGCTTGCTGCCCGGACACTAGACAATCTACTTCTTGTTGGTCATGTGTGCATCAATTGTCCAGTGGCGGAGGCCGGGTGGGCCAAGTCACAATCGAATGTCGTGGGCGCTTGCATGCTGAATGCGGTATAAGGCTAGGATATGCGCCTCTTCTATCACCAATTGGTTTTAGAAGAGTTGGTAACGCATGAGGTCCTACAATTGGTATTAGAGCCAAGGTCACGAGTTCGATTCCCAGCGGGAGCAATTGCTGAGGGGGAGATTGTTGGCCATGTGTGCATCAATTGTCCCGTGGCGGAGGCCGGGTGGGTCAAGTCACAATCGAATGTCGTGAGCGCTTGCATGCTGAATGCGGTATAAGGCTAGGATATGCGCCTCTTCTATCACCAATTGGTTTTAGAAGAGTTGGTAGCGCCTGAGGTCCTACACTTCTAGCTACCCTATTTTCCTTGGCAGAAATCTTGTCTCTTGGAGTGTGAAGATACAAATGATGGTTTCTCATTCCAGCTGTGAATCTGAGTACCGAGCTCTCTCTCTTGTTGTTGCTGAGGTGTTATGGCTCTATCATCCCCTACAATATCTTTGGGTTTCTTTAACTCACTATCCTCTTCTTATTTGTGACAACAAGAGTGCAAATTTCCTTAGCTCCAAGTCAGTGTCCCATAAACGCGCCAAACACATCGACCTTGATTACTATTTTCTCCATGGGCTTGTTACTACTGGAACTCTTCGTGTGCAGCATGTTCCATCAAATTTACAACTAATGATGTCTTCACCAAGTGTATCTCCAAGAATCTTTTTGTTTTATTTTGATCCAAGCTATGAGTTTGTGTTAATCCCACTCTTAGCTTACGGGGGCGGTAGAGAATTACAACAAATCAAGAATTGATTTACGTAATCCTCCATGATTACAAGAGCTATAGTTTAGGATAAATAATTTGATTTTCATCTGTAATTATCTCTTGTAATAATCCTTCTATTTGTCTATGAAATTTCCACTATGTTAATGTGTCTGGCAATAGATACCGGCTGGGAATAAATTGTTTCAATAGTGTACATTAAAAATGTGTCTGAAATTTTATTATATCTAAATACATTATATTAAAAATAAAAAATCCATCAACCTAAATCATTTCTCAAAAATAATTTAAAAATTACAAATTATCATTTCTACAATGATTTATCAATAGTTCCTTTCAATGTATGTATAATTCCAGTTGGTTTGTTATGTTGTAGCTTAGATAAAAAAAAAATTGAATGTATGAAATTAATATGTAAAGTGTTAAAAAAAATTAATAGTGTCATTAAACTCATTATCAATCTAGAAAAATCCTAACTAACTTATCATTTAACCTGAAATTAAATTATATCATATGAGAGTTGTCCTGATATTAGTGGGTAGGTCCAAAGAAAAAAACAATATCAAGTTCACCTTAAAATAAATCATGGGTATATTATTAAATTCGGTACAACAATTTAAATTGTCAAATGTTGATCATACTATTATACTCTTTGTTTGATTCAAGTTTTAAATTAAAAAAAATATCTTAATAAGACTTTATGGACTTGACAAGTTCAAACTCATGACTGTGGTTATAAATTTGTATTTATTAAATTAATTATTTTATTTTATTACATAATAAATCAATAATTAACCATGATAAATAATCAATAAAAAATCTAATGATGCCGGGCATGGACCGTCACAAAACTGGAAGGAAAGTGGGTATGAGAGAGGCTCGTAGGCCTGGTCTAATTTAATTTAATTTAATTTTTATACAAGGCAGACGAGTTCATATTTTCAGAAAGAAAAAAGTAACAGGTTGTTACAATACAAAAAGAACTTGCGCTTCCCATTTGCTCAAACTACTACCTTCCTAAATTCTAATTAATAACATAGTAATTTGAGTTTTAAGTTGCTGATCATATGGTAATTAAGCATTTCGAAGCATATATGTTCACTGCATCCCAGTTTCATTCTTTCCCGATATCGGTTCAATTGAAGCACTTCTGCCTGACTTTTCAATAAATAAGACCTTCCAGAGTTTTTTTTTTCCCAATAAGAACACAAACAAGCAATGAATGTGGCTAAGCTTCTCTCCATTCCTTGTCCACATAACCTCTCATCTGATAAAAGACATGACTTTCTCTCTTCCATGCATCATGAGGGCTGCTACCTAGCTAGCCAGAGAGCTTGATCGCCAAAAAGATGAACTCTCTCAAATTCTACATTTTCCTGCTCTCGTTGCTTAATATTGCTATTATCATTCTAGCACAGGAGGATGCCAATTACCTCTATCACATTTGCGAAAACGCAACCACCTCGACAATGAACAGCACGTATCAAGTCAATCTAAATCTCGTCCTCTCCTCTCTTGCCTCAAATGCAACCCGGAATAATATCAACGGGTTTTACAACACCTCTTTCGGACAGAACTCTGATCAAGTGTACGGCCTGTTTATCTGCCGTGGCGATCTGTTTGCCAAAATTGTGTCACCTTCGCCACCAAAGATGTAGTCCTGCGTTGCCCAATTGGAATAGCGTCCATTATATTTTACGATGCGTGCCATCTACGTTACTCAAACAGGAACTTTTTCTCTCAGGTGGATCAAAACCCTTCTTTCTCCCTGGCGAACACACAGAATACCACAAACGACCCCCAACGTTTTAACAATCTAGTGGCAACCTCCGTGAATGATTCTGCTACTCAAGCTGCAAGTGCTCCTCTAGGTGCTAAAAAGTTTGCTGTGAATGAAACTTATGTCGATGGGTTCCAAAATATATACAGCCTTGCCCAGTGCACACCGGATTTATCTAGCTTAGATTGCAATAAATGTCTCAGGGCAGTTATAGCTGGATTGCCCATTTGCTGCAGCAGTAAGATAGGAGCAAGAGTCTACGCTCCTAGTTGTTATATTCATTATGAAATTACTGAGTTCTATAACGCAACGGGAGTGCCGCCGGAGTCAGTGCCTCCTCCTCCTCTTCCGCCAGTGACTCTTCCTGTACCAGAAGGTAAAGTTAGTGTGCAGTAGTTAGTTTTGTTTCGTCAATATCCTGAATTGCCACCATAGCAAAGTCATTACTGTGTCGAATTTAATTTATTTGTAAAATTTCTTGGATGAGATTTATTTATTAAATTATAAAATAAAATATCCTTAAATCAATTTGGACAAAAAAATCATTCGTAAATTTTAAAAATTCTGCTTTTTTTCATGTTTAGTTGTTATTCTTGCTTCAAATGTGATGGTTTTGGCCCGATTCTTGCCATGTGAATTTACGATTATATCCTCCAAAACGCATCTCACATGTTTGAGAAACACGGTCCATATGATACCATAGGATCTTGCTTGACTCACCTCGATCAATTCCTAGTATTCGTTAGGGGATGCTCACCTCTATGTGAATCCCACACCAAGATATTTCAATCCAAAGTGGTGCGCTCTGGTCTTGGCAAAACATTTCGGTTCGGATACCTTAAAAAGTGGCTTGGTTGTGTATGTGATTGTCCTGGACTTATCCTCTTTCATCACGAGTTCAATGGCTTTCAATAATATTGTTGTAGAGATGTTAAGAAAGTAGGCATCGTAGCAATCCCATGGAGTTGAGCGAGCTGAACCTGATTTCAATTAAAACTTGTTTCTACTCATATCAGACCTTTTACTGGCTTGAAAGCTGCTTATGACTTTAGAATATCAGAACAACGTGCCATGGCAAAGCTATTTGCCTAACCTGCTTATTTCTATGGAAAATCGCTTTTTGACTGAAAAGAAAATTAGTTTGATATCTAAAAACAATTTCTTCTATTTTGGTTTTTGGAAAGATGTTTCTGAGCCTAAAAAAGAAAAAAGAAAAAGAAAAAGAAACCAAATCTTATCTCCCATGTTTGTGGCCATGGACTCGTGTCTGCTCGAATATGCTTAATTGTATGTGGAAGTTAAAAGCTGTGTTGAACTAGTATGCGTTTTTGTTTCTTTGTGCAGGAAAAAGTGGTGTCTCAGTAGTTTTAATTATAGCCATTGTCATTCCCATTGCTGTTACTATCGTGCTTTTCTGCATGTGTTTCTGTTTCCTGAGAACAAGGGCAAGAAAGACAAGATATTCTGTACCAGAAAATGATGGTAAAGAACATTAGAAATCTTTTTTAATTGGAAAAAAAAGGCAGAATTTTATGTTTTGTACTCTTCCGATGTTGCATCATAATATTTTCAAAAACTCATGGAGTATCTACTCTTGGTTTGTGTAGTTGAAGATGAGATGGCCACTGTGGAGTCCCTGCAATTTGATTTGACTACTTTAGAAGCTGCCACAAACAATTTCTCCGCTGATAACAAGTTAGGGGAAGGAGGATTTGGTGAGGTTTACAAGGTAAGGATTTCGTGATGCATTTAAATTTTCAAGGACCGAAAAGACCTTGTGGCATTATGATTCAAGAGATTATGAAAAACTCCTTGTTCAACCATTGGTGAAAATATATTGTCAGGGAACACTTCCTAATAAACAACTAATAGCTGTGAAGAGGCTATCAAAATATTCTGGACAAGGTGCAGCAGAATTTAAGAATGAGGTTGTATTGGTAGCCAAACTTCAGCACAGGAATCTGGTGAGAGTGCAAGGGTTTTGCTTGGAAAGAGAAGAAAAGATTCTTGTCTATGAATTTGTCAGCAACAGAAGCCTCGATTACTTTCTATTTGGTATATGTTGATGATTTTCTAAATATTCTTCCCCTTGCCTTCTAGTTCGAGAAATGCATAGTTGTATTTGTAACACTTGATCTGCACTATGACTTGATGTTTCTGTTTACTTGATTTTATAGACGCGGAAAAGCAACGACTATTAGATTGGTCCATACGGTATAGAATAATAAGAGGCATTGCTCGAGGAATTCTTTATCTTCACGAGGACTCTCGGCTACGAATTATACATCGTGATCTCAAAGCAAGCAATATTCTGCTAGATGGTGATATGAACCCCAAAATCTCAGACTTCGGCTTGGCTAGGATTTTTGTAGTTGATCAAACTCAAGCAAGTACCAATAGAATTGTGGGAACATAGTAAGTTTGGATCTAATTCCCAATGATTAATAAATTCATCTGCTGACACAGTGCTTTCATTTGTTTTTTTCTAATCATTTCTCTGTTTTTCTATTTTGTAGTGGCTATATGTCCCCAGAATATGCAATGCATGGGCATTTCTCTGTCAAATCTGATGTGTATAGCTTTGGTGTTTTAATTCTTGAGATTATAACCGGAAAGAAGAACAGTTCTTTCGGTCAAACAGGAGGTACTGCAGACCTCGTGAGCTATGTGAGTGCAAGTTTTTCTCTCTTAAAAGCTGATACAATCACCATAAATTCAATATCTGGGTTTTAAATCTTGAAAACAAATAGCACACGATATTGCAGCTTTTGATTATTTATTTTTCTTTTTTCAGGTTTGGAAACATTGGAGAGATGGGACACCATTGGAAGTGTTGGATCCAACTCTGAGAGATACTTATTCAAGAAATGAAGTGATTAGATGCATCCAGATTGGATTATTATGTGTTCAAGAAGATCCAGCTATCAGACCCGCAATGGCAACAATTGTTCTCACACTCGATAGTTACTCGGTTACCATACCATCACCGCAAGAGCCTGCATTTTTTTTCCAAAGCACTATTACAGATGAAGTGAACAATTCAAGCAAGGAATTTCTTTCAGATCAATCTAAAACCAAGTCTGCTGGTTATTCTGTAGATGAAGCTTCAATTACGGAAGTATATCCTCGATAAAGAGTGTTATAAAACAATTTTCAATATGTAAGGCTATACAATAGACATCCAAGGAGGAGTGTTATAAAACCGCACAATGTATGTGTGGATGTCTAAATCTCTTCATATATCCCTTTCATATTACATTCATTCATTATTCTCTTGTTCATTTGAATTTCTCCAAGTTTATTTGAATCTACATCTTTTTACATCCTTT
The DNA here is from genome assembly GCA_032356905.1 of Salix exigua. Taxonomy (NCBI): domain Eukaryota; kingdom Viridiplantae; phylum Streptophyta; class Magnoliopsida; order Malpighiales; family Salicaceae; genus Salix; species Salix exigua. The sequence goes on from CM063591.1 coordinate 1,146,236, forward strand.
AAGCTTACAAATATTCATGTACATGTGCCTGTAAATAGATATATTGTTGAGAAAAGAAAGAACACATATATGTAATTACAAAGTTATATGACTTTCTCTTGTTTTGTTTTTGATTACTTATGTAAAAGCATATTATAATTTGTCCTATATTAATTCAGTTTTTATGAATAAAATTAGTGTTATGTATAACTTGTAGATTGACTAAAGGGCAAATACACTACACTAATAATCTTTCACTTGCATTAACGTCAATTGATTATATATCTAATATTATATTGTTTCATATAGCGATGGGATATTGCCTTAGTGAAAAGCTCTACAAGATTCATTTTAGAGGTCAATCACTTTATTCTTACATCTTTTCTTTTGATGATTTCTCTAGTCAAATGGGATAGCAAACTCTTCAGATTCTTTAATTCATGATTTTAATAGCAGATGGGATAACACCAATTCCTTTGTGATTCAAACTCTTGCAACATGCATATAACTCAATGTTTTCAGTAACGATAAACTTGAGTGATTTTCCTCCAACTTCTAAAATTTGGTATCAGAGCCAGTACAATGGCCTCACCTTCGAATTCTGAAACTTCTAATGTTCTCCCTAATTCCTCTATTATCGCTTCTGCTTTTTCTAAACTCTATCTTATGCCCAGTACACTTACGCTATCAAACGTAATTGCAACAATTTATTGATTTGGAAAAAACAGTTTTCCCCAATTCTTAATTGATATAATCTCAATGGCCATTTTGATGGTACTACTCCAGCACCTATTTAATAGGTTTTCAATACTGATAAGTAGCTTTTGGAGCCTAATCCTGCTTATAGCAAATGGTTCCAACGAGATCAGTAATTACTTGATTGGATACAATTCTCTCTGAAAGAAGAGGTGTTTCCCTTTTCAAGAATTGTTAGAACAATTGCTTACTAGAGAGTGGTTGCTAAAAAACTTTAGGCAGTCAGTCGGTCTCTGCTATTGCCAACATGGCATGCCAGGAGAATACCAAGTCTTCTCAGTCAAGAAACACCAGTGGTCATAGCAATCAGTCCCATCAGAATTGTTCATTTTCTTTCAATTGATCAATTATTGTGTTCTTAATTGATTCAATTATATTGTAGGTGTATGGGTTTTTGTTTGGGAGAGAAGGATTTGAGAGAATTTGAGGCAGAGAGAATTTCCAGAAGAAGGTAAGTTTATATCTATTTGTTCTGCTTACAAAGTGCTCGACAGTATGTCTATTTATATTGTCAATGTAAGAAATATATTTTCTTTTCTTTCTTGTGTAGTTAACTGGATGGATTGTGTGTGTTAACTACTTAGTAACTACCTAAGAGAGTCCAGATTGACTTTCTATTCGTATGCTAGGCTTAGTTACAATTAACTGAAATTCAATTGTATTAACAAGAATATGTTACAAGCATTTCTTCCTTCTGTTGCATGCTCTGATTGCTTGTCTTTTTCTCCCTTTTGACATGATCGGTAAACAAGCTTATTATTCAACAAGAACCACTCAAACAATTGCAACAAGAATAGGAACATCTTAAGGCAACCTTGCCAGATTTGTTGATCGAACAATCATTGATCAGCAAGTACTGCAAGAAGCGCTTTGATAACGAGGGTACTGTTCTGGTTTCAACCATGGCAGTGTCCAATGCTCCCCCAAATCCTAAAGATAGAATCTTGGTTGGAAATGTTAAGAGTATAAATATGAGATATGTTGTTGTAACACACAAGGTGTGTGAGAGAATAACAATTAATATACAAAATTCAAATTCTCCTCTCTCTCTCCCTCTCTCCCCTCTGTTCTCAATTCTCTTCTCCTCTGTGTGAATTCTTCTTCAATATTTTGATCCTAACATGGTATCAGAGCTATTATGCTTACGCATTGAATTGATCCAAGCTTCTGCAATTTGATTCGTTATGCATTATTAAAAAAAACTAGGTTTGTTTCCTGTTCTAGATTGGTGCTTAGGTTGCTCCGATCATCCAGCTCAAAGAAGTCGTTGTCTTTATTAGTGAAGAAGATGAGGACCTGTCAGAAACAGAGAAGCAGAGCAATCGATGAAAAGGAAGATGTCGTACGTTACTGAAGCCTAGTGAAATTATCCAACCTCATGGGAGAGATAGTCGCAAAGTGATTCCGAAGAGGTGACGCGAATTGTTGCAATACAACCTCCTCCTCTGCTTCAGCTAGAAACCAGAAAATCGCAAATAGCGGAAGATCCGTGTTGCTGCTATGGCAACATCTAACATCTTCCATGCCAAATCAAGGTCAGACTCCTCTTCATCTGCTTCAACAAGATCCTCATCATCACTTTTCTCATCTTCGTCTTCTGCTCCTCCTCTCTCCACTCCTTAAATCAAGCATTCAGTTTTTTTTTAGTTTCAGTAAAAATATTTTTGTCTCTCTTCTTCTCTGCACAGTTTCGTTACTCTTCTGCTAGTACTCTCATCTCTTCAGTCTGCACAACAAATTACTTCATTAAAAAAAATAGAGCAGTAACAACGTGAGAAGTACCACATTGTGAAGCAGCCATGATTCTCCCTATTTCTCCTCAGGATTTTTAATTCTTGAAGACGAGCAATAGCATCGCCAAAACATTGCATATGATCAACTAATGTACTAGTAGCCTCGATTATTACAAAAAAAAGGTACTAGTAGCCTCAGAGAGTACGAAACGAAGTAAAGCGAAAAGAGAAGTGAAGGTACCGGCGATGGCTAGAGAGTCTCTCTATGATTTCAAGTGCCTTGAAGATCTCACCCTGATTCAAATTGATTTTTGGTTCACGGCAGTCGGGTTCATCGAGACACGTGGCCTGTGGATCCAGTTCTGGTTGTATGATTATTGATTCTGTATCCGTTGATTGATCTCCCCGAGTTGTTGTTACTTCTTCCATTTCCCGCGATTCTGCAATGCTGTCATCAAGTCCATGGCCTTAAGAGGCCGAGCAGGAGTCTCAGCAGGAGTAGGAGCCTCTTCACTTGACATTTTTCAGGTTTTATTGATGATTTTAGAATAGCAGCACAGAGGAAGAAGATGATGAGAGAAGTCGTTGAGGCGGCTGAGAAGCATTTGTTGTGAAACCCTAGGTTTTGTAGGTTTTGTGTCGTTTTGTTTGTATTGTGTTGTCGTTTTGTGTGTGTCATTTACTACCGTATTTGGCCAAAAAAAAGGAAAAAAAAGGAAAGAAAAAGAAAAATAATAAAACAAAAAAAAGAAAGGAAAAAATCGAAAAAAAAAGAGAAGAAGAAAATCATCAATATCATTGAGAATTACAAAATGAATTCTTACACAGATTAAGAAATTCATCGGCAAATGAAAAACTTCAGAACAACTGCAGTAGCCAAATGAAAAACTTCAGAAAAACTAAAGTAGACAAATGAAATTCAAACCCATTCTATCACCTCTCTTACCTCCCATTTATGTCTTCTCATCCCTCTCTTCTCAAAGATGAAAAATTTCAGAAAAAAAACTGAAGTAGACAAAGGAAAAACTTCAGAAAAACTGAAGTAGACAAATGAAATTTCAATCAAGAAATAGACAAATGAAATGTCTTCTCTCTCTTCTATCTTCTTTTCCATTTGAGCATTTTTCTTTTTCTTCTCAATCGTATTCAAACTTATATTTCTTTTACATACTGCTTTCTATCAAAAAGGATTATGTACTCATGTGTTTTGTTTTCATTGCTGCAATCTCATGCTTGGTTTATCAAAGCACGAGATTGAGGGGGGATGTTAGAGTATAAATATGAGATATGTTGTTGTAACACACACAAGGTGTGTGAGAGAATAACAATCAATATACAAAATTCAAATTCTCCTCTCTCTCTGCCTCTCTCCCCTCTGTTCTCAATTCTCTTCTCCTTTGTGTGAATTCTTCTTCACTATTCTGATCCTAACAGGAAATGGTGATGTTACGAACATTAAAATTTTTGTCAATCCTCTTTTATACTGCTTCTCGATCATTTAACCAGAAACATTTTTCAAGTTCCTTCCGTTCAAAAACAATTGTTATGTGTTAACAAGTTTACTAAAGATAATGATTGTTTTGTTGAGTTTCACTCTAACCATTTTACTGATGAAATAACCAGGAACACCTTGATAACAATTTACAAAGCTTCCTGGAAATGCATTTCACTAACAACCTTAGGGAACATATATAGCAAACCACAACATTTGTTAGACAGAGATCAGTGTGGATGATTGGGATGCTCTCCTTGGTCATTTAAATTATCCATTAAGTAAAAAAATATCAAGAATTATAGCTCATAATTAATTTTTTTTTTGTAAATTATCAAAAATATATCATAGAAATATTTTATTGAATACTACTAACAAATCAAAATTTTGTAGGTGAAATAGATTTCTAATTCACCAATGCTACAAGCAATAACAAGACAATAAAAAACTATATGGATTTTAAAAAAAAAACAATGTAATATTGTTTGATCAATATATATCTTGATATTAAAAAAATATGTTATTTTCTAACCAAACTAACAGTGATAACAGCATGATGCTTAATGGTCGAATTGCTTCTAATGGACTGTTACATTTAACATGGTGTAAAAAAACAAATTGAATGCAACAATCATTCACCTTATTTTATTTTTATTTTCATTTTTCTGTAATTGTAATTAACAACAGGATTTTGTTACTTCAAGTCTTCAATATCCAAGTTTTGAATTTTCAACACAACAAAGGTAGGATTGTAGGTCATCGTGTAGGGCTAACTCTTGTTGAACAATATCAGTCAGTTATAACACTAGTATTGTTAGTGATATTGTTAGTTAGAATATCAGCTGCAGAGTAGTTTACTTGCAAATAAAGTTAACTACATTGAAGGATGTTAGTTTACTTCTGTTAAAGTGCGTTAAGGTCATGTGTATATAAGTCACAAATCATACAATGAAATATATACTTTTTTCTGTAGCATTACAACATGGTATCAGAGCCATTCTAAAAACAAAATAAAGAGAGATTACACAAGAAACTGCAGTTTCTTGAAAAACACATAAAGAGAGTTAAAGAAAATAAGCAATCAAGAAAAGAGTGATAGAGAGAATGACGACAAAAAGCAGTAGCTTTGTTCAACCAGTAATACCAAGGTTTGATGGACATTACGATCACTGGTCGATGCTTATGGAGAACTTTCTCAGATCAAAAGAATATTAGGGACTGATAAAGAATGGATTTTTTGTCAAGGAAGGTGTAGAGTCAATAGAGGGACAACGAAAATCAAAAGAAGAAGAGAAATTGAAAGACTTGAAGGTCAAGAACTATCTATTTCAAGCCATAGATAGAATTATTATTAAAATCATTCTCAATAAGGATAGTGCAAAGGCTATTTGGGATTAAATGAAGATGAAGTACAAAGGAACCACCAAAGTAAGACGTGCATAGTTGCAGGCCTTAAGAAGAGAATTTAAACTTCTTGGCATGAAAGAAAGTGAAACTGTGGATGAATATTTTGCAAGAACCCTAACAATTGTAAATAAAATTAAAGCACATAGGGAAAAGATGGAACAAAATGTAGTAGTTGAAAAGATTTTGAGGTAAATGCCCACAAAATTCAACTATGTTGTATGCTCCATAGAAGAATCCAATGATCTGCTAGTTATGACTATGGATCAATTGCAGAGCAATTTGATAATACATGAACAAAGAATGGGAGGACTAGTGGAGGAGGAACATGCATTTAATATCAACACTGGAAGAGTTGGTGGTAGACTTGAAGGCAGAGGAAGAAGCCGTGGAGTAATTAGGGGAAGAGGCAGAGGTAGAAGTAGACAATCTTACAATAGAGCACACATTCAATGCTATAACTGTCTGAAGTTGGGGCATTTTCAGTATGAGTGTCCTGACAAGGAAAGAAATGTGAATTATGCAGAATTCAATGAAGAAGAAGAGATACTTTTGATGGCATTTGAAGAAACAAAACAATTAGGAGATGCTCACTTGGTTTCTTAATTCAGGGTGCAACAATCACTTGTACAGGACCAAAGAATGGTTCATGAATTTCGATGGAAAATTTAGACAATCTGTAAAACTTGGGGACAACTCGAGTATAATGGCTTTGGGAAGGGGAGACATTAAACTAGTCATTGAAGGATTAAGCCAGATTATTACAGAAGTGTATGATATACCTGAAATTAGAAACAATCTCTTGAGTATTGGCCAATTTCAAGAGAAAAATATGTCAGTCCTCATGAAAAATGGTGTGTGTAAAGTCTTCCACCCAAGGAAAGGATTGATCATGCAATATAGAATGTCAGCCAACAAAATGTTTGCAGTAGATGCCATGGTGAATGCTCCAAACCCAAATTGTTTCCAAGTCACAGCTAAGGACATTTCATCCCTGTGGCATAGAAGGTATGGACACCTAAGTATTCAAGGGTTAAAAACTCTGTTTGAGAAGAAAATGGTCACAGGATTGCCAATGATCAGTGAAGCATCAGAAATATGTGATGACTGTATTGTTGGAAAGCATCAAAGGGAAATCATACCAAAGCAAAGTCTATGGAGAGCAACAAAGAAGCTTCAGCTTGTCCATGCAGACATTTGTGGACCTATCTCACCAACTTCAAATAGTGGAAAGAGGTATGTAATCACTTTTATTGATGATTATAGTAGAAAAACCTGGGCTTATTTCTTAAGTCTGAAGTCTGAAGCACTGTCCAGTTTTCAAAGATATAAACTACTTAGTGAAAGGGAGGGTGGAGAGAAGATTGTATGTTTGAGGACTGATCGAGGAGAAGAATTCACTTCACTAGAATTCAATGAATTTTGCAGCTTACAAGGTATAAGTAGGCAACTTACCACCCCGTATACCCCTCAGCAAAATGGGGTTGCCTAGAGGAAAAATCGCACCATAATGAATATGGTGTGAAGCATGCTGTCAAAGAAGGGAATGCCAAGGGAATTTTGGTCTGAAGCACTAAATTGGACAATATATGTGTTGAATAGAAGCCCTACTCTGGTTGTCCAAAATATCATCCCTGAAGAAGCATGGAGTGGTGTAAAGCCATGTGTAGATCAATTTCATGTATTTGGGTTTATAGCTCATGTGCACATACATGACATCTAAGGAAGAAGCTGGACAACAAGAGCATAAAATGTGTACTGCTGGGGACTAGTGCAAAATCCAAGGCTTACAAACTCTAAGATCCAATTAATAAGAAGATAATCATTAGTAGAGATATAGTGTGTGCTAAGGATGAAAAATGGAAATGGGGAAGAAATGCAGATGAGACAGTTTCCACAGGGCTTGATTATGAAGATACAACTAAAAAATCTAGAAATTCGGGCAACTCTAATACAGAAGAAGAGAAAGAATCAGAAATTGAAATAGAGGGGCAAGAACCACAAGCTGAGCAGGGACATGACAGGGTACCTCACTAGTATTAGAAGTTGCAACTTAAGCAGCAAGATCAAACTTTGAAAGAAACAGAAGGCAACCTACTTGGTTAGAATTTATGTGCAAGACTACTTATATATTTCGAAAAACTTTAATCTCTACAAAGTTAGATGCATACATACATTTAGTCTCATGGAATTCTGTTATCTCTAGATCAAGCGAGGCGAGCACAATTGGACTGGGAAAGGCGTTACAAGATCATTGGAGGCATCGCTCGTGGGCTTCTTTACCTTCACGAGGACTCTCTCCTTCGAATCATTCATCGCGATCTCAAAGCTAGCAACATTTTATTAGATGCGGACATGAATCCTAAAATTTCCGATTTCGGGATGGCAAGATTGTTCGTAATGGATCAAACTCAAGGCAATACAAATAGAATCGCAGGGACATAGTAAGTATCTAGACAAGACAATTATGCCAACTTCTTACTGATATACTACTTCAAATAGGATAGAACAATGAAAACTGAAACTGCCATACAGAGCTTAGCTTCAAACATTCGAATATAACCATGCCGGAGACTGTATTAACGTTACTCAGCTGAATTGACCTCATCGATAATGTTGATGCGCAGTGGCTACATGGCTCCAGAGTATGCGATGCACGGACAATTCTCAGTAAAATCAGACGTATTTAGTTTCGGCGTGCTAGTCTTGGAGATTTTGAGTGGTCAGAAAAACAACTGTTTTCACAATGGTGAAACTGTAGGGAATTTATTGAGCTATGTAAGTACACTCATCTATGGTTTTATAGATGCAACTTCCTGTTCTGCATACTGTCTTCTTTTCAGCGACGCAAGTCTGATAAATTAATGGTGACTGATCAATGTTGTAGGCAAGGAGAAATTGGAGGGAAGACACAGGTTTGAGCGTCATGTGATAGGGTATTGAGACATAGTGTATGCATACGTGGCAATATTAAGCTGCATATAAATAGCAGCACATGTATTGTGTGTGAGTTGTGAAGATAACAGAATATAGAAAGAGAGAACAAAAATTCTCTCCATCTTCTCCAAAATATCTTGATCCCTCTGTATCAAGTCCTCTGTTTTCTGCAAACATATACCAATGTTAACATCATGGACCCTGTTTTGAAAACTGGTTCAATTACTGAAATGATGAGATGCATCCATATTGGCTTACTCTGTGTTCAGAAAAATATAGCTGATAGACCACCCATGGCTTCGGTTGTTCCAATGCTAAGCAGACACTCGCTTACTCTGCCAGTGCCTTGTAAACCAGCATTTTTTTTATGAACAGTAGCACTTCTCAATCAGAACTGTCATCGTCAATGGACTACAATTCCAGAGAGGCCAAAACTGAAGTTCTCCCATTGTCAGTAAATGATGCATCAATTACTGAGTTATACCCTCGATAATAACTGAAGTTCTCCCAAAACTGTCATCGTAATGCTTTCGTCATTCGTTAAGAATGAATTTTTATTTATTTTGTGGTTTTGACATCATAAAATACTTACAAGCGGTGACTTGTCTAATGTTTATTTGAATTCAATACCTTTTATTCATTATTGTGCTCAATAAAGAAAATCCTGTTGCTAGATTCATTTCAAATCCTGTCATAGAATGGGTAGCAGGAACTTTTCTTTTTTCACGACAGAGAAATTATACATGTTAATTCAGATTAAATTCTTTATCATGATGATGTTAAATACGTAAGACAATATTTAAAATTTCATGTGTCATCATTCCATTGATCAACAGTTTGCATCGACTGCTTGCGCAAATTGACGGACACAATTTATCTTAAGGGAAAATAGTTGGTACTCGTTGCGGCCGAACAAATATTTTTTATAATTGTTGAGATTAAAATAATTAATAGATTTTATTATTTAAAAAATAAAATATAATATTTATTCATGTAAAGTTTGATAATGAAACACACAAATACATTCTATTCTAACAACAACAACATCGAAGGCTTAACATCTAAAAATATCATTACTATTATTTCTAAAATAATAAAAATTATTAAATTATTCCGAAGAGAAAAAAACTCAAAAACATTAATAAAAGAGGAAGCAAGAAAAAAAACTAAAATTATTATTATTATTATTATTATTATTATTGCATGAATAATGTGAAAATAAATTCAATTAAAGGATAAAAAACCCAAAAACTTCAATAAAACAGAAAAAAAAAATATTAGCTAAAAAAATCATTTGACGTGAAAATAAAAAAGAACAAATAAAAAACCAAGAGAAAAAAAATATATCAACTTTCAAATATCATAAACACAAACTAAAATTTAAGAGCAAAATTTTTAGAAAAAATATTATCTCAACAAAAGAGAAAATAATAAAATTTAAAAACCAAAACTAAATGCACGTAAATATAAACATAGATAAAAATCTAAACTATTTAAGAACTATAAAAAAATTAAAGGAATTAAAATCAAAAATCAAAAGTATAAGGGCCGAAAACAAAACCAAATATATTATCAATTTCAATCAATTGAAAAATCAAGTAAAATATAACATCTATACATGCAAGGTTTGATATAATGAAACATATCAACACACCTTATTATAACAACAAAAACATCGAAATCTTAACATCTAAAAATATTATTACTATTACTACTAAAATAATAAAAATTATTAAATTACCCTGTCAAAAAAATCAAAAAAAAGAAAAAAAAACTAAAATTATTATTTTTACTGTGTTAATAATAGAAAAAAAATCAATCAAAGAAAAAAAAGTCAATAACTTTAAAAAAAAACAAAAACAAAAACAAATTATAAGTAAAAAAAAACATTGACGTCAAAATAAATAAAAAATCAAAAGGAATAGAAATGAAAAAAAGATCTTTAGTGAAAAAACAAAGAGAAAAAAAAGAGAAAAAAGCAAGAAAAAAAAGAGGAAAAAAAAAGCAAAACAAACTAATGAAATCCACAGCAAGCAGGGTCGAACTCCTGCTCTCCACATATACACATACCTTGATTACCATGGAGCCACAGGCCTTTCTTTGTATTTTTTGGTGAAAAAATATATAAATAGCATGCAAACAGCGAACCAGACTAAGCAACACTGTTACACTCCACAGTAATTCGTCTCACATGTTAAACCGAACCATGAGCTCTTTCAGTAAGTCTTTTAGTATATTGTATAATGCTCTCAACTTATGATATTCATCACGACTCCGTGCATGTCCGTATTTTCAAAGCCAAATTCTGATAGTTCTGTGAAATTCTTCTTATCGATCGTGGGAGACAGTGAGGGTCTATTTCTAGACTTCACTTCCCCTAGCCCTAAAACATTACCATATAATGGCAGCTAATGCCATACTGTACCCTGAAAAAAATATTCTAATGGCAAAACGAGTTTCAAGTTTCCAAGGTTTCCATGCCCCAATAAATATATCTTAGGGTCCTTCCTTGAAATTACACATGGTATCGAAAGCAAAGGGGTCAAGGAAGCAAGTCTTTTAATATATTGAGATTTAAAGGGGTCAAGGATGCAGGTCTTTTAATATATTGAGATTTATCTAAGATTTTCTATGGATTTGACTGAACTTTACCTGTGGCTTTGTCCTCCCAAAACCACCTATTTCGTCGTCCTGTAGTGGGACTTTGCACATGGAACGCTAGCAAATGAATAGCCTCGTCTTGAATCTCACTAATTGTTTACCCTCCCGAATATATCTAACTTAAAATTTATTTTATTTTGTTTTTTTTTATATTTTTTAAAATAATTTTTTTATAAATTTGAAACTTACACAAATTTAATATTAATATAATAATATATAAAAAGTCATCTCAAATAAAAAATTTAAACTGTAAAACGAAATCTCGGAATATAGTTTAAATTATTATTATTTAACGATGTAAAATTCAACAATTTAAAACCTAAGATAATAACAGCTATGGTTATAGAACAAATTAATTAAAATATCATTGTTTTATTTTAACCTCTCAAATAAACTCATGTTCTTTTACAATTAGCTTTATATTGTCTGATTAGGGTAATTTTCAATTTCTTATGCTGAGTTAGCAAGTTAAGATTAATTACTGTAGAGAAAGCTCAAATTGTTTAAACTTTAAATCTAATAAGCAGTACGTAAAAACTTGCGTACTTTGTCTACCTGTTTAATAATTGGATGAATTTCCAATGTTCAAAAAGTAAAATATTGGCTCCTTCGCATTTCCGTATAAACTAAATTTTAAATCTTGATAATTCGTGAGTTATTTGTAAGTTCTTCTGTCAGTACTCGTATTGTTTTTGGAGGATAAGCTGCTAACATAAGAAATTGCATTGTAAGTGCTCCGACCTTTTAATTCTCTAATTACTATTGTTAACAATGACTCTTTTTTCTTTCAGTTCTAATACATACATACATACATACATACATACATACATATATATATATATATATAAATATAATTTGGAAGGTTAATCTAGGTTGACCTGAATTAATCTAATATATCGTCGTCTAATTTGAAAAAACAAAACACGAAATGGAATTGACAATCTTGCTTCTTACCACTTTTTTATTGCTATTTCCCTTAAATATTTTAAAAGGTAAACAAATTTTCACATAATAATAAGCGAACATTATAGTTTATATATATCCTTGTATTCTCTTATATCTTCTTATTAAGAAAAAAAGACATTTTTTTATTACACGGTATTTCGCATATTAAATTTTTTTATATTTTTCCTTAGAAAATTATAATAATTTAAAAAAGGCATGTTTTTATATTCTAAGATGGAATCCATCGATGGATAAGGCCAAAGTGTCTGAACAGGAATCTATTGAAAGATGCAGTTGAAATGCAAATATTTTTGGTGATTCATTGGAAAACATACGTTATAGGTTGTGTGCTAATTTAAGGTTGTCTTACATGACTTTTTACTAGTCAGAATATGGAAACTTTATCTAATTTTCCAACAAAAGAGCCTTGCAAATTTCTGTAATGCCTTACAGCTATGAAATTTATCTTTATGGAATAAAGAAAGAAAGAGCTGAACATAGTCAATTTTAACAGTAAACTGTGAAGCTTGGAGATAATTCAAAAATAATGGTTATGCGAAAGGGGAACACCAAGCTACACATCAATGGAATAACACAAGTATTTACTGAAGTCTACTTCACATCAAGCTACATATAATGCATTTGTTCATATTCCGATCCGTTCAAACTTCCTTTATCTTTTCCATAAATAGAAAAGGCCTAAAATATTTTTCATGTTTTAGAGTTTTATAAAAACTTTGTTTTCACATTTTCATAAAAAAAATGTTTTGCAAGCATATTTAGATTTTATAACATTTATTAGTTTATTTTATTTGAAAACATACCCTAATACATTTTCCTTTTACATCCTGATTTCTTTTTTGTATTAAATACAGATCGCGTTAAAAAACATAATAAGTTTAGCTTTGATGGTGTAAAATAAGAGTGAAACTCTTTCTTATACATGTATAGTTAAACGTAAAATATTTGAAACACAACCGCAAGTAACTCTTCCATTTTGCCTTATTTGAGGCTACAAAACTTATTTTATTGTGCAATAAAAAAGTAAAATTATCGGGACACCCACATTGACAATTCTTGGTTTTTGTCTTATTGAGGGTATTATGATTATTGGACTATGCACATAAATGAAAAAAATGAAAATACCTTTGATACCATGATATTATTTTAAACACATTTTATATTAGAAAATGAATATATAAAAAACTAAAATATATTTTTAGAAGTTTTATGACGCCAAACGCATCATCCAAAATGTGCATGAGCTCTAAAATTGACGTCGCGTCCGAAGACACGCCCACAACACCACAACATAAAATATAATTAAAATTTGGTAAATTACCAATACACCCCTATAACCAACTCTTGGATTTTGTCTTATAGAGGGTATATACGTACTTATACAACTCGTGGTGGGTATCAGCGGACCTGGTCGCCCCGATTATAAAAAAAGGTATGAGGATTAGTCATGGTGCACTTAAGCTCACCAAAGACCCCGATTATAAAAAATATATAAGTGAAAAAAATAAAACAAAGAATAAGCATGAAAGCACTGTAGCAATCCATATTGTATTTTAAAAAAAAATCAGTCTGGGAATTATTTGTCGTGCGCTTAAGCTGGACCGGAGACCCCGGTCATAAAAAAAATATAAGTGAACAAAAAAAAAAGTATAAGGAAAAAAATAATAAATTGGTCTCGAGATTAGTCGTGGTGCGCCCAAGTTGGACTGGACACCCCAGTTATCAAAAAAACAAATTTGGTCCGGGGAATGATGGTGGTGCGTCTAAACTGGCCTGGAGATCTTGGTTATAAAAAATATATATAAGTGAAAACAAAATATATAAAAAACGCTTAAACTGGCTGAGAGACAATGGTTATAAAAAAATATATAAGTGAAAGAAAACAAAAAAAAAAGTATAAGCGTGAAAGCACTGTAGCAATCATGGTGTGATTAAGCTGGCCCGAAGACTCCAGTTATAAAAAATATATATAAGTGAACAAAATAAAAGTATAAGAAAAAAATACTAGCGAAAAAGCACTTTAGAAAAAAAAATAGGTCCGGGGATTATCATGGTATGCATAAATTGGCCTGGACACCTTGGTTATAAAAAAAAATGGATCTATGGATTAATCATGGTGCTCTTAGGCTAGCTCAGATACCCCAATTATAAAAAACAAAAAAAATATATATAAGTGGAAAAAAATATATAAAAAAAAGTATAATAGGCAAAAAAAATGTTTTGGGGAAATAACAAAAAAAAACATAATAAGGAAAAAAACAAAAAAAGTCAAAAAAAATAAGAAGCAAAAAAAGGGGGGGAAGCACTGTAGCGAGAAAAACACTGTTGCAATCAACAATGTTACGTGTGGGGAGCTATAGTGCTTTCCCCACACCATTTACAATCCATGTTGTTTAAAAAAATTAGATCCGGGAATTAGTCGTGGTTTGCTTAAGTTGATTAGGAGACCCTAGTTATCAAAAAGAAATTTGGTCCAGGGATAAGGAAAAAAATGTACACGTGAACAAAAAAAAATGTAAGGGAAAAAATTACAAAATAATAAATTGGTTCAGGGATTAGTCGTGGTGCCCTTAAGGTGTCTTGGAGATCCTGGTTATAAAAAGAATATATAAGTAAAAAACTAATAATAAAAAAAGCTTAAGCTCGCTCAGAGACTGTGGTTATAAAAAAATGTATAAGTTCAAGAAAACAAAAAAAATATATAAGAGTGAAAGCACTGTAGCAATCCATATTCTTTTAAAAACAAATTCGGTCTAGGAATTAGTCGTTGTGTACTTAAGTTGACCCGTAGACCCCAGTTATTAAAAAAAATGTATAAGTGAACAAAAAAAAGTATAAGAAAAAAAGGGAAAAAATGTACTACCGGGAAAACACTTTAGCAAATAAAAAACAGGTCCGAGGATTAGTCGTGGTACGCATAAGCTGGTCTAGATACCCTAGTTATCAAAACAATTAGACTCGAGGATTAATTATGGTTCAGGGATTAGTCGTGGTGCCCTTAAGGTGTCTTGGAGATCCCGGTTATAAAAAGAATATATAAGTAAAAAACTAATAATAAAAAAAGCTTAAGCTCGCTCAGAGACTGTGGTTATAAAAAAATATATAAGTTAAAGAAAACAAAAAAAAATATAAGAGTGAAAGCACTGTAGCAATCCATATTATTTTAAAAACAAATTCGGTCTAGGAATTAGTCGTTGTGTACTTAAGCTGACCCGTAGACCCCAGTTATTAAAAAAAATGTATAAGTGAACAAAAAAAAGTATAAGAAAAAAAGAGAAAAAATGTACTACCGGGAAAACACTTTAGCAAATAAAAAACAGGTCCGAGTTTTAGTCGTGGTACGCATAAGCTGGTCTAGATACCCTAGTTATCAAAAAAATTAGACTTGAGGATTAATTATGGTACGCTTAAACTAGCCTAGACACCCTAATCATAAAAAAAAAAACAATTATATAAGTGGAAAAAAAAAATATAACCAGCAAAAAAAAATCATGGAAAAAAATGAAAAAAAAATATAATCAGAAAAAAAAGAAAAAAAACATAATCAAGAAAAAAAAAGCTATAAAAGAAATTAGATCCGAGAATTAATCGTGGTGCGCTTAAATTAGCTCAAACACCCCGATTATATATATATATATATATATATATATATATATATATATATATATATATATGGAAAAAGAAAAAAATATAACCAGCAAAAAAAATATTTCATGAAAAAAATAAAAAAAGAAAGAAAAAAACAATGAGAAAACGTAATAAAAAAATAATGAAAAAAATATAATTAGAAAAAAATAAAAATAAAACATAACCAGAAAAAAAAGTAAGAAATAAAAAAAGAAGAAGGAGAAAGCATTGTTGCAATCATCTGTATTTATGGGGAGCTACGGTGCTTTCCCCACATGGCTTAGTATTTTATTAATCTCATAGCTATTTTACAAATAATAATAATAATAATAATAATCACTCACTGGAAAGCAAGGCCAGTTTAATCCTTCAAGGTCTTGAACATCGGTCCCCGGATGCAACAAGGCATAATTTAATCACCAGCCAGCTATTCATTGGGTTTAAAAAGCGCAGGTTGGAAAGAAAATCAAATTTGAGGGCTGTTACCTAGCTAGCTAGCAAGAGAGCTTGATCACCAAAAAGATGAACTCTCTCAAATTCTACTGTATCCTGCTCTCGTTGCTTGATATTGCTATTATCATTCTAGCACAGGACGATGCCACTTACAGGATTCATAGTTGCGTAAACGCAACCACCTCGACAATGAACAGCACGTATCGAGTCAATCTAAATCTCGTCCTCTCCTCACTTGCCTCAAATGCAACCCGGAATAATATCAACGGGTTTTACAACACCTCTTTCGGACAGAGCACTGATCAAGTGCACGGCTTCTTTATCTGCCGTGGCGATGTTAGCAACAATGTTTGCCAAAATTGTGTCACCTTCGCCACCAAAGATATAGTCCAGCGTTGCCCAATTGGAATAGCGGCCATTATATTGTACGATTTGTGCCATCTACGTTACTCATACATTAACTTTTTCTCTCAGGTGGATCTAAACCCTTATTGGCCAATGTGGAACATACAGAATACCACATACGAGCCCCAACGTTTTAACAATCTTGTGGCAACCTCCGTGGTTGATTCTGCTACTCAAGCTGCAAGTGCTCCTTCAGGTGCTAAAAAGTTTGCTGTGAATCAAACGTCTATCGATGGGTTCCAAAGTATATACAGCCTTGCCCAGTGCACACCGGATTTATCTAGCTCTGATTGCAAAAAATGTCTCAGGGCAGTTATAGCTCGATTGCCCAGTTGCTGCAGCAGTAAGATAGGAGCAAGAGTCTACGCTCCTAGTTGTTATATTCAATATGAAAGTACTGAATTCTATAACGCAACGGCATTGGAGGCGGAGTCAGTGCCTCCTCCTCCTCCTCTTCCGCCAGTGACTCTTCCTGTACCACAAGGTAAAGTTGGTGTGCACTATTTAGTTTTGTTTTGTCAATATCTTGAATTGCCACCAAAGCAAAGTCATTACTTTATCGAAAATTTAATTTATTTGTAAAATTTCTTGGATGAGATTTATTTGTTAATTATAAAATAAAATATCCTTAAATCAATTTGGACAAAAAATTCATTTCGTGACAATAGACATGTTATAATTGGAGAACTTCATGGATTTTGCAGGGAAATATAATACAGTCATCATCATCATTCTTTCAGCTGTTATTTCTGTCATTGTTATCCTTATCATCAGCTTCTACACGTTTACAAGAAAGAGGAAATCAAAAAAGGAAGATAAGAGTAAGACAAAAGTTTTCTTCTTCTTTTTTTTCATCTGGAAGCCCATAGGTCTTGGACTATATATTCAATATTTTATTTGGGATTTCAAAGCAACTTATTCCCTGGGCTGTTAAAATTTAATTTCTGAATATTCAATTCAATAACTTCTTAAGCTTACGCCACATAATAATCTGGTTAAATTCATTAGTTTTGCCCCCTTACTTGTTGGTTCAGGTGGATCAGTGGATGATGAATTTACCAGAACGGAATCCTTGCAATATAGCTTAGAGATCATTGACCTTGCAACAGATAATTTTTCTGAAGTTAATAAGCTTGGACAGGGTGGATTTGGTTCTGTGTACAAGGTACAAAGTATCAAAATGTTATATATATATATATATATATATATTAATGTTTTAACAATATTTATTTTACTAACCAATGAGAATCGAATTCTTCAAACGTTACTTTCAAGCAATCCTGCATGGATGTGGTCATAACTCGTAATGCACTTGCTTCTCTCAGGGTACCCTTCCCAATGGACAATACATAGCCGTAAAGAGATTATCAAGGGATTCCACACAGGGAGAACAGGAATTCAAGAATGAAGTCCTGCTGGTAGCTAAACTTCAGCACAAGAATCTGGTTAGGCTCCTAGGTTTTTGCTTTGAACAAGAGGAAAGGATTCTTATCTACGAGTTTATGCCTAACTCAAGCCTCGACAACTTCATTTTCGGTAGGGTCATGCCTCCTCGTTCTAATCATTTTGATTGAGATTATTTGTCTAGAAATAGAAAAAATAGAAAGAACTGGTTCTTGCAGGCAAAGCATAAACCAGCATTTCCTTGATTAAAGCATAGTATTTTATGATTGATTTAACTTCCATCGCTTACTGATTTTTTAGATCAAACCAAGCGTTCGCAATTGGATTGGGAACGACGTTACAAGATCATAGAAGGCATTTCTCGAGGACTTCTTTATCTTCATGAAGATTCTCGTCTCCGGATCATTCACCGTGACCTGAAACCTAGTAACATTTTGTTAGATGAAGAGATGAAAGCAAAGATATCAGACTTTGGCATGGCACGGTTGTTTGCAGGCGATCAAACCCAAGAATGTACAAGCAGACTTGCTGGAACCTTGTAAGTATATATAAGAAATCAGGAAATATCAAAGTTCCTTCAAGTTAATTTTCTTTCTATTTGACTTGAACTAAAAGAATGCAATAACAAATTATTATTTGCAGTGGATACATGCCTCCAGAGTATGTAAAGCACGGACACTTCTCAGTCAAATCGGATATCTTTAGCTTTGGTGTGCTTGTTTTGCAAATTGTAAGTGGTAGAAAAAGAAGTTTTGTCAATGAGGAGGAGGAGGAAGACCTTCTAACCTATGTGAGTATGAATGATACTGTCTGAATTGCATTTTTCCTGATCTAGATTGTCATGAAAGACATCGAGGAAAGCATTTTCCTTCTAACACTCTGCTGTTCTTTTCTTAAAAATTTGCAGATGTGGGAAAACTGGAATAGCGGACAAAATTTACATAAGCTGATAGATCCGACATTAAGGGCTGGCTCAAGAAATGAAATGTTGAGATGTATCCACGTTGGTTTACTATGTGTGCAGGAAAATGCCCTTGATAGACCAAACATGGCTTCAGTTGTTGTCATGCTAAGTACTTACTCCATCACTCTTCCAGTACCTCAGAAACCTGCATTTTTTATTCACACTACGGTACTGCCTGAGACAACATCAACTTTAACTGAGTCTGATCAGTCCCGAAGTGCATCCGTTACATTTTCAAACAATGAGGCTTCAATCTCTGAACTACATCCTCGGTAGAGTTTGCGGATGGAGGGCACGCCGTTAAGCATGCAATAATTTGTCTTGTATTTCAGGGCTAGTCTCTTAATTACAATGTTCGAAGTGTTTCCAATTTCCTTTAATGATTTCCTTTTGTTTTGTTTTTGATTACTGATGTAAAAGCGTATTATAATCTGTCCTGTATTAATTCTGTTTTTATAGCGACGGGATAGTGCCTTAGTGAAAAGCTCTGCAGGATTCATTTTAGTGGTTAATCACTTCATTTTTACATCATCTTTTCTTTTGATGATTTCTCTAGTCAAATGGGATGGCTATGGCGGGACATTGATTTTTTTGTTTCTGCAATAGTTTTGTTCTTATAAACAGTATATTATTATTATTATTATTATTATTATTATTATTGTGTTAATAATGAGAAAAACAAAATTAAATCAAAGACTAAAAAAAGCAAAGAATTTTAACAAAAGAGCAAACAAAAAAATAAAATAAATGATAAAACAAAAATAAAAATTATTAGTTGAAAAAAATCATTTGACTTGAAAATAAAATAATAAACAAACCAAAAGAAAGAACAAATAAAAAAAATATCAATTTTCAAATATCATAAGCACAAAGTAAATTTTTAAGAATTAAATTTTTCAAAAAAATATCACCTCAATAAATGAAAAAATAATAAAAAATAAAAATCAAAGGTAAGAGCACACAATCTGAACATTTTATAAATATAAAAAAAATATAAAAAAATTAAAAGTATAGTAGCAGAAATAAAAACTAAATATATTAATACGTAACTCCTCTTCTCTTGGTAAGGCTAAATTGAATGTTAATATACTCAGATTATTAACCAATGAATACCATCCTATTGTTTTTGCTATCTCTGTTCCGGAAGACCAAACGAAATAAGTTCTTTGCTACTGAGTCAATTGCTTTTTTCGGTTTATATTTTCCGCAAATGGTTGCAGAGTTTTTGAAAAATCTGATTTCCTGCAAAGTAAGGAAGGGACCAATCATCTTTTCCAAGGAAATTAGACACTCAAAATTGGCCCGAGGAAAGTAGATAATTTCTTCCAAGGAAATTTAGCACTCAAAAAGAGGACAAGCAGGAAAGCCACCACCATTTCTCACACACCACTTGTGCCAAGAAACTGTAAGCCAGTCAACCTTTACACAATAAAAATCACAGAGACAGCGAGGTTGTGCACTGGCAATGCATGCCACCATCAAAATTACTTCTCCTCCTCTCCTTTAAATGTCATTTTCATTCACCCTGCATGCCTCGTCTACATGAATAAATAAATAAATGGACAAAATTCTGGGTATGTCCCGACAATATTATAATATATCCATGGCAGCTTGGTTTGACCACTTCCAAGTTCCAACTCGTTCACAATTATTTTCTAGTTAAGTATTTTAAAAATACTGCCGTACGTTAAATCATAGTTTTTTTGTAACAATACGCATCTCTACGGAGAGACAGAAGGAACGACTTGTTATAAAAGTAACATCATTTTTTTGGGGTCGAGCACCAAACTCAATTTAATAATATATTCCTAATATTTAATATCAAGTGTATAAAAATGTGAAATTTCATTTTTTTAATTTAAAATACAGATTTGCCCTGTAGACCGATCAGAATCCTTTCTACTCGAGTCGAGTTTTAAACTAATTTAGATTAAAAAATAAACTAATTAAAGTATAAGACATAATTTGATCCAATTTAAAATTTGATTAAACTAGACCGGATTTAGATTAAAACTCAACTCTCAACTTGTTGTAATCAAAAAAATATAATGCCTCCTCGCTTTTAAATCGATTAGCTATTCCAGCCACTCATCTGGAGCAGGTAACTCGTAAACTCTTATAATTGATCCGTGTTGCGTCACTACCTACCTCCCACCTCTTATAATGCTCATCTGGTCTACGTTTTGAAAGAGCTTGCATGGATACTGTGCCGTCTCATGGCCCAAGGACGATATTATAATGCTAATTTATTTTTACTTTTGTATGAACTATATACAAGCGCGCGGGTCAAAAACGACAATAAAAGCCTCGAAAAGCACCTTTCTAGAATCTAGCCCAAATATGCACAAACGTTGAAAAATTTGCCAGATCTCTTTCCATATCCTCTACAGAACAAATTAATTGCCTTAGGGCAGAGATCAAAACCATAGTCCCAATCGATTATTTCAGACTAACAATGTTGTTTATATTTTCTTGCATCCTTCTGCACCTAGCTTCTCTAACCATAGCTCAAACGAACTTGTTGGACCAGAACTATTGTAGAAGATCATGTAACGACTGCACATATCCAGGACACAGGTGATGATCTTCAGGATGAAGATCAGGACATTAACCAAGCAGCAACGGTAACAAAGCCCATGATCACAGCAGCCACAATTAATCCCCCGTGAAAACAGCTATTTTAAATAAGGAAGATATGATCTTGCAAATCAAATATACACAGCTGTATAGTCTTATGTTAGGTTGCTGTAAAAGCTATATATGTAGCAGTATTGTAAACAAGAAAAATGACTACACCACCAGCAGTCCTGTAATACAATCAGTCCTGTTTTTTCCTTTAACTGTCCACATGATGTAGGAAACTACACCACCAGCAGCGATTTCCAAAGAAACCTCAACAGTGCCTTGTCTTCCCTGGATTCAAATACTCAAATTGACTACGGATTTTACAATATCATCTAAAAATTTAAGCTTGTAGGTGAGACCCATAATATGATTTATATTATTTTTTAACATACACTTTCAAGTGAAAGTCTTTTAGGCTTGAAATTTGCATAGACCCACATCAACTTGTGCTTAATTTTTATCAAATTGAATGAGAGTAGTGAGATTTGAACTCGTGACTGCTGGGTCAACAAGGCTCTGATACCATGTTAAGGAACTATCTTACCTAAAATCTTAAGCTTGTAGATGAAGCTATATAATATGATTTATATTATTCTTTAACAATCTCACGTATCATGTTATAACGTTACAAAGGTACATTGTGATTATCAAAGCAATATTACAGAGTATTGATCTTCTTCTCATCTTGTGTCCACGATCTCTCATTCTCTTCCCTGTGGTTTATCATTTTCTTCTTACTGGACTTTACCTGTGTCTTTGCCCTCACAAACCATCTATTTCGTCGTCCTGTGGTCGGACTGAGCACATGGAACGCTAGCAAAGTAATAGCCTCGTCTTGAATCTTACGGATTGTTTACTCTCCCGAATATATCTTACTTAAAATATATTTTATTTTATTTTTTATATATTTTTTAAAATAATTTTTTTATAAATTTGAAACTTACACAAATTTAATATCAATCTAATAATATATAAAAGTCATCCCAGATAAAAAAAAAATAAACTGTAAAACGAAATCTCGGAATATAGTTTAAATTATTATTATTTAACAAAGTACAATTTAACAAATTAAAAACCTAAGATAAAAACAACAATGGTTATAGAAAAAATTAGTGAAAATATCATTGTTATATTTTAATTTCCCAAATAAACTCATGTTCTTTTACAATTAGCTTTATATTGTCTGATTAGTGTAATTTTTTCAAATTTTTATGCTGGGGATAGTCACCTTTAGGTGCAAATCCGAAGAGAATTTCAACTTGGAGGCTGGTTGTTAATAAATTTCGCTCTAGATTAGGAAGATGTGAGGGAAGATTTTTAAGTTTACCAGGACGTGTCTGGCTTATCAAGACTGTTGTTCTCTCCTCTCTACCACTTATTTCATGTTACCAAGATGGCAGGATTTTATTCATACCATCATTGTTGGAAATCAAAGAAACAAAAGTCAACACAAATTAAAATTGGAATTTTGCCGAAATAAATAACATTGAAGAATCCTAAAGAACAACAAGAATGAGCAGAATTCAAGATTAGGTTACTGCTATCCCTCTTCTTTATTTATAGCTGAAACTTGAAGAGTTAAATTCAAATAGGATTTTCTAATTTGTTTATTACTTCTTCTTCTGTAAACTAAATAAGAAAATACTTGAATTCTAATGAAACTAGAAATTTGATCAAACAAGGTGATCTTATTTAAGAAACATAATAATTGAAAGCTAGTCTAATTCTAACACTTGTTATAGACTTGGAATCAGTCTTCAATCTTCAACAATCATTTGCCCTGTTTTTGAAAATGGAGTTCCTCTGTTCAACAGACCATTTTCAGCTACGTGGAGTGGAATTTACACAATCATGAATTCAGACACCAATTCATCGTCCTTGAAAAATGGCTGCAACTACACAGTTGGTATTGGGGAGACAATCCGATTCTGGAAGGACAAGTGGATGGCAGCTGGCCCTATTGCCATTTGTTTCCCAACACTATATGCAATTTCAGCACAACCTTCCATTTTCTTAGCTGCAATGAGGTAGACCTCTGTGTGGAGTTTTGAATGGAAAAAGGCCACTTCTTCCTTAACTAAGTGTTTTGTTGCCATTTGTAAACATGAATTCAAGCAAGGAAGATTCAAAATGATGGGAACATTCCAATGATGGACTCTATACTGTTCGGCCTGCCAGCAATTTGATTGACCAGCTGGAATTTATCAGGTTCATTTTCTCTTGCAAACTGGCTATGGAAACGTTTCGCACCACCTAAGATTAAGACATTCGTATGGCTGGCTCTACAAGATAGAATCCGTACAGGAAGTCTATTGTTACATAGGAATTTAGTTCAACTGAATCAAGCTCTGTGCTATCATATTGAAACAGAGCAAGTGATCATTTATTCCTACAGTGTCATGTTTCATGGAAGTTTTAGAATGGTATCATGGCCTGGATTGGATTTACGTGGTGTATGCCTAATTCGGTGGAGGGGATGCTGAACAGTTACCTGCAATGGCTACTGGCAAATTTCGGCCAAAAGCCCTGTCTTTGCTAGCATATGGTATCTATCTTGTAGACTATACGGATTGCTCGAAACAGATACAGTTTTTGAGGAGATGAATTGATCTAAAATGTTTGAACTCGTCCTCCACAAACTGTCAATTTGGTTAAACTGCACATTAATAGTATAACACTGACAGCGGTCATTCTTTCAAGCTGGTCCAAAGAAACTTTTAATGAAGCTCCAACCTTAAGAACTTGGTTTCTCCTGCGTGTAAATTTTAGTTAGTAGGATATTCCAAACTCAGCAAGAAAATGATAGGTTTAATGTTTCGAAATAGAAATTTCCATAAACCAATCTCAATAGGATAGGTTTGCTTCATGCCTAACAATGAAAATGAAACGTAATTGAGGCATTAACAGCTTATTAGAAAATGTCCTCATTGATAAAATTAATAAAAATAGCATGTATAAACACCAGAATGGCATATATGTATCCACAGAGACGTAGATATAGCTAGACTCCATGCAATAGTTCTTGGACCCACATCTCAACTGTGCAGGTATCTCCATAATCCTCCTCCCTGCATGTTTGACTTTCAGCTGAAAATTGCGGACCCCGTAAACATTGTTCTCCAGTTGATTCAAGTAATCCAACGTTCTCTTCTATGACCTGGTTTTCATTAAATATGAGATGATTCACAAGATTAAAGCTCGAAGAAATATTAGTCTTCGGTGACCCCGCTGAGTCTTCTGGCTTCAATATTTTTGGAGCAGTGGGAATCACTGGAACGTCGTCAATTTCAGAAAATTTCCTTTTCCTGAATTCTACTGTGGATGTTTGTGTTCGTTCCAGTTTAGGAGCCTGCACTGCAGTGTTGATACTGTTCTCAACGTGTTTTTTCTTCAAGCGGGTGTTCCATAAATTTTTTATCGCGTTATCTGTTCTTCCAGGTAATTTCGCTGCAATTGCAGACCATCTGAGGCAGGAGGAAGAAACTAAAATTATTGAACTTTTGTGGAAGCTCTGAGTTAGTTCTTCCTGATGATGGAGAAAATAAAAACCTCGACTTCATTTTCAGTAAGTGAATATATTTTTTTATTGTATTATAATAATTAAAAAGAAAAGGAGCAAAAATAATAATTTTTATTATTATTATTATTATTATTATTTGATATTGAAAACACCCCTAACAATTGTACCTCATAATTTAGTTAAATCACAACGAGAGCTCTATAAAATAGTGGTTAGTTTTCAATTGAATCTCTACAAGTAGCTGTGCATCATTATTTTGATTTTGCATGAAATCATGCGTCAGACTTGAAATGAGGAACCTTGTGAAATACATCACCCAAGATGAAGCAGTAAGAAAAGGAATTTGAGGAGCAAATCTTGCCATGATTTACCTATTTCCAAGAACTTCATGCAGCTTGAGTATGGCTTCCACTTCTTCCATGCTGAAATTTCCACGCTTTATATCCGGCCTTAAATAGTTCATCCAACGTAGCCTGCAACTCTTCCCTGACCTTAACAAACCTGAGAAAAATCGGAGAATAAAGCAATGAAACCTCACTGTCGCCATTTTCTTTGCTGAAAAATATTTGAAATTCAACTAAAGATGGGCAGCACCGACTGTTCCTTACCGGCAGCTTTCGGCATCTCAATCCAGTTCCAAATGCCATGTCTGTTAATATAAGCTACCAGCTTCTGATCTTCTTCAGGACTCCATGCCCCTCTTTTCAAAGGCAGATTCTGGGAGCCAAGCGCAATCTTTCTCATCGTCGCCAGCTGGATGTAAAATCTATGTCTATGGATTACCAGTTCCAGTAGATTCTTAATCTCAATTTGATATAACACCTGCCGGAGTCAAGTCTTTGCCACGTGTATATATATATATACATATATATATATATCATATTTTCCAGTGGGAAAACGTGTTTCGAATTTCTAATTTTTCAACGTATTCACGGACTAACTGTAAAACGTGTCGGAAGTCACGCAATATTATAGTGTGAATAAAAACTAAGATTTTAAAATTGCAGTCCTAAAATATAAAAAAAAGTATATAGAGGAAATATTTTCTAAGAAATTAAAAAAAAAAAACTTTTATAGTTTAAGATTTTCAAAGTATTAACAAACTGATTTTATTTCTGACTGACATATATGCAAACTACAAGCGACTCTAGCAGTTAAAATTAAATCCTAGAATATAAAGAAATAGATTGAGAAAATATTTAATGAAAATGATATAAAAAATTAAGAGAGAGAAAAAAGCACACCAACTAGTTATTAATTATATTTAAATATAAAAAACCATATTATTTAAAAGAATTCAAAATTAAGTAGGAAAATTAATTAAATCTAGAATTAACGAGGAAAAGTTACAGAAACAACAACATGAATTAAGTTTAATTTAAAAGACCTTGATTGGTTAATTACAGTATTGAGACGATACTATATGGATTAGGTCTATAGAATTTCTATAACTAAATCTGAGCTTGATTTAACTAACAAATCTTATCAAATTACATTACATGTCCAAACTTCCTTACGGATTTTATTTTATTCATCTTATCCATGCACATATATATCTTCAACACATTTCACAATTTATATATATATATATATATATAGGAAAAGACTTGAATATCATAAATGGTGTTGCAAGTTGTCACGATTTAATAAATTTAACTTATAAATAAAAACTTAAATCTAAATTTGAGAAGGACGAATAATTTGATTATTTAAATTAGGGGGTGTGGAGAGACTTTGAGGGAGAAGAAAACAAGAAAAGACTTGGAACATTCAATTTCGTCTACTTTTATATGTGTGAACATCATTATAGATAATAAACAAATTGCAAACTGTAGAATAAAATATGACCATAACATTTTATATTCTATGTTAAATATTTTATTTATATACTATATCTCCCTTAATGAGTGTTCTTCCGAGATTTTGAAAACTGTAATTTTTTAAAAATTCATATTTGATCTGGTCAGATAATATGGTAAATAAATCCAAAAGTAGATTAAATACTATAATTATGCTTTCATTACTATTAATTCGGCGCCACTAGTCATCTTTAGCACCGAGTCCCCAAAACACACATGTCGTGCTGCCTCGACTTCAAACATCAACATGTTACGTGACGTATTTTTTCTTAGATCATCATCATTTTTATTCTTTCTTTTTAAAAGCAAACATGAACATTACGAGTAAACTTGATGACTCGTCCAACTTATAGCCTAACCCAGATAAATATACAAATTAAATCAAGTAGAAATTAATTTAGTTAGATGAGGTTGATATAAAATGTCAGCTTATTAAAGTCTGGTTAATCAATCAAAAATCACTTATTTATTAAAAAAAATGAATTTATTTTGATTTATTTTAAAGAAACCTTGACAAACTCAAATAAACCTTGAAAAAATCTAAATGAATCCTCAAATATCTAATTTTAAATTTTCCTTTTTAAAAAACCTTGTTCATGAAGGGCTCAAAATGGGTAACAACACACTTGATGCGTAGCCCATTTATTGACTTCGGTTATAATATATAAGAAATTTAAAGAAACATCAATCAAAGAAGAAGAAAAACCGTACACGAATTTTGAAACTTCTACTTGTATTGAGATGATGAATGACTTTAGATGGTGAAGGAAAAAACCAAGTAAATCACATTCAATTTCGTTTCGTTTCGTTCTAAGAACAATTAATGGACAGGTTTGTAAAGAGAGATTGAAAAAACCACTAATTAAGACCAATAAGATCTACAGAACCTTTCATTTGGGTGATGACCAAGATCATTAACTATAATATTTTCCAATTTTTGAGGACCAATCTTTCAAGTTTCGACAAGCAAGATACCGACATTGTGGAAGAAATAGGGTGCAAGGACAAAAGCCGAGGGCGTAGCACATGGTTTGATGTGAATGCAATCTTCAAGTTCATTGATCAAGAGCAGAATATAGAATTCAAGCCCTTTTAGTAGTCAACCTCCGTGATGAAACCACGTTGACAAAATGTGGATGTTGATTAAACCATTTAATTTGATAAAATTAGCTAAAATAAATTATAAATCAAATCCAATAGCTCAACATTGGCAAAAACTAGTTCGACTTTTTTATGTCGACATTCTTGGAATACCCCTTTACACATTAAAGCTTCGAAATTTACTCATGTATTAGCACATTGTCATGAAAAAACAACATTAAAAGAGTCACCATTCACCTAGAATCAACCTAGTGCTATAGTCTTTGCTCCACCACTCACTAATTAGCCCAAAACAAGCCAACCCCCTTCTTCATCTTCCTCCACTTTTCATCGAATCAACACAATCATTAAAACTCAACAGTAGTAATCAATATGTGACAAATAGCAAACTACTCTTCCCTTCTCTCCATCACTAACACTGAAAAATGCAACATTAATAACTTTATAGGCAATGTTTTTGGAGAATCAAAAGATATTATGATGATCTAAGAACACCATATTCAGTTGGGTCTTAGTACCCGCCAATTCAGCTCAATGCATCAGTTTTGTATGAATGAAGTAATTTATTTCGGTTGAAAAAGAAAGAGTATTGGCTGGAGATGGTTTTTATGTGATTGTAAGGATTGTGTGGTGGTTATGGAGGAGATGGAAGGGAGAGAGGTAAATGACATGGAAGTTGTAGTGCAACAAGGGTCCAATAGATCGATTTCAAAGCTATTATCAAGAGAGCTTTCAAGGAAGACAAGAGCCAAGGCTGTTGATACACTTGATTTCTCCTGATAAAATCTAACCAGTGGAATCGCACTCGGCCAGAATGAAATAAACAGAACAAACGTCACTACAATATTTACAATTTTCACTGATAAGAAAAGCACATTGAGAGCAAGGGTCTCACCAATAACAAAACTCTTGTTAAATGCAAGTCCGAGTTGTCCGCATGGACTGGAAACATCTTCTTTATCAGATACTCTAAAAGCACGCCATCTTCCTTGATTTGAAAAGCCAGCGTTCTAAGGATAGGCAGCAAATGCTCCACGCTGCTCGCTAATGGCTTCTCGTAAACAAGACTGGTGATACAGCCTGTGTATCAACCCTTTCTTCAGGGAAACAAACAAGTGGAAGCTGATAATACGTTGATGCAGAGATCAAGGTCATAGAAGCCCAGACTCCTCAAGTTGAAGATTGTTCACTGAGATCAGTACCTTTTTGCATGCTGCAAATGTCAGGCAGTTCCAGGAACACTTTATTTCCTTCACTATTACTACCTACACATATTGTATCACCCCGACCATGCCAGATACCATCTTGGACATTGTTCATCTCCAATGTCCTGGATTCCTGCTTCATTATAGATGAAATGCTTATAGTTAGGTTTCCGAAACATCCAAGTGTTTGGCTATGATTAACAACAATCAGAATTTATTCGTAGATCGGCAGATAAGAACCTGAGATAGTGAGCAGCAGGAGCAGATCAGATGGTAGACACAATCATCCAAGGAGCTATCACTACCCTAAAATGAGCATATTCCAAAAAGAAAATTGAGCTGGTATGATTTAGCTGCAAATTATAGTCTTAAAGATAGAAGTTTCAGAAACACAAGTAGAAGCATCAGGTAGCCTCTAATAACTAATAAGAAACAAAGGAGAGAAAATATTCTGATAATCTCTGTGTAGGATGTTTTAAAATCAAACTAAAATAGATCTACTTGACAGAAGTTCAATTCCTCCTCAAATATGGTTAATGTAATGCACAAATAAGATAACCTGACCAAAACTTGAATTTGATGAAAATGTAAACTGCAACCATTAGGTCTACACTACGGATTTTCAAAGTGATACAACGATATAGAGAAAATAAACAAAACTCAAACTAATGAGAGAGCACTGTCAACACATTTGAACTGACAACTTTGGAAGTCGCACAATAAAAGTAGTCAAGGCTATCAAATCAAAAACAGTTAAAGCCATCCCTTTAGCTCCACTTCATATGCACTAGCACTCAAATGCCCAGAACAAAAAAATCTGCATGATGATTCTCATAAATGCTAGTAAACTTTGAACACTTATATATGTAGGTCTTCCAACAAATCCTATTACATTTGACAATTGCC
The DNA here is from genome assembly GCA_032356905.1 of Salix exigua. Classification (NCBI taxonomy): domain Eukaryota; kingdom Viridiplantae; phylum Streptophyta; class Magnoliopsida; order Malpighiales; family Salicaceae; genus Salix; species Salix exigua. The sequence goes on from CM063591.1 coordinate 1,176,233, forward strand.
GGCACAATGTATTGAGTGGTCAAGGTTTGATTCACAAAAAGAGAGAGCTAATCTGAGTATCAAATACAAATGTGAATGTAGCCGTGCTTCTATGCATATAATCTAAAAGATAAAACAACGAAGCAAAAAATCTAAGAGTACAGCCTTCTCATGGTGCAACTAAACCAAATAATCAACAAAAGTTAAACACAATGACATATAAATGCTCACCCTGATGTTAAATTTCTTTTTCATCTGTCTACGGAAGAAACCCAGATACATTCCTATAAAGAAGGTAAATGCAATTGAAAAATATAGAAAATAATGCCGCTTCGTCACAATAAAGACAATGACGCTCAGAAGGGCACTGAAAGCAAGAGCGTAATATACAAATCCCTGCAAAATCACATTTATGAATTCAGAATTCATTTGCATAAAGATCACATTTTGAATTTGTAAAAGCCAAAATCTTACTTTAGTTATCTAAATTCTTAAACTATAAAGAATTGCAAGAAAATGTTACCTGAAGAAAACAAGAACCAAAACCAGTTCGTCTCATGCTCTTTCCAAATCTATAGCATGGACAGCTGAAACATCAATGCACGGTTACTTGAAATCAGAGCAAAATTCAAACACATGATACCAATAATGTATTTTTGGAAGAATCCAATTTTTCATGAACAACTCTATGTTCAATGGCCCAAAAACGGCATAAATGACCATCATAAACAAATCAACAATGAACATAATTCATCATAACACCAAGAAGAAGAAGAAAACACTTCTGAGCATTGCCTTTAACTATTAAATTCTCATAAAATTAAAAACAATATCCAGAAACAGTTTCCTTAAAGAAAAAAATACAAATATTTATTTAAAGCTACAAACATGAATTCTTTACCTCATGTTACACTATATTATTATCAAATAGTGACATGTATAAACCAAAATCAAACTGATTTTTTTAAAATACAAATTTAAAGCTGCCATTATGAGATTTCCATATCCAATTACACCCCCCAAACCCATTAACATTAAAAGCCTCCCCACAAACGTCAACTAGACTAAAATAATATGTCATTAAATTTAATGCAAAGCAATAATTAGCTAGAAACACAACAAAACCAAAGGAACAATTAAAAAAAAGAACGTAAACAAAATGAAATGTTCCATTTTTTCTTTATGGGTTTAGCTTCTCCTTGTAAATTCTAATCACGGAACCCTCGGAAAACAGAAACAGAGAGAGAAGATTACCAAAGAGATTCAATAGCAATGCGGCGGTCATCAAAGCAATCAAGAACTTCACCTTCCCACATCCTGAAACCACCACCTCCACCTCCATTATTATAATGAAGTAAATCACCTTCTTCTTCTTTATTGCCTTCAATTTGGGACCAATTTTTGCCTTGTGTTTGCATAGCCACGGTAGAACATAGCATATCAAAATCCAAAACGCTCATTCCTTCCATTAACAGCTTCTCCTCTTCCTCTTCCTCTTCCTCTTCCTCTTCCTCCTTCCTTCCATTCACCTCAACTTGCTTTTCCGAATCCCCCATTTCACAAAAAACAAAAAAAAAACAAAACAGTTGGACAAATCTTTTACCAGTAAGCAAACACACCAAAAATCTTCTTTTCTCCCGTTCTCTTTCCTTCTTATCCTTTTGTGTATTAAAAAAGGCAACTCTCATTTTTATACATGGCAATGTATTTTCAATTTTGTTTTTTTATTTGATAAACTATATTCTAGTCCTAATAGAATAAGCAATGTCCTAATTTGTCCTCTAGAGTTTATATTATTTGTTTATATAGTCTGCAATTTTGAGAAAATTTAAATCATATTTATAAGGCCTAGGTCTAACCTGACTTAAGGCAAGGGTAGTTAGTTAGAGCCGGTCTAACCTGACTTATTAAAACAATTCGAAACAAAAAAAAAATTGAAACAAAAGAGATATAAGAATTCTTTGTTGATGGTTTTATTTTAGTGTATAGGACTTTTTGTTTTGTTTTGTATCATTTTGTAAAACTTAAAGAGTTATTTTGGGTTGCACTCTCAAATCACACGTATGGAAACTTGAAACTATAAGGACTATAATGAAATATATATGAACACAGAAGACCTAAAGAATAGTTTACCTTTGTTTCATACTTGTGGGAAGCCGTTGCTTTTAGGTTTTCTTAAGAGACGATTCTCTTTCCTCTAGTTGGGTGGGGTTGGCGGGGAATTAATGAAAAGCGGGACCCACTTGGCCTGTTGCCACGTGGTAATATGAGGAGAAATTAGTTGTTTTTATATAGCACGGGGGGGTCTAGCTCTCTCTAAGAAACATCTTAAGATAAAACCTTACATATATATAATTAAATTTACGTCAGTTGAGACTATATTATATAAGAGGCTGACCGTATGTGAATGTGAACGCACTTCAACAACAATAGCTCTCATTCACTCAACATCGTTATCTTAGTTTAATTGACAAAGAAACTGCCTGGCAGAAACTATATAATATATCCCTTCAAAATATTTGAGTCACTCCATTATCAGTTAGGTCATACCACCGTTGTTCAAATAAATTTTGCAGGCCACCTGAAGGTCCATCTTCATACCAAATGGGGTAGACCTGTGAAGCCAGAATTCATTACAAATGATGTTTATACCATGACATACCAAAAATTAGGTGTCAGTAAACAAACTCATAATACATATCACACTGCAAACCAGACGGATGCCAGTCCAGGTAAAATGAGCTTGGTTTGCCATTTTCAGATGATGCAAAAGTAACTGGAACAAGATTACCATATTAAACAATTGCTTGGAGTTTAAGACTTTGCGGCTGGTCTCACAAGCCCCAATCCTGAACCACTACCCAAATGCTTGAAGTCTGTTGCCATAAGATGATCCCCATGCCCAGCGAAGCCTGTTCCACCTTTTCCCAAGTCCACCAAATTGCGCTCTTTACATCCCTTACTGCAGACCAGACAAACCTTATCGACAGCCATAAATTTGTCAGAACACTTCTTGCAGAAGACATGACCGCAGGAACTAAGTGCCACTAGTGATAGTGTGTTGGTGAGAGTAACCTTGCAGCTAGGACAAATATAGGTCTTATCGTGAGAGCCAGATGATTTCTTTTCACTGGTGTCTTCTGTAAAGTAAACAGGGAACAGGCTCTTGAGCTTGAGCTTTTCCTTGCCTTCTGGACAGACAGTACTTGTGGAGGGGGCATCTACTTTAACAGGAGCATCTGGTGTAGCTGAGGGTAGCCAAAATGCTTTCATTGTCCGGAGAGCTTCCTCTTCATATGAAGTGACCTTCACACTGTTTGCCCCATGGAACCCAGGCTTGTCTTGGCTGTGGTTTCTATCACTGTACTGTGGAACTGCACCATGATTTTGCTGATCAAACGCATCAAGCTCCCTTGCTTTCTGCAAATTTAGCTTTTCTTCCTCCTCTTCCTTTTCCTGTTTCTTCTGTAATTCATGGGCAGCTAGCTTCCTGACAGGTAGAAAAACACACTTCTTATCGCAGCATTGGCACTGTAAAGAATAATAGTAGATAGCACAATACATGGAAACAGCTAAGAAAATGTACGAAACGGTGCACTGCTTCAGGTAAAAAGGCTGAGCTAGCACAGGCTCTCTTATCTTTAATTGATGTTCCAATCTGCTCTTTGAGTTCATACTAAAAAAGAAAATTGCACTTAAAGCCAGATCTAGTTCAGGTCTAAAATAAAATTGCCGCAGGACCCTTTTCCATCTAGATCCTTACCATAAATGCAAAGATTGATATCTTCTTAATTTTCTGTCTAATAACAAAAAAGCCAGTAGTGAATAGCTTTACAGATCACCTGTGCCCACAAAGACACAGTCACCATGAAAATTGAAGAGGCTGGCAATTAGGCTGTTAAAATGACCAACTTTCGTTCACCATGAATTCCAACCACTCAATTGCCCAAGATCCTAATTTCCACAATTCCAAGATAGAGATCCTAATTTCCAAGATTCCAAGAAACAATGCCAGCATCAGATCAATGAGAGGTCCATATATATTCTTAGATAATATAAAGCAAAACGGTCAAGAAATCTACAGTAGCATATATTCAGAACATATAACTGCTAAGGGGAAAACTTAAATCATGAGTTTTCTTCACAGTTTAACAAATACCTTCTCCCTTTACCATGTTGCCAAATAATCTATAAAGGCAGGAATGCATTCTCGTGACATTGTAGCTCACAAAGCCAAACAGTTACTAGCCAAATAAATCAGAGCAAGTACATTCTCATGTATCATCATTTGTCACAAAACTAGAGTCTACACTTATCAACACACAAAACCAGGGCCTGCCGCAATAAAAGTTCCCAATTTAATCTCCAATTCAGATTGTTACCTTTCATTCACAATTTAAACAATCATCTTTCACTTCTCATATCGATTCAGTTCACAACTCAGCAAGCCTTGCTAGTACAATTCATAAAACCTTGCTTATCCTGCTGAAGGAAAGTCCTTCACTTCAAAAAGCTCTAAATTAAACTCCAAATTATATTTAATTGAGGTCCTATTTCACTATGAATCCAATCAATTCACCAACAAAACAAATCCTCCACCGAACCAAGTCCAAAAAATGTAAACATTTAAAACAATAACCAGAACTCAAAAATCAACCTTCGTCTATTTTCCACAAGAAAAAATAAATAGATAAATAAATAACCACAAAAACCCAAATCACATGAACAACAAAGCAGAAAAATCCTTGAGACATGACCCAAGTTGCTGTTACCTGTGAATGTCTTTCTTTTGGGCTAAGAGGCATTCTAATATGCATTCTTTACAAAAGACATGACCTTTCGAACAAGACATTGCATCGATAAATGGTTTCAAGCAGAGACAGCAAGCATCGAATGGCTTAATCGAATCCTTTCCAAGTCTCTCCTTTTGTGTTCCATAACCTAGCTTTTTCTTCTCATCGTATGTGAAAAAAGCTAAATCGTTGTTGTTTTTTGAGTGCCTTTGAGGCATTTTTTACGTAAACCTTAAATATAATTTTGGGTTTGATCAAGGGATTTGAGAGAGGTGAAGCGGACGAAACCCTAGTAATTAATAATTTGGGGATTTGATATGAATTTGGGATTTTTAAGTCTGGCCGACACGCTGGCGCGAGAAAAAAAAAATGCCTGGAAGGCGACACGTCGTCTCAAGATGAACAATAAAATTAGAGGAGCTGCTTAGGTCCCTCAAATATATATTTTGTCAAAGTAACTCTTCTAATTATTAGTATTGGCAAACCTGGACCCTTTACTAAATTGCAATAAATCAATTTCCAAATCTATCATCAATCATGATCCTTTTATTGATATCAACAATAAGATTATTCTTTCAAGCTTCAACTTGGTGGATTAAGAGCTTGGCACTGTGTCAAACCCGCGTTTGACTAAAATTTAAAAAATAAATTTATTTAAATGAAATACTTTTGGTGTTTTTGGATTATTTTGATATGCTGATATTAAAAATAATTTTAAAAAAATAAAAAATATATTATTTTGATATATTTCTAAACAAAAAGTATTTTTAAAAACAACCGCAACCGCAAACAGACCCTAAAATCACTTAAAACTCTAAAAACTAAGTGCTTGGAACTAATTGCTTTGCATTAGAAACAAATAAAATAAATTAGACGGCATAAAAGGTAATTAAATCATGAATCTCCATGTTTTGATTCTTTCGACGTAGACTTTCTTTATAGCTTTCAAGACATATACAAGTCTGAAACCCGTCTAAATCACCTTGTCTTCCCAACCTTATTCTTTAAGATCTTTTATCATTTCAGCTGGAATCATCAAAGTATTATTTATTAAAATAAAAAAGGAACATATATATACAACAAAACCCTAACGTATTCACATTGATTGATCAAACTTATAAACCGAGAAACCTACAATTACCCCTCTCAAAATGGATCCTATAGTAGATTTATTTTCAATCTTAGTATAATTGGATTATTTTAATTCGATGTATTTTATATCAAATAACTATTTTATCAAAAAATTTAAGCTTCAAAATATAATTTATATTATTTTTTAATAAAAAGTAGATTCCAACGAGTCATCCTAACTCTAGCGAGAAAATCCACCATTAGAAATATATGGGAACAAGTTCATTTACAGTCTGGAAAACAAAAGATAGTCAATGTAGCTAGATGTAATTTTATTAAAAATAAAGAAAAGAAAAGGCTCTCCTCCATGGCGAGGTTATGGGGTGGCATGATTCAGATTTTTTGTATTTATATTGAAACTCGATGCTTCCAAGAAGTTAGAAAACGTTATTGTCAAACTTGCCAAGAACTGAGCTCATATTATTTTCCAGCAAATCATTTCGTCTGGGACTTGATGACAGGACAAACAACTGTTTTAATGAAGATAAACTACTTGGGAGCTCGAATTTTGACGATCGAGCTTACGATGACAGCATTTCTCTCCTTTTTTTTTGTTCTTTTATACATACATATATATATATATATATATATGTATGTATGTATTTAAAACTGTGTTAGATTTACTTCCAGAGGAATATGATCCATGATCAAATTGCAATTACAATAATTCATGGCCTATGGCAGGCACGTGAAGCTGTTGGAAGATTAATTAGTAGCATATTATAGTTTTAATCTCTTAATATAATTCTTTAATGACTTCAACAACGTAGCTACAACCAGCTTATTCACAATCCCAAGATATTTTCACCAGGTTACAGCCACAAATTATGCATTATTGTTAGGGAAACTATGTTTCTTTTGTTGGCAGGGAATGGATTTTTTAAATTTAAAGCTTAATAGAGTGCATGTGGACAAGGCCAGCCATGAGTCTAACCTGAAGCATGATCAAACCTTTTAAATTTTCTATCACCAAATAAGATAAGAGGAAAGCTATGAACAATGGACAGCAGCTCGCTAGATCTTCAAAACAACTTCTGTCATGATCTGTTATGTTTATGTTCATTCGTCGAGGAATCAAAACAATTTCTTCTCTGTAAGTGAAGGAGAGACACAGTCCTCCGAGAAAAGGGTCCCACTTTCACTGCAAAATTTGCACCATAGAAGTGTTTGACGTGGATCTTTCCACCACCTGTTGATTCCTTTCTGGAAATGAATGAAAATCCAGGAAAACTGGACCAAAACATCTTAACTCAAAACGTTTGAGTTGTTAAATGAGATCTTAACATATGATTTTTATTATTTTTGTAATATGCACATGAGATTTTGTATATGCTTAAGCTATCTTTTGCTATTAATTTTATCAAATAATATAATTCAAATTCGTGACCGATCACTCTAATATTTTAACTTGAAAACTTGGCACATCTAAAATTTCATGGTAGAATCTAAATTTTTAACAGCATTTCTATTATTAGTTAGATATCCTTGAGCTCTAGATGCCCACAGAAGGTGATTCACTTGACACCAACACATTCAGGTTGTGTTGCAATTAACAAGAAGCCTAGCTATAGCCTAAACGATTCTGATTCAGAAGAGAAAGTTCTTTCATTACATCTTCAATTTTGCTTCAGCATTTATCCGGACTGGATAAGAGACTTTAATCATCAAATATAGAAGACTCATAGGCTAAACTTGATGAGCATTACTGGCCACAGGAGCAGTTTAGAAGAGAAAGCTGATCTTGATGGGGGTAATCCTCCATTACTGTCACAAATCTGCTTGAAAATTCATCACTGTTATCAGAAGAGCTTGAAACAGGGAGGGGATGGCGTAGAAGACCATGGAACTACTTGATTTTCTTCATCATCTTCACTGCCATCACCATTTCCATCATCTTCTCTTTCATGATCATCATCATCATCATCATCATTGTCTTCTTGTTCATCGTCGTCGTCGTTTTTATCATCTTCGGTGCCTCTTTCTTCTCTACAACTTGAGCTGTTTACGCAGTTGTCACAGACAGAAAGCGTAGGGCCTAACTTGGGTCCGGTTCCGGTCCAAGGCGTGAGGGATTGGCAAACATGACAAAGAAGTGTTCTTGAATGCTTAGTGACAAGAAAATTTGCACTATGAACATTAGCATCACAATCCCAACAAAGGCTTGCTTGATCTGATTCACAGAACATTTTTGCTAAAGAATCACAGAGCTCACACCTTTTCATTTCTTTCCTCTCTATTTGGAGAACAGGCTAAATTAAGCTGCAATTTTCTGTGCATGTTCTGCTTCTATTTATGTCTTTGTTTAGGCCTAAAAAAACTGAACACATGGTTCAGGGCAACTTGCTACTGTAGATATTTATAATAAAAAAAGTTATTACCTTAATAATATAAATCATGTTATGAAGTCTTCTCTTATAATTTAAAATTTCAAGTGAAATGGTTCCTTAACATGGTATCAAAATATTGTTAACCCAGCGGTCACGGGTGAGTTCGAATCTCACCACCCCTATTCTATCTAATAAAAATTAAGCATAAAGTAATGTGGAACTGTGCAAGTTTCAAACCCTAAAATTTTTTGCTTGAGGATGCATATTAGAGAATAATATAAATCATATTTTGAGGTCTCGTCTAATAGTTTAAACTTTTAGGTGAAAAGGTTCCTTAATAATTAATACAAAAAAATATAAATTTAAAATATGAATAAGCTTATATTTCAGTGATACTCTTACATAAAAGGGATGTGATTTCAGTTTGAGTTTCGTATTTATGAAGTTAAATCTAATAAAATTGGATAACACTCACAAAAAAATGTTGTTTAAATTTTAGAGGTAAATAAGATTCTGTAAGCCAAATCAAATCACTAATGTAAACTTGTGGGACAAAACCAAGCCTCAACCAATGAATCGTTCAAGTAATCGTACTATAGAAAGTATAAACATGAGCCATTGTGAGGAGAAATCCTGAAAAAAAAAAGAGAAAAACAGTTGTGGACAGGGAAAGTAAGGGATCTGGCGTTGTGTTTAACTATTCGACAAGTCAGTACTAGACCTCAGGTCCCACCTCTTCTCTTGCTCTTGTGCACGCGTCAACTTATAATGCCCATGTTATGTGAAAATTTTAATTTTAATTTTAATTGCAGGAAATTATATTTATTGTTTTTTCCAACCCTCACATTTAATGACGCAGCTCCAATTCGTGCAAACTAGTATTATATGCCATGCTTCTTGGTGGTACATGTGTGTGTGTGTGTATATACAAGTTCAAACTTATTTTAATATGTACTCGATACAGGGGGGTTATTTAGGATGCTATAAGATTAAGATTTGAATTCGTTAGATACCTTAATTTCTCCAAAATGTCACCAATCATGTATAATTTAATCTCGTTTTTATGATGTTTGGTCTGATGAGTAGATTCAATGGAATACCATATGCAATGCGATATCCTGTTGCTCATCGATCTAAGCTATGCTTGCCACTCCCAGCAATTACAGATGTCTAAACTCGACTGAATGGTAAGAACTCGGTGGCTTTCCTAGAACCTCAGGTGCTCGGAATGGATTCTGAGGCTGATCTCGATCCAGATGGCACAGCAAAACGAATAGCGTCAGATAGTATTCGTAGCATGTGGCAAAGACCTAGTCTAGCCCTGTCTTATTCGTGTGGAAACTGCTCATCACTAGCGTGGGTGCTGTCTTTATGTATATTGTGTGGTAAATTGGACGTCACCTTATTCTATAAATATAATATAAAAATTACCAGTTAATTAGATCTCTTTGGCAGTAGTGAAGGTGCTGTCATAATATAGCTATACCAGTTAGATCTCTTTCGCAACTGTGAAGGTGCTGTCATAATATAATATAGATCTCCTTCGCAATAAAATAAAATTGGAGAAACAAAAGTAGCCAAATCCATTTTCTGATAGGTCAATTGACAATTCCAGCATATTTCTCCATCCGGATTGTATTAGGAAGCCAATGTAATAACAGGACATGTTTTATTACTGCTCCATGTCTGTCAAACACATGAATTTTATTTTCTTACTGGATATAATAAAAAACTAAAAGAGGAGGCAAATTCGTTCTAGCCATAAATACATTTTACTATTCATCATTACAGTATAAAAAATTGGTTATAGGTATAAGTATCTTTTTTCTGAAATAAATAAAAAAATTAAATTATGCATGTAGTAGAGATATTCAGGTTTTTTACTCGGATGGAATAGTAAGATATGGGTATGTAATAATTGGATCATGGAAAAATTAAGCATATCTTTTTATATACCAGATGAACTAGCTCTTAGTGGCGTCAATTGACTTGTCTAATAAAAACAACAACAAAAATTGATCTAATCATTGCTTTATTTTATATAAAATTAGCTAGTTATAAGTATTCCCTGCTGAGAAAACTTCCAAGTTAGGCCTAGAAAATGCACTTTCTTCCCTCTCTAGTTTTAGCCTTTTCCTATTTTTCATATCTATCGAAGAAGTATCTGCTTTGCCATTCTGATCGAGGCCAGATGTAGACCCGTTCAATCATCTGCACACCTTTTTGTGAGGATATTTTGACAAAATAATTTTATCTGTAAGATAACAGTATAATTCTATTTATTAAATAACCATCTCGTTTAAAAATTTAAGTTATTAAATGAGATTTTGGAATACAATTTATATTATTCTCTAATGTATTCTCTCATGTGAAAGTATTTTGAACTTGAAACTTGTACACAAGTTCATTCTATCTTGTGTTTGATTTTTTGTCAAATAGAATGAGGGTAGTGAGATTCGAATTAGTGATCACTAGATCAACAAGGCTCTAATACCATGTTAAATAACCACCTCGTCTAAAAAATTAAGTTATTAGATGAGACCCGAGAATATAATTTATATTATTCTCCAACACTGTTATTCTATATTCTTTTGATTCCTCGTATAGTTAGCATCAAATAAAACATGTAATTTGATCCTATATATGGTAGAGCATTCAGTTGAACGTGCTTACAGTACAAGGATAACATGAATAAAGAGGAAAAATTGTAGGCAGAGAAAGAAAAATTGTGTTTTATTTGGTGGGAATTAGGTTAAGTGTTTGACAAGGAAGTGCCCACCAAAAGCTTACCAAATCAAAAGGCTAACGTGGGGATTGAAGTCGGGCACATGGGATCAGGAGTTGAACTTAATTTTCTATATTTTCTTTCTCGTTCTTGCATCAACTTATAAGAAAAACTGAAATGCGTAGAATGTGATATATCTATAAGTTCTTGTCAAGGATTCCTAACTTTTATGTAGAGCCTTTCACATAATTTTCATTCTAAAGTGATCACATGAATATATGATTTCATCACATGCTCTCATAGTTTTGCTTTACAGGGATCATGTGATGGATTATGATTTGGAGATGACAAACGTGAATCCATGAATTAGGTTATTATCATGTTCACTATTTTTTTTTGTTTTCGAATATTTTTTGTTTAAATACTATTAATTATTCAATATAAAATAAAAAATATCATATTTATTTAGTGTATATTAGGCATGGACCCACGCTAAAAACCATGTTCAAATATCTCTAACAGGCTTATTTAGTGTATATTAGGTTCACAAATCAATTCAAACTCTTTAGAACTTACATGTTTATCAAACTTATATTTTCTTGAATCTAGTTAATTGCTATGCTCAATCACTTTGGGTCTGACATGTTTGTCAAACCCATTTAAGAAGACGCATCTTGCCTAAAAACATTCTTTTAGATATAAAATACCAAGAATTTGTACATAGAAAAATTCTAAAAGATTCCAAAATTGTTTTTTTTTAATGATGGTTAAGGGATTTATTTTTCTATATATCTTTTTTTTAATTTTTAACTAATTAGTTTTTGGCTTTTATTAATCTTCATTTCATTATTGAAAATAATTTTTAATTTTTAATTTTTAATTTACTTTTCTATTAAAATTTATTATTACTTATAGTTTTCTTAGTCAGCTATGAGAATTTGTATTGGCATCAATATTATCAAAAAAAATATTAATTTCTTTTCTATTTATACAAAAATTAAGAAAATGAAATTTCATTTCTTTTAAAATTATTTTTCTTCCTTTTTGAATTATAAATGAACTTGTTTAAATCATCTATTGGTTCAATTTTATAGAGCAATTATCAGCTTCAACTGATTGATCACATCATAGACACATCAAATGGCATAAATAGAAACTTATAGAGAGTACAAGGATGAATTAATGGATAAAACAATCAGCAAGAATATTGTGTGTATGGATATCACCAAATTAATTATAAACAATGAAAATGAAACATGGTATGTGTTGGGAAAATAACTCAAATAATAGGGCACCGATTTAGCGGATTATCAATCAAGTCCCAAATCTTTTTTCCTCTTTGTGCAATTAAATTACAGGATCAAACAAACAACAATATAATGCAAATAATCACACACATCAACACCAGGATTTTTACGTGGAAAACCCGATGCGGGAAAAAAACCACGGGACCGTAGGCCACTTAAATCTTCCACTATCACAAATAATGGGTACACAATATTCTTCCTCAGATTCAACTAAGGGCTACAATATATATCATCAAGAACAACCTATTCTTGGAATACAACAAGATTAAAGAGAGCAAAAGTTTGAGAAAGGCTCACAATCTGACAGCCCCGTTTTCTGTCAAAACGGACAAGTTCCACAACTCCAATATTCAATCCAACCGTTCAGAATGAAGATCAATGTGTCTAGAAGCTTCTGTCCAAATCTCAGCTCGATCCAACGGTGAACAAGCTGGAAATAAAGGAAATACGAAGCACTGTTTTGCAGCCACAATGTTTTTCTTTTCCTCTTCTTTTCTCTCTTCTCCTCTCGGCACACACACCCCCCTTTCTTAAAAAACCCTACAGCCCATTTTAAGGTGATGTGGCAGCCCCTCCATTTAAATTAAATGGTGCGGGACACCCAACAAATCTCCCCCTCACGCACCATGTGAGGAATTCGCCATATTGGCGATCAATTTGTAAAGTTCAATTTAGGAGGCTCTACCAAGCCTATTTCCTTTCTGCAAAACTCAACCTTCTCTCTCGGTAAAGGCTTGGTCATCATATCTGATGCATTGTTATCAGTATGGATTTTATCAAAAACAAATGACTTCATCTCCATAGCATCTCGAATCCATTAATATCTAACTTCAATGTGCTTTGATCGAGAGTGAAAAGTAGGATGCTTACTGAGATGGATTGCACTTTGACTGTCACAATGCAACACAAATTTCTCTTGAACTAGACCAAGTTCATGCAAGAACTACTTCATCCATAACAACTCTTTGCCCCCTTCAGTAAGAGCAATATATTCAGCCTCTGTAGTGGATAATGCAACACATTTTTGCAACCTTGATTGCCATGAGACTGCTCCCCCTGCAAACTTCATCAAATATCCTGATGTGGACTTTCTAGAATCAACATCACCAGCCATATGTGCATCTGTGTATCCTTACAAGTTTGTTATTACGAAAACTCAAGTTGAAGCTAGAAGTGCCTTTGAGATATCTGAGTATCCATTTCACAGTTGACCAGTGTTCTTTACCAGGATTGGAGAGGAACCGACTAACCACACCAACTACATGAGCTATATCCGACCTTCTGCAAACCATGACATATATCAAACTACCAACTGCGGATGCATAAGGAGCCTTTTTCATCTCATCTCTTTCTTCATCACTTGAAGGAAACTAATTATAACTTAGTTTAAATTGGCTTGCAAGTGGAGAACAAATTAGTTTGGAGTTGCTCATATTGAATCTCTCAAGTACCTTTTGAACATATCTCTCTTGAGATTGCCAAAGTTTCTCCTTCTTCTTGTCATGTGTGATCTTCATATCAAGAATCTGTTTTATTGGTCCTAAGTCTTTCATTGCAAAAGACTTACTTAACTCTTCCTTCAAAATCTGAATCTTCTTAGCATCATGGCTAACAATCAGCATATCATCTACAAACAACAACAAAATAATAAAGTTTCCATCTGGAAAGCTCTTCATAAATACACAATGGCCAGAAGTGGTCCTGTCAAAACCATGATCCACCATGAAAGAATCAAACTTCTTATACCACTGTCTTGGAGCTTGCTTTAACCCATATAGACTCTTTTTCAACTTGCATACTAGTTGCTCTTTGCCTTTTGCTTCAAACCCTTCAGGCTGCTCCATGTAGATCTCTTCATCTAAATCACCATGCAGAAAGGCAGTTTTTACATCAAGCTGTTCAACTTCAAGATTCAAACTAGCAGCTATACCAAGCACAACTCGGATTGAAGACATCTTAACCACTGGTGAAAAAATTTCTTCAAAATCAATACCTTTCTTCTGACCGAAACCTTTCACAACCAATCTTGCCTTGTACCTTGGTTGTGAGCAATGCTCATCAATTTTCAACCTGAACACCCATTTGTTCTTGAGTGCTCTCTTACCTTTAGGAAGCTTCATTAACTCAAAGGTATGGTTTTCATGCAAAGATTTCATCTCTTCTTGCATTGCTTTCAACCACTCATTTTTCTTCTCATGTGACATAGCTTCATCAAAGCATTCTGGTTCTCCGCCATCAGTAACCAACACATACTCATGAGGAGAATATTTGGTGGAAGGTTGGTGAGGTCTAGTTGACCTTCTTAGTTGTGACTCATCTGGAGCTTCTTGCATATCCTGTTCAGGAATAACATCAATATTATCATTAGTTGATTCAGAATCACCAACTAATGGCTCAATAAGAGAACCACCATTATCATCATTTTGAAAATCTCCCCCGTGATTAGCAAGCATCAAAGGTAACTGTTGAGTAGGTATCGGATTTGAATTAGAGGGAATAAAAGTAGTAGACTCTACTTTCTCTTTCTGCTCAAAATCTTCAATGGTTTGATCTTCAAAGAAAATAACATCTCTACTTCTCACAATTTTTTTCTCCTTTGGATCCCACAACCTATAGCCAAACTCATCATCTTCAGAGCCCAAATAAATGCACTGCTTTGTCTTGCTGTCAAGCTTAGACCTTTCATCTCGAGGAACATGTACAAATGCTCTGCATCCAAACACTCTCAAGTGTGCATAAGAAACATCCTTTCCTTTCCAAACTATATTTGGAACATCAAATTCAAGGGGAACTGATGGAGAAAGATTGATCATGGCAACTGCAGTCTTCATTGCCTCACCCCAAAAAGACTTCGGAAACTTTGCATGAGAGAGCATACATCTAATTCTTTCAACAATGGTTCTGTTCATTCTCTCAACCACTCCATTCTGCTGTGGAGTCTTAGGAACTGTCTTCTCCAACTTGATATCATGTTCCCTGCAGTACTTCTCAAAAGGACCTCTATATTCACTACCATTATCAGCTCGAACACATTTCAGCTTTCTACCAGTTTCTCTTTCAACTTTGGCATGGAAATCCTTAAAGACATCAAGCACCTGATCTTTGGATTTCAAACAAGTGGCCCAAATTTTTCTGGAGTGATCATCAATAAAACTAACAAAGTACAATGCACCTCCAAGAGACTTATCAATCATAGAGCAAACATCAGTATGAACTAAATCAAGAACATGTGATCTTCTATGTGAAGGTGGTCTTTGAAATGCAACTCTATGTTGTTTACCAACTAAACAATGAGTACATGTGTTCAAGTTCATACCTTTTAAAGGAAGGTAGTTCTTCTTGGCAAGGATGCCAAGACCTTTCTCACTTAAATGTCCAAGCCGCTTATGCCATAAATCAGTAGAGCAATCTTCAATTGCATTCACCTCCCCTTTGATCACCTTGGCTTGTGACATGTAGAGACCCATCTTCTTCCCTTTAGCAACAATTAAAGAATTTTTGGAGAGCTTCCATTTACCATCTCCAAAGTAACTATGATAGCCTTCTTCATCAAGAGTACCTGTAGAGATCAAATGTAGGCGCATATCGGGTACATGTCTAACATCTTTGAGTATCAACTTGCACCCAGTATTGGTTTCCAACCAAATATCTCCAATGCCCACAACACTAGCCATCCCTTGATTTCCCATCCTAACTTGACCAAAGTCACCAGCAGTGTAGGATGTGTAAAAATCACGTCGGGGTGTAACATGGTAAGAAGCTGCTGAATCTGCAACCCAGGTGGTATCCTGACATGCAAGGTTAACACAACCATCATCACAAACAATGGCAACATCACCATCAAATACAACTGCAGCTGTACCATTCTCTTCATTCTTGTCTACATCTTTTCCCTTCTGATCTCTTTTATACTTTCTACAATCTTTTTGAATATGCCCAGGCTTATCACAATAATAGCACTTAAATCCCTTTCTTGATTGAGATCTTCCTCTTGGCTTCCATTTGCCTTTTCTATTGCTAGATTCTTTATCTTGTTTGCCATGAGAGAACCTACTTTGACTTCTCCCTCGGCTTTCTGTAACAAGTGCATGAGACTCGGTAGTGCTTGTCCCTTTCCTCCTCTTCTCTTCATTAAGGATACAATCCTTCACTGTTTTCAAAGTGATCTCCCCATTCGGAGTAGAATTGCTAAGTGACACCACTAAAGTCTCCCAACTATCCGGCAATGAACTCAATAGGATTAGTGCTTGCATCTCATCGGCTAGCTCAAGATTCATCAATGACAACTGATTTAAAAAACCTTGGAATTCATTTATATGTACTGAAGCATCTTCACCATCTCTATACTTCAAATTCACTAGGTCTCTAATTACAAAAACCTTGTTTTGTGCACTCTCTTTGGCAAATGTTTCTTCCAACATCTTCCAAACTTTATAGCAGTCATGTTCTTGAGAAATATGATTAATGGACTTAGAGGATACCCATTTTCTAACATTAGCGGTAGCCTTTCTATTAAGCCCCTTCCATTTTGCATCATCCATTTCAACAGGCTTTACTCCTTTACATTCAATCGGTAAAGCCAAATCATTGCAATATAAGTGATCCTCCATCATTGTTTTCCATAGAAAATAATTTGAGGAAGTGAGCTTTATCATGCCCGAATCTTCCTTTTCCATTTTAACTGCACAAGAAATTCAATCTACACACCAGTGCTCTGATACCACTTGTTGGGAAAAAATAACTCAAACAATAGGGCACCGATTTAGCGGATTACCAATCAAGTCCCAAATCTTTTTCCCTCTTTGTGCAATTAAATTACAGGATCAAACAAACAACAATATAATGCAAATAATCACACACATCAACACCAAGATTTTTACGTGGAAAACCCGATGCGGGAAAAAACCACGGGACCGTAGGCCACTTAAATCTTCCACTATCACAAATAATGGGTACACAATATTCTTGCTCAGATTCAACTAAGGGCTACAACATATATATCATCAAGAACAATCTATTCTTGGAATACAACAAGATTAAAGAGAACAAAGGTTTGAGAAAGGCTCACAATTTGACAGCCCCGTTTTCTGTCAAAACGGACAAGTTCCACAACTCCAATCTTCAATCCAACCGTTCAGAATGAAGATTAACGTGTCTAGAAGCTTCTGTCCAAATCTCAGCTCGATCCAACGGTGAACAAGCTGGAAATCAAGGAAATACGAAGCACTGTTTTGCAGCCACAATGTTTTTCTTTTCCTCTTCTTTTCTCTCTTCTCCTCTCGGCACACACACCCCCCTTTCTTAAAAAACCCTACAGCCCATTTTAAGGTGATGTGGCAGCCCCTCCATTTAAATTAAATGGTGCGGGACCATCCAACAGTATGTTCATTCATCAAATATAATTAATGTTATTGATTTTTATTTAAATATTTTATTTTTTATTCTTACAATCTAACAGCAAATAGAGTACCATAATTACACTCGAATAACAGTTAACCAATGCCCTTACGGCTCCATTAGCATTTGCCTAAGAGATTTTTCAATCTCTCACGCCCTGAAAGGTACCGGACCCAAGTTAGGCCCGACTCTTTTTGGTTGCAACAGCCTCGTAAACAATCTTGAGTTGCAAAGTAGAAGGTGGCTGTGAGGATGATCAAGTCAGCAGCAATGGCAGTGGCGGTGGTGATTATGATTATGATTGCGATGAAGATAGAAAGAAAATCAAGCAGTTCTTCTGGATATAATTTCTTAGGCCTAGAATGGACCAAACAGAAACATAAATAAAAGCAGAACATGAAAGTGAAAAACACTTATCTTAATTAGTCCATTTCCGAAGAGAGGGGGGAGGAATGGAAAGGTGTGAGCTCTGTGATTCTTTAGCAAAAATGTTCTGTGAATCAGTTCATTTGAAGAGATCAAATTTTAAATTGGCTAGCCTGAGTATTCTTTAGAAGAGATCGAAACTGGCCGAGGCCGCAAACCACCACCATCGTTTTCATCATCTTGATAGTTGCTGACTTGATCATCCTCACAGCCTCTTTTCTTCTCTACAACTTGAGCTGTCTACGCCGATGTCACGGACAGGAAGGGAAGGGCCTAACTCCGGTCCGGTTCCGGTCCAGGGCGTGAGGTTTGGCCGACATGACAAACAAGTGTTCTTCCATGTTTAGCAGCGACTAGAAAACATGCACCATGAAAACTAGCATCACAGTTCCAACACAGGCTGGCCTGATCTGATTCACAGAACATTTTTTTCTAAAGAATCACAGAGCTTACATCTTTTCAGTCCTTCCCTCTCCTTTTGGAGTTAGAACAAGTTAAGATAGATCTTTTCTATGCGGTCCATTCTCGGCCTAATAAAACAGAGCACATTGTTCGGCACAACTTGGAAACTGTTCGCGTTTAAAACTTGCTCTGTTTTATTTTTTAAAATTTAATATATATTCTTTTTTAAACTGTCTAGATTACCCTTGAAATCCGAGAGAAAAAGAAGGTTAGTTTCAAGGGTGTTTTAATAATTTTCTCTGGGTTTTTTTTATTTGTTATTTTTCAATTTGATTAGTGCTTGTTTGGTGATTTCTAATTATTAGAAAACAATTTGTTGAGGATTACAATTCAGGCGCAAGTACAGGATGAGTTTCTGCGCTACATGAGAGCTCGTCCCATTATCAGAAGTCTCCTTCTACAATGATTGGGAGCGGCGAGTCGTGCTATTTCTAGCAGTATGATCATGGAGAAAGTTTGGTTGTGCTGCTAAAATGGATAAAACCTAATTTTACAAGTATACATAACAGTCAAATCACCTTTTTCAATAGTGCAATCTCACCATTGAATATACTTCAACCCAGCTTTCCCATCCATTTTTGGAGTATATTGGTTGTGATTGTTTTTTATAATATTTTTTATTTAAAAATAAATTAAAATATTTTTTTTAAAAATAAATTATTTGTGGTTTAATACATAAAAATAATTTAAAAATACTAAATTTTTTTAATTTAAAATATATATTTTTCAAGAGCATTTTCATACAAACAGGCATAAGTTGGCTGAAAAAGGACACCACAATTTTGCTTGCTAGATTCCTTTCTCATACCGTAGTGTGAATCTTTTCCTTGTGAAATATTCTAGGAAATGAATAGGTTATGTGTTTATGTTTTACTTAAAATCAATGGTGTCCTCACACATTAGTAGCTATGGCCATTTACAGTCCAAAGCAGGAACCCAGGCCACATGGTATAATAATAGATATATAATGAAAATGGAAGAGAGAAATAATTAAAATGGCTGCATTGCAACAATGAAAGCTACAAGAAATTTGGAGAGAAAGAGCAAGAACAACGATAAGAAAAGATCCTACATCTCACTAGCAATGGCCTCTGCCAACCATTTTCTCGAATCCATCATCAACCCAGGACTCAGCCTAAACATGAGTGTACAAAACTCCATCTCATTCAGAGCTCCATCCCCATCCAAATCACCTTCTCTCAGCATGCACCTTAATTCATCATCCGCCATATCCTGCAGTCCGAGCAATTTTGAATTCCTCCTCAAGCTCTCGAATGTGATCAATCCCTTGCCTTCGTCCACCAGCAATTGAAACCCATTACACAGCTCCTTCATAAACCCTTCAGCTCCTAACTTATCCACCATGGCAGGAAAGAAATCCTCAAACACAATCCCGCTTCTCGACGCCATTCGAAACCAAGTTATAATTTGTGTATGAACTACTACTGTTAAGATGGAGAAGCTCTAAAAGTTGTTTCAATGCAAATGGGACTAGGCATGGGTCCGTATTTATAGCTTGTAAATAGAATATAAAGGCTTGGAAGGAAAGGAAAAGAAGTGTTCGAGGAAAGATCAGTAGATGCATATTAATGACAAGGTAGTAGAGGCTGGATGCCAAGGAAGCTTGTTATTACCGGCTTTTTGCAGTGTATGATCCGTGGCCATTTCTGCCATGAATTTGTTCTCCTTCCTCGAAGTTGCATGGGAAGGTGCATGCCCACTTTAATTTGTGGTGATGGGCATTTTCCTTGCCAAAAGTTTATCAGAGTTGCTTCCAAAAACCCCACGCCATCAATATTACGAAACTTTTTTTTTTTTTTTAACCTGCCGGCAGTGGAAACCTTGAAAGGGTTGAAGGGGTTTGCTTCTGCTACGAAACAAGGATGTGGGCCGGTATGAAAGGATGAATTTTATCATTATTATTATTGTAGGGCCGAAGCCGATTTCTAAAAATCCAGCTATGATCATGATCTAATATATTCACTCCAGGGTCCACATGATTCGATGCAATTTAATTGTCTATCTTCAAGCATCGATAGTATATTTAATTTGGCATCGTGGCTCGGGATAGCTTCCTTTCCTTTACTTCGTTGTTTTAGAGGAACTTGGGATGGTTTCTTTCTTGGTCTAATTGACATGGCAGACATATCGAAAAGTCTGTGCAATTCAAAACGTAATGCATGGTTAAAAAATTATATGGTTGAAAAGACATGGATGTACTTGACCCATCACTGATCCGTTCGACCTTTCACTGTACTCTATTTGGATGGTTTCCATGTTGGCGATTTTTGGCTGATTGCGGTTTTGAAAATTTAATTTCCCACCTAAATCTCTCATTTTTCTTCTGTCAACATTAATTGCATGGAAATGAGCAATGGATAGCGCATATTTTGACGGCTATAGGGTAGTGATTAGTAAGCTTCAGATAATTTCTATAAATTCCAAAAGAGGAAAGACATGACCTCCTTGTAGAGGGAAATGCCAATTAGCAAGAGCAATGCCAAGAAAGGGCGTTCCTTCTCTGAAGTTGGGTCTTCGGCCTCTACATATCTTGAGCTGCTTGGTGAAGAAGGTGCGACAACAATTCCAAAGTCCCCGCTGCTTCGATGAAGATGGGTTGAGAATCTGCTTTACAACTTATGCAGCGACAGCTACTGGTGGAGGCTGGAAACGATTCTGGGGTTATACCAGGTAGGTCGATCAAACAGCCCAGCTTCCTTACAGGGAAGGAAAACAAAACAAAACAAAACAAAAGACAAAAATAATCCAATTAAACATTGGTGAATTAGGATTTCTTATCTTTTGATTTTCTAATTTTAATCCTTCATTCTTTATGATTAAGGCAAAGTTCCATTCACAGAGTAATTTAAATGAAACTTAATAAACCACATAAATTCGAACAAGCTTTGATGGTCAACTAAGAATTTAGTTGATCCAAGACTTTAACCGGTCTATATTCCAAAAAAAATAGAGAAGAAAACTACTCCATTTGACTTGTTTAAAATATTAAATTAATCTATGACTCGATCAATCCAATCCGGATCTCGCCCAAATAAATAAAAAAAAGATAAGAAATACAATTAAAAAATCAACCCAAGTAACCCTTGGAACCACATTCTAGACCCTGCTACAGGTCACAATTAATAACTTTGAAAGCACATTATAAATCAATGGCCAAGACAAAAGACAAAAAAAACTCACAAACACCAAGAACTACAAAAAATCAGCACCAGGAACAAAAACTCACAGATTTTGTTTTTTTATAGCACTGACACAAAGGTGGTGAGAGATTAACTTTAAAGAGAAGTGAGATTTCAAGTTTAACTTTAAAGAGAAGTGAGATTTCAAGTTTGTCTTTCAAGGACCCCTTCCGGTGGTCATAACTTTCTGTTGCGTGGTCCTGCATCATGTATCATGTGCATGGTCGCACCATCACATTTAAATTAAAAGAGGAATTGCCACCACATCATTTAAAAAAAAGTATTAGGGTTTTATATTTAACAAAAGACAAAAAAAGAAAAGGAAGCAAAAAGAAAAAGTGGTCTGAATATTTTATTTTTTTATTTGATTTCCAGCTTACTAATAGTTGGATTGAGCTGAGATTCGGACAATGACTTCTAGACATCTTAATCTTCATTCGGAATGATTGGATTGAAAATTGAAGATGTGGAAGTTGATCGTTTTGACAGAAAATGACGTTGTCACGTAAAAATCTTGGTGTTGATGTGTTTAATTATTTACATTATATTGTTGATTGTTTGATCCCATAATTTGATTGCACAGTAGAAACATTTGGGACTATTGATAATCCGCCAAATTACACTATTATTGAATTCTTTTCCCAACACTTTCATGCCATGTTAACACCTTTACAGATCCTATGATCCGCTACTAATAATCAGAGGAAGAGAATTTGCAGGAACAGTGTAGACCCAGTATGTTTCATATTGATTATTTTTCAAACTCTGCTGCTGTATAAACTATCGGGCCTCTCCATGGCCATGGTGGACCTCTAATAATTGGCGTAGAGAAAGGATTGTGGTGAGCCTTTTGGGTTGACACTCGCTGAAAAGTGTCCATTTCCAGTGTCATCAGCTGATATCCATGATGTTTGGAACCCATCTAGTCCTGTTTTCTAGAGCAGCCCAGTTTTGTTTCTCGCTAGCAGGGCATTTGTGGGATAATCGATGAAATACCCGAGCGCAACATAACCTGATAACTTCACGTCTTCCTCCTCTTACTTTAAGACTGCATTTTAAAAGTCTTTTTGGATAAAAAAAAATTTAAAATTTTTTTAAAAGCCTTTATGATCCATCCTTCGGACGCTTATCTGTTTCCATGGATTCCTCAAGTATTCCCGAAATATTTGTGTGGAACGATAAGAGTCCATATTGGCGGAGTGGTCCATGGAATAGTCAGATCTTTATTGGGATTCCTGAGATGAACTCTGTTTATATGGATGTATTTAATATTGCAAAAAGTGAAGATGGAACGGTCTTTAAGTTTCACTTAGTAAATCAGCCTATGAGCAATTATGTATTGAGTTCTGATGGAAAATTATTAGAAAGAAGTGGAGAACCAGGATTGGTTCTATACCTGGAATAGGCTAGAAACTGAGTGTGACATTTATGGAAAGTGTGGAGCATTTGGAAGCTGTAATTCTGTGAAATCACCAATCTGCAGCTGTTTGAGAGGGTTTGTTCCAAAAAAAATCCAGATGATTGGAATAAAGGAAACTGGACAAGTGATTGCATTAGGAGAACACCACTATAATGCACAGAAACACAAAATAGAAGTGAGGTGAACCCAAAAGATGGGTTCTTGAAGCTTGAGATGATCAAAGTACCAGACTTTGCTAAGTGTTCATCTTTGTATTCAGAGCTAGAATGCAGAAGTGTATGCTTCAGTAAATGTTCCTGTATAGCTTATTCATTTTATTTTTTTATGGTATAAACCATCCGGTACTCCGCCCACTGCCGACTAATCTGGATTCGAGCCGGGTAGGACCCGTAAGGGTGGTAAAGCTCTGCCAAACAAGTTTTAATACAGCTGCATACTCCAGACTCAAACTCGAGACCTTGGTGAAGCTGGGACGGCTCCTTACCAGCCGACCCACGCCCCCGTTGGTCTGTATAGCTTATTCATATTACAAGGGTATTGGTTGCATGTTTTGGACCAGAAGCTTAATTGATACACAAAAGTTTTCCATTGATGGGGCAGATCTTTGCCTTCGCATAGCATATTCAGATCTTGGTAATTGTTTAATTTTCTCTTTGATTTTCATTAAAAATAATGCTTCATGTTTTCTTCTTTTGTGTCACTGCTAATGTTTAGTGTACCAGTACTCGTGTTACAAGTTGATGCAGCCGATCCCTTCGAGTAGTTTGTATTGTCAAATAAATGTAGCAATTTTTATTTGCAGATAAAAGGAAAAGCATGAAGATAGTTATCAGTATAACAGTGGTTTTCGGAACAATTGCCATTTCAATCTGTGCATTTCTTTCATGGAGGTGGATGGTTAAACATAGAGGTAAAAGCTTTTCAGAATCAGCCTATTGGATATTTAAAGTTTTGCAATTTCAGTGATGCTTACTCTCTGAATCTTACTCAGAAAGGAAAAGGAAGAGCAAGCAGATATCATTATCCATAAGTGAGGAGCCATGTCGACCATCTTCGGATGGAAATAAGTTTCGGAACAGTGGGAGCCTAGTTACTGTAGTCGATTGATAGGATCTTATACGATTTGAGTGAAGGACTTGGCTTGTACTTGTTCTATCTACTGTGATTTCTGAGAGGTAGCACTTAGTATACTTGAAGCATATTAGCATGCCATCAGGCTACTGAGCAAAATCCCAGTGAAAGAATTCGAATTTCTGATGTCAATATGCCACTGTAGGCAAAACTAGCTACTTTTTTTCTCTGCTCTCCTCTTCTGGATGTTGATTTCAGGACATTGGCATCAAGTTGGCTGTAACACACGGGTTTTGGCTTGTTGGAGAATTGTCAGCTAGTTTAGTCTTCCCCATTGATCATTGACACTACGCTGTTGCAAAACTTGACTATATTTTCTGAAGTTGAAGTCCATGAATGAAACTAAGTAAATATCGATGGCTTGCAAGGAATCTTCCAGCCTCGGTAAATAAACAACGGTGTCTAATCCATGACCACTGCCTTGGTTCTTTCTTCTAATTTTCTGCTCGGTAGTGCCCTGGAATTGACCTGAGCTCAAAAACATGATACTTCCTTGACTTTTTATCCACAAATCCATGATGGGCAAATGGGGTCGAACGTGTACGCATTATTATCATCATGATTGACAGCTGATTGGAAAATTGACTCTTTGCTGTGTTCTTCCATACGAGTTGGGCACTCTGATTGATGCTATTTTGATCTCTTATGCTCAAAAGAAGTGCTAATTTGATGAGAAAACTTTAATTTAATAAATTTTAAATTTCAATAATTCTTAACTTTTTTATAAAAAAAATATACATATAAAATTATTTCAAGTCTTGATAAATAAACAACTGCGGACTGCATGTATTATCAAATAAAATTATAAAATGAATATAAAAATAACTAGGAGAATATCAAAAAATAATTCAAAATTACATTTTTTATGGTCTTGGCTAATGTTAGTAATCCAACCTCATAGATAACTAATGAAGCTGCTGAAAACTTCAAATGGGTATAGGCTTTCTCATGACTAATAGTGAACAAATGAACTAGTTGGAATGGATGAGCTAGATGTTACCTAAAAAGACAAGCCCCCTTGTGATTATATAGAGATCGATTCTTCATTGCTTGAGCTATTCTAATTAACTACGGGGAAAGATAATCAAGAAAAAATCTAGAGCGAGTATGGTGAAATGGAAAGGAATGTGATGTTTGTTATTTGTCTTAACTTGAATGTGAAAAGGGTATTCATACAACCTGGTCATTCATAGGATCACATGTCTTACCTCAGGAACACAAAACGCAGCTCACCATATCACAAGGGATTAGCTCATCTGAGAAGAAAACGTACTAACTGGCTTGAAGAGAGCTGTTCTTGAATGACCATGTTAATTAACCAGTAAGATTTTTATACACACACACACACACACACATAAATAGTTGATTGTTTTGAGTATTTATAGGATGTTATTTGAATTTATTTTTGTATGTGTTAGTGGGATGCACTCTAAATGCTAACGAGGGCGAAATCTCCCCACGCCTGACCCCACCGCTGGTGGCGGAAGTTTCCATTGTGCTTGAGCTAGGCCCAAGCACAAGGGATTTTTTCTTTTTTTTAATATTAAATGTATTTATCAACAACTATTATCGATAATCATTGAAATCTGATACAACGAACGCGGATGATATATATATATATAATACAAAACTCTATTTATACTAGCTATAAGTCTAAATTGAATAAAATATAATTTTAAAAGAAGAATCAAAATACAATAAAATTTTCTAAACTAAATAAAAATGAAATAATTAAGAAAACAAATATTTTCTCTAAAAATCATCATGCAATTGAAAGCATCTTTCTTAGAAAAATCCCAATTGAGAAAATTTGGAAGAATTTTGAAAAGATAACTGTATAACTGAGTTTTGCCAAATTCATTTTCATTATTTTAAAATGATCTAAAAATACTAAAACAAATTAATGTATTTTATTTTTTTTAAAACAGATTTAAAAACACTTTTAAAATACTAAAACAAACAATACACGAAGAACCGACCGTGTTTGAACATTGAACTCTTGATAGGAACATATGTCAATATACGAAGAACCGACCGTGTTTGAACATTGAGCAATTGATAGCAACAGAAGTCATCAACCCATGTAGCAGTACAAGGAAAAGACAAGAAACCTTAGTTTCCATTGCGGCCAATTGAGAAAAGTTAATATGAAAGCCTAATAATGTAATGGATCCCATGCTCATCGAGAATTAGCAATTACATATTATGGGACTTTGCAGAGGCCAAACTTCAATAGCTCTTATCCTCTTAATATCTTCTTTTTGCGTAGAGATTATCACTGCCATAGGTACCATCACATCAACCCAATTCCTGAAGGATCCTGAGGCTATAGTCTCTAATAGCAGTACATACAAACTGGGATTTTTCAGCCCTGTGAATTCCACCAATCGATATGTAGGAATTTGGTTTGATGAAGTTCCTGTAGTGAGGGCCTTATGGGTAGCTAATAGAAACAAACCTCTAAATGACTCCTCTGGGATTCTGGCCATTTCCAAAGATGGAAATCTTGTAGTTTTGAATGGGAAGCAAGAGATTCTTTGGTCGAGTGATGTGCCGAATTCTGTTTCAAATTCAAGTGCACAGCTCTCCGACACTGGAAACCTTGTTTTGCTAGATAACAACGGAGAAACCGTGTGGGAGAGCTTCCAACATCCTTCCGATTCATTCTTTTCAAAAATCAAATTAAGCGTTAATAAGAGAACAGGTGAGAGGATACTCTTAACTTCATGGAAAACTGCTACTGATCCATCAACTGGAAGCTTCTCTGCAGGCCTTAATTGCCTAGACATACCTGAGATATTCATATGGAAGGATACTTATCCGTTTTTTCGAAGTGGTCCATGGAACCGTCAGGTCTTTATTGGAGTTCCTTATATGAATTTTGCTACTGTTGATGGGCTCAATATTGTAGATGATGGAGAAGGTACTATTGATCTTACTTTCTCTTATGCTAATCAGTCTTTTTTGTCTAGCTTTGCTTTGACTTCACAAGGGCAACTAGAACAAACACGTTGGGAGCATGGCATGGAGGACCGGATTGTTCTATGGGGTGTTCCAATGTTTGATTGCGAGTTTTACGGAAAATGTGGGCCTTTCGGAAGGTGTAATGCACAGGCATCACCTATGTGCAGCTGTTTAAGAGGGTTTGATCCAAAACATCCAGAGGAATGGTATACAGGAAACTGGACTAGTGGCTGTATCAGGAGGAAATCATTGCAGTGTGAGAGAGTGAAGAATGGGACTGAAGCTGATGTCAATGGGACTGAAGCTGATGTCTTTTTGAAGCTACGTAATATGAAGGTGCCGGACCTAGCACAGTGGTCTCATTTGACTGAAACTGAATGCAAAGACAAGTGCATGACAAATTGTTCTTGCATAGCATATGCGTACAGCTCTGGTATTGGTTGCATGTCGTGGATTGGAGATCTAATCGATATACAGGAGTTTCCAAAAGGTGGGGAAGATCTTTACATTCGAATAGCGTATTCCGAATCAGGTAGATCTTTCTGTTGTCTGCTCCTTGATTTCCTAGCAATCTTACAATGTTTTAAAAGCAGTTAGTTAATTGAAAGATTCCTGGGCTGCAGATGTAAACCATAGGCAAAAAGTGACTGTCATGGTAAGTGCTGTGATAGGAACTATCACCATTGCCATGATCTGTGCTCTTTTGACATGGAGGTTCATGTCTAAACGTAGAGGTAATATACAAATTCTCATAAATAAAAATCATTTGATTGGAAAAACATGCAATTTGAACTAAGACTTGTGTCTTGAATCTAAATCAGCGAGTAAGGGACGAGAGGATCTGCTTTCTGATACCAACGTAAGACATCCAACATTTTTGGATGGAGACAGTTTGGACAATGTTAAACTGCAGGAGCTACCGCTATTCAGTTTAGGGAGTCTGACAGATGCAACAGACAGTTTTGATCTTTCAAATAAGCTTGGCCAGGGTGGTTTCGGTCCAGTGTACAAGGTAATTCTGTTTCTCTGGTGGAGTTTTCATGGTTATTGAAATCGAACTTCTTGATGAAATATGATGTGATTATCAAGGGGAAACTGTCAGATGGAAAGGAAATAGCAGTGAAAAGACTCTCAAGAGCATCTGGGCAAGGGCTCAAAGAATTTATGAATGAGGTTGAGCTAATTTCTAAGCTGCAACATAGAAATCTTGTAAGACTTCTTGGTTGCTGTGTTGAAGGAGAAGAAAAGTTGCTGGTCTATGAGTACATGCCGAACAAAAGCTTGGATGCTTTTCTCTTTGGTTAGAGCTGATTGCCCTATCTCGCGTTTATATAATTAGTAGATTGTTACTGTCTTTAATCTAGTCTTTTATTTACCCTCACACGTTTTTTTATGGGCTGCAATTTGTCTAGATCCTCTAAGAAAACAGCTTCTGGATTGGAAAAAGCGCTTCATCATTATCGAAGGAATCTGCCGAGGTCTCCTTTATCTTCACAGGGATTCTAGACTGAGAATTATTCATCGAGATCTAAAAGCTAGCAACATTTTGTTGGACCCAGAACTTAAGCCCAAAATCTCAGATTTTGGAGTGGCCAGGATATTTGGAGGCGATGAAGATCAAGCCAATACTAAAAGAGTTGTTGGAACCTTGTAAGCATCCTTGCCTTTCTCAAATTCGAGTCTTTTTACAGAATCACATTACTATCTCAAAAATGTCTCTGATATTTCAATATCGATGATGTGCAGTGGCTATATATCCCCTGAATATGCGATGGAAGGTAGATTTTCAGAGAAATCAGATGTCTACAGCTTCGGAGTCTTGCTGTTAGAGACTGTAAGCGGGAGAAGAAATACTAGTTTCTACGGGAATGAGCAAGCTTTGAGTCTTTTAGGATTTGTATGTCTATACTAATTAACTCAATGCATCAGTCATTTGTAATGCTTGGATTTCATTTCTGACAACATTTAAATTGCAATTTTCTTATTTGTGCAACTATTTTCACTTTGCAGGCATGGAAATTGTGGAATGAAGGAGACATTTCAGCTCTAGTAGATCCAGCAATCTCCGATCCGAGTTCGCAGTTGGAAATATTCAGATGCATACATGTAGGGCTACTGTGTGTTCAAGAATTTCCTGAAGATAGGCCAACAGCTTCTACTGTCGTTTCAATGCTGAACAGTGAAATTTCTTATCTTGCAACTCCAAAGCAACCGCCATTTGCTGAAAGGAGACACCACTTGAATGAAGAAATACATAATCAAAACGAAGAAAAGTGTTCCATCAATCATGTGACAGTCACAGTTGTTGATGGCAGATAAAATGAGTTCTTGTGTCTGTCACGGTTATTTTTCTAGTAACAGGTAATTAAGATAATGCATGGTTTATCAATGCTGATGGAATGTGCAAAACTTATGTTTTTGAAGTTAGCACTATGCATAGTTATTAAATTCAGTTTGGTTCGATGAGTTTAACTTGTAAGCTGTCAGCCTAAAGTCAGATCCAAATCGGGTTTTGTTTCGACTCAATTTGGAGGTCCTTGAAATGGTCAATCTCGGCTAGCCTGTAAGAACCCAATCGATACATGGCCAGGTTAATTTAAGGATTTTTTTAACTTTTTTTTATTATTATTATTTAAAAAATCCTTTTATCCATAACGATGCTAAAGAGTTGTTTTTTTTTCTGATCTGCATAGCTTAGCCCTCCATTTGTAAGAGAAAACAAAAGGTTTTAGCAAGTTGCTAGATCATCAAGTGCCTTGAATTTCTTTTTTCGTAAAAACATAATATTTAGGTGACGCAATTTTATTTTATTTTTAAAAAAATATTTGTGATTCAGGTTCTATACCAGGCAAGATCAAATTAGTTAGTTTTATTTTAATTAAAACATAAAGAATAGTTAGTTATAATAAATGGATCAAATTAAAAAAAAACTATTACAATAACTTCAAAAAATAGTTTTTTTACTAAAAATAAATAGAAAAAACGATGTAGCTCAATTATTAGCCAATTAAATATGAAAGGAACGTGCATCTATCATATTAGTATCTTCCAAGATTTTCTCAATTTTGAAATTCTAAATCGTGTCTTATGGTTTCCAATTTGATGACTGGTTTGACACCGAAAATGTAGCTTGAATTTTGGGCAAGGGATGCATTCCCAGAGTTTTAAACATAGTTTGCGCATTCCATAGGAACACATATACAGGTAGCTGTTAGTTGGGTTAGATACCATTACCTGGTTTTGGACTTGATTGAAACAAATAAAACATTAATAAAATAAAAAAGGGTAAAATTAAAAACCAAAAATAAAAGGATAAATTTAGAAGCACTGATAAAAAATAAAAGGATAAATTTAGAAGCACTGATAAAAAAAATAGGGATTGCTTTAGAAGGATTGAAACTAGAAAATAAAAACAGAATGAGGACTGAAATGAATTAATGAAAATTGCAATTGAAGAACAAATTTAAAAACAAACTCTTATTAAAGGAATTAGGATGCAATAAGAAATTAAAATTATTAGGAATGAAATTAGTAGAAAAAAAGAAAAAAAAAAGAGGACATGTATGGACTTTGATTGTCACGAGAGAGAGAGAGAGAAAAGATCGACCATCAGTGACAATTCAATCATTATATACCTACATGTGAAAGAGGATTTTAAAGATGTATCTAAGGAGATGAAAATTACTATAATTGATCACCGGATGTAGTTCCATTCGCCAAATTTATGGCGTAGACACGTGTCAATAGCTTTTTTATTTATAAATATTAAAAAAAAAATACCGAAACAACCCCAACAAAAATATCCCTATGAAAAAAAATCAAAATACCCCCAAAGTCAAAAGCTGTGTTGTCTTGTCTAAGATTAGATATGTTCTTATTTTGTATATGAAAAAATAAAAAAACCTGAAATCAACGGTTTAATTTTTTATTTTTATCTTGTCTAAGATTAAATTTGTTCTTTTAATAATAAATGATTTGGACAAAAAGACCAAAAACCCTGAAAGGAAATATAACCACTTGCTCCTAAAGTAACCTATTGGTAATGCTTGGTATGTGGACGGCAATCAAGCAGAAAATTGTAATTATAGTGGCTTGTTGGTTTGTGTTTAGCATTCATAGTTTCATACATATTACGAGCAAGTCAAAGGTTGGGGGATCCACTGGTCTTGATTTTTGTTCTTCTTCTTATTGGTAGTTTTTTCTCGGATTCGATTCGATTGATAGATTTTCAAAAAGTTGATAAGTGGTTTAGAAGACGAGAGCAGATGAACAGGTCGGCCCGGCCTCCATGATGGTCACTGGAAATTATGGAGGATTCGATCGGGATTGATGCCACCATGGTAGCTTTCAAAACTTGTCGCCTTGCATCACAGCATGGCCGTCGACAACTACTAGTTTATCCTCTTCTGAATATCGTATAGGGACTTGCGATATTTCTTTTTTACATGCATGAGAGCTTTTTAATTAAAAATGTATTTTTTAATATTATTATATGGAAATTAATTTTAATAATTAAAAAAAGGGTTGGTTCGCGTCACCCAACGGAGCCAATTTGTGTGCCTTTTTCTTGTGGTTTCACCGTATGCAGCTTGGAGACCACGAGCTGCTCAAATTTGATTTTCTTTCCAACTTGCGCTTTTTTAATCCAATAAATAGCTGGCTGGTGATCATATTATGCCTTGTTGCATCCGGGGACCCATGTTTGAAGACCTTTTAGGATTAAACTGGCCTTGCTTTCCAGGGATGGATTATTAGTATTAGTATTAGTATTAGTATTAGTATTAGTATTAGTATTAGTATTAGTATTAGTATTAGTATTAGTATTAGTATTAGTATTAGTATTATGTTTGAAGACCTTTTAGGATTAAACTGGCCTTGCTTTCCAGGGATGGATTATTATTATTATTATTATTTGTAAAATAGCTACGAGATTTTATGCCTGAACAGCGAATCATAGATTTGATCTTCCATTTTTCACTTTAGCTATCTTGGTTTTTATTTTTATTTTCAAAAGCAAGAACGTGTACGTGGGGTGTTTCGTGGAAGCATCACCCACAGACTAAGATTGACCCACATATTCTCTAATTGGGTCCTCCATGCATTACAGTCCAAATCAAGAGTCATTCGTTCCATGAGTTTATTTTTTAAAAAACAATATACTTAATTGACTCTCTTAGTCCTTAGCCGCCGAGGAAACATTTTATTTTTTAATTACTAAACTGACCGATGACAGGAACTTCACGTTAGGAGGAATCCAAGAAACCGTCCAATTTGATGACAATGGCGGCTATGCTTTAAGGTCTTAAAGCACTGAATTATTGACAATCTTTTCTTTCACCCAAATAATTTTTGAAATTTTTAGGTGGAGCTGATGGAATTTCTTCTTTATTAGGTACAATCCCGGTTATGATTTTTCCGATTCTCAATTTAATGTTCATTTGTCTTTAAACTGCAGTTCGTATGAATAAAAAACGTTTTTTTATCTACATAAACAGCTTGAAACGCAAAGACAAACTGTAATTTAGAGTTAGAGATATATTTTTGCCAGCTTAAATGGTTATTATTTGATTTTACAGAGCTCTACATCTAATCTAATAGGTGTGAACTTGGACACAAATTCTTATGTTCTTGACGGAAAATCAAGAAGAAAATGAAATGTGAACTTGGGATATCAAAAATAGGAGCACACGAAGGTTACTCCCTATAAATTCTTAGAAAAAGGAAGCATCATCAATTCGTTGTTCAATTACTAACACCAAAAAAATTGAATCCCAGGTTCCATTTCTCATGTTTTATAGTCTTAATGACAATTTCATTTGTATTAGGTAGTCGAAAACAAAAAAAAATAAAGTTTTGTCCCTCTAATAAGAAGTCATTCTTTAATAATGTCAATGTCGTTGAACTTTCATTGACTAGAACCAACCAAAACTCTCCTCCATTTCATTTTAAAGATTTATCGGTCAAAGATGAAAGCAAATCTTGATATCAAGCCAAGGTTGAAGGATCTGCACGTACTATATGTCAAAGAAACTAGTAAGGTCCAACTTGTCTTCCTGGCTGGCTAAACACTAGTCGCCTTCCACCACAACCACCAGCCATTTTGGGAAGCTCATTATTTGAATGTCCAAACCTCTGACAAAATCTGTTTATTTCATCTTTTCTGCCTTTCTAGCTCTTTATTTCCTCTGAATCGTTTTCATTCTCAGAGGCTGTGAAGAATGACCAGCAAGACCATACACCCAGTTCTTGTTTTTCTCTTGTCGGTCTCTTATTCCCTGTTGTTTCTAGCTCCCTTTTGCGATGCTGCCAACAATACACTCACAACAGGTCAGTCACTCAAAGATGGCGAGTCCTTGATATCAGTTGATGAAAACTTTGAACTGGGTTTTTTCAGCCCTGGAAATTCTAGTTTAAGATATTTTGGTATAAGGTATTACAAGATCCAGGATCAGGCTGTCATCTGGGTGGCTAACAGAGACAAGCCAATCTCTGGTAGCAATGGAGTCTTTAGGATAGGTGAAGATGGGAATTTGTGGGTTATAGATGGAAATGGGAGTTCAGTTTGGTCAAGTAATGCTTCAATAGTGTCTAATAACACAGCAGCGATGCTTGATACAACAGGTAATCTAATTCTCTCGAGCAATGATAGTATTGGTGACACAGATAAAGCCTATTGGCAAAGCTTCAATCATCCAACCGACTCCTATTTGCCACACATGAAAGTTCTTATAAGTTCTGCAGAGATTCATGCCTTCTCTTCATGGAAATCTGAAAATGATCCTTCACAAGGAAACTTCACCATGGGAGTTGATCCTCGCGGAGCACCACAGATAGTGGTTTGGGAGCGATCCAGGAGAAGGTGGAGAAGTGGGCACTGGAATGGAGTAATATTCTCAGGTGTTCCATATATGGCAGCTTTTACCACTTATCAGTATGGATTTAAGGTCACTCGTGAAAGCGATGGAAAATTTTATTTTACATACAATCCATCAGATAATTCTGAATTGATGAGGTTTCAGATAACATGGAATGGATTTGAAGAGCAGAAAAGGTGGAATTCAACTGCAAAGAAGTGGCAGGTGATGCAGTTACAGCCTTCTGAAGACTGTGAGACTTACAATTATTGTGGCAATTTTGGAGTCTGTACTCCATCGGGATCTCCCAAATGCAGATGCATGGAAGGGTTTGGACCAAGGCATCCAGATCAGTGGAGACTAGGAAATTGGTCAGGTGGATGTGAAAGGAGGTCTCCTTTACAGTGCCAGAGGAACAATAATAGTGGTGGAGAAGATGGGTTCAAAACATTAAGGAGCACGAAATTGCCTGATTTTGCAGATGTGCAGTCAATATCCTCGGATCCTTGTAGAGAAATGTGTCTAAATAACTGTTCATGTAAGGCGTATGCGTACGTCAGTGGGATTCAATGCATGATATGGAATGGGGACTTGATTGATGTCCAGCATTCTGTCGAAGGTGGGAACACTCTGTACATACGCCTCGCAGATTCTGAATTTGGTAAACTCTCTCCCAGTGTTGTTTTCATTTTATTTTATACGATTTAGCAGTTTATAATTAGAATTCATAGAGAAGTTGATAGAATTACAACATCAAGTTTATTCTATCATCATTAAAAATAAAAAGGCCTGTTGAATTTGTTTTTGATCCAATAGTTCTTTCTGGGTTTAGAAACGCAGTAATAGATTCATGACAGCTCCAAATCTGAACACACAATCCATGTTTCTTGACTTCTACTGATCATCATTTTGTCTTAACAAATATCCTAAAACACGCAGAACATGATCATGAAATGGTTAAGATACAGAGGCATGTTTATAGTTAGCAAATTTGGTTTGTCATGACAATGGACTAGGTGAATTTGATAAAGGAAAAGATATGAAATCTTGCAACAGTTTATTCAAGTTACCTTTTATGTTGGAAAGCTTCTGATTTGTTTCTCGATGTAGGTCGCAGCAGGATGCCTACGTATGTGATAATACTAATAGTTTTGGCTGGACTGGCCTTCCTAGCCATATCTATATGGCTTCTGTGGATGCTCAAAAAGAGACTCAAAGGTAAGATTTTCAGTTTCATGCTTGGTTAAGAGATCCCCCTCCGTCTAGATCAAGAAATGACATCTTACCTTCTGAGTTCTTATCTTCAGTTTTGCCAGCGGCTACCCCCGCTTGCACGTCGTCAAAATGTGAATTGCCAGTTTATGATCAGAGCAAGAGTAAGGAGTTCTCAACCGAGGCCTCTGGATCTACCGACCTTGTTATAGAAGGGAGCCAAGTAAATGGTTCAGATTTGCCAATGTTCAATTTCAACTGTATAGCAGCTGCAACAGACAATTTTTCTGAAGAAAACAAGCTTGGACAGGGAGGGTTTGGTCTTGTCTACAAGGTGAGTAGTTATGTTGTAGATGCATCAGAATATAACAGAGGCTGAATTCAAGTACTAAAGCTGCGTGCTGTTCATGTTGATTAATAGGGAAAGCTTCCTGGAGGAGAGGAAGTAGCTGTAAAGAGGCTTTCGAAGATCTCTGGCCAAGGTTTACAGGAGTTCAAGAATGAAATTATTCTGATTGCCAAATTGCAGCACAGAAATCTTGTTCGATTGTTAGGATGCAGCATTCAGGATGATGAGAAGATGCTGATTTATGAATATATGCCAAATAAAAGCCTGGATTACTTCCTTTTTGGTGAGTTCTCCTTTATATCTAGTGCTTAATAGAAGAGGGATTGTTAAAGCTCAACAATGTTTTGTTCAGGCTTGTTTTTTGTTTCTAACTCCTTTGATCGCAATGGCAGATCCCGATAAGCAAGCGCTATTAGACTGGAGCAAGCGTTTCGCAATAATTGAAGGGATTGCCAGAGGTCTACTCTATCTCCATAGGGATTCAAGGCTAAGAATCATTCATCGGGACCTAAAGGCTAGCAACATTTTGTTGGATGAAGAAATGAACCCAAAGATTTCCGACTTCGGCATGGCCAGAATATTTGGGGGAAACCAGAGTGAAATAAACACAAACCGAGTTGTTGGAACATAGTAAGTTCGATATCTAGGAGATGGCTCATATTCAAATCTAATCAACAATATGATTTTTCTGACAGTCACTTTTATCTTGCAGTGGTTATATGGCACCTGAATATGCAATGGAAGGCCTATTTTCAGTGAAGTCTGATGTTTATAGCTTTGGAGTACTACTCCTAGAGATCGTGAGTGGACGAAGGAATACTAGTTTCCGACAAACTGATCGCAAGATCCTTATTGCTCATGTAAGTACATGCAAAACGTCACCAGTTTAAACTGTGGTTTGAGAAACACCAAAACTATTTTTCCACTTATCTGATCCAGTTTCTGACTGATTGCAGGCATGGGATCTTTGGAATGAAGGTAAAGCAATGGACATGGTCGATCCTTCCATCCGAGATTCATGTGACGAAACCGAAGTGCTGAGGTGCATCCAAATTGGCATGCTGTGCGTGCAAGATTCTGCACTTCACAGACCAAACATGGCGTCGCTTGTGGTAATGGTGGAGAGCAGCACGACAAGCATTCCATTGCCGAGTCAACCCACTTTCACTTCTGTCAGGGCCTCTATAGACCCTGAAATTTTCCTGGAAATGCAAGATGTAGCATCGTCAAGCGACTTGACAGTGAAAGTGGTAGCAGGCAGATGATTACATTCTTTCCTTTTCGGCTCTTTTGCATTTCTTATTTTATATGTTCATATGTTAGTTCAGCTGGAAAACAGAGGATATTTTGTATAGGCCTTTTGTCAATCAATTTTGTACAAAACAATTCATTTTTTGTGTTTTATAAATTGATACCATGGTTTGTTTTAATCAGCAATTACCAATGAGGAAATGGATTAACAGCAGACTCGTTACAGGTTTAGGCCAAGACCATTTTTTTAAAAAAATATTATGCTGATAATAAAAATAAAATTTTAAAAAATAAAAAATATATTATTTTGTTATACTTCTCAATAAAAAAAAAACATTTTGAAACATAATCAACCCACCCCAAGTCCAGAGTCACGGATTTTGATTGGGTTGTCGGGTCATCCCATGTTGACCTCGATTTTTTTCTTACAAAACAGCATGTTTTTGTTCGAAAATATAGATCACAATCAGCACCCAAGCTTTTTTCTTCTCTTATATTTTCTTAAACCCTGCTCGGCTTTGGCACCGAGCTCGGCCCGGTTCTAAAACAATGGGGTATATGCTAAGGAATGCATTGCGAAAAAGGTTGTTCTTACAAATATATATACATCCTCTGTAAATAAGATTTAATGATTAATTATCATCATGTTTCTATTAAATAGAGGATGCATATGTCTCCTCAGTATGTGCGATATTTTCTGAAATTTATATTGGGCCATCAATCAAGCTGTGTTATTCCTGCATCAGTTTTGGGTTGGACTTTGTTATTACTAAACCAAACTTTCATCGATATAGCCTAGTCATTTGATGGTTTGGTCCATCTGATTTACATGCAGGCCCTTCTTCCTTGTTGCCCATGGAATGTTTTAAAAATATTAAAAAAAAAATTGATTTTTTTTTTTTTGAGTTTTAGATCAGAGTTGTATACTTTCAAAATAACCTTACCCCTGCAAAAAAATATCGAGGGACGATAACTTTCCCTGCACCAGAGAGCCTGATTTTTTACTTTTCTGTGCTTATGTACATGAAATGTTTGTTAGCCTCAGGTTTTGACGATGTATCCTGCTTTCCCACTTGAATATGCTGTCTGTAATCATGAGAATCGTCTGGGGATTCATAACATTAATTATATGCTTCTCCTATACAGCCTGTGATCAGGATGTTTAACGTGTTTTATGGATTACAGTCTTGAATGCTCAAAGTCTTTTCGTCTCCACCAAAAACAATCCGATCCAACTAGAAACTACAAAGTAAACTTGATTTATTGAAAGAGTACAAGGAGGATTGTCACCTTTCCATGTCACCAAGGAATGCGTCCCGAGGGATGTAGCGTGATAACAAAGGGTGTGCAATTTGTACAGCAAATCTCGAATTTGAGTCTATTTTCCGAGGAGTGGTATTTCCTAGCATTCAAGAAAAAAAAAAAAAGATCGCCACTCAGAGAAAATACGAAAGTTGAACATTTCTTTCTTCTAGTAGTTGCTGACTGAAATGGCAGCCATACACCATAGTACTGGTCGACAGGTCGAGGAGCTTTCTTCATTTCACATCAGCACATGGTATAGAATTCCAAAAATGAAAGGGAAATCGATGAGTATGCATGCTATGAATCCTAAGATTTTTTATTTTTTTTTGCAAGGAAGCTTCGCCATTTGGCCCTACAGCTTCTAATTTTCCAAAAGAAGCTCGACTATTTGCCAAGGACATTGTTGTCGTCTTCAACAAAGCATGTGGAACAACCTTGCTTTATTTTCCTTTTTTTTAATTTGAGTTTGAATTATTATTCTTATTATTCGACAGGAAGACATTATGCTTGAGGTACGTAGTGTACTTGTAAACCGAAACTAAATTTCTTACTTCAACGATTTTTTATAGATGCACTCTTATAAGTTATAACGACTATCAAATTTAGAAGTCAGAAATAAAATATATCTATTTAATTATCAGATCAGCACAACCGACCGATTGATGTTTAACAAATTGACATTGAATCTATAGAACAGTAACCGTTCAGTGAATTATTACTATAGACAAATTTAAAAGACTTTGAATTCAAATATGGAATCTTAGGAAAATACAATCCAAAAATAATATAATAACATGACTTCCAGTCTCAATCAAATTGAAAATTTGGTCCAACCGTGTAGTTTGGGTAATTGAGAGCCTGTTTTAATTCACTTTTTTTTCATTTTAAATGAATATATTTTGATGTTTTTAGATTATTTTGATGTGTTGATGTCAATAATAATTTTAAAAAATTAAAAAACATCATTTTGATATATTTTGACACAAATACTTTGAAAAACTATCACAACTGTCCTCCTAAACAAGCCCTTAAAGGTATATTTGTCACCTCTTTCCAGCTCAATACCAACTTAGTAAGAAAAAAATAACAGATTTTCCTTTAACTAAAGATGCAATGATATGAGAATTGATATATAAGTACATCGCGCTTGCTACAAGTCAGAAAAAAATATTATATATTTAATATAAGAAATTAATGTGTAAATAAACATATTTATTGGTATAAAAAAATAGTTATTGATTGAAATGATGAAGTATGTGTTTGATAAAATTGATTGAAAATTAAATACATCAATAAATTCCAAAAAATAGTTTGAAAACACAGTGTCATACAGATCCTTTTATTGATATATCTCTAAATAAAAAATATTATAAAAAACAATCTCAAACAAATTTTAACACTAACACAAAATAATTAGAGCTAGTGTTTCCGTTCACTCCTGATCTAGTTTCAAGATAAATGCAAAAACAATAATTATAACAAAACTCCTCTCATCAAATATAATTCATTTTTTTTTTTTAATATTGACAGTCAATGACTTTGTCTTTCATTTCTAATATTTTAGTAACTTTGTCTCTCCTCTTTTGAACTACAACCTTAAGAGTATATAAAATAATTTATTTAAATCAAAACACATAATTTATAAACTAAAGAGATTCAAAATGAAAATTGGGAAAAGTGCATTTTTCACACACAAAAAAAAAAGGCTCTGAGTGAACGGTGCAAAGTTAAAGGGTTTCATTTTCCCCTCATTTTCAAAAAACCGAATTTCTTTTCACAAAATGAGTATTAAGCAAATATCAAATTAAATTAAAAATACATTATAAAACTCAATTCTCAATCACATCAATATTAATAAATAAAATAAGCTAAAAGTTAGATGGCCAAAACAAAGAGAAAAAAAAAATAGAGGAACCAAAAATGAGAATCATTGTCACAATTTACAGTGATTCATGACACCAGACCTTCTTCTTCTTCTTCTTCTTTTTAGTTTTGATTACACATGGAAAATTGAAAGTTAGGTCACCTCCCCCCTTTCATCACACCCGTTCATGTCCTTGAAGAAGCCCTGATAAAACCCTAGCATACCAAAATCCATGTGTTTTGTGTTTTATTTATTTTAAATATTCATATGATTCAATGGACTGGCTTGATTATTAAAGAGTTAAGATCCCTCGTAGCTACGAGAATTTAAATTATAAGATTAAGTTATGAGATATAAAATTCGTAAAAATCTTCTAACCCCAAGATAAATAACTCACATTTAATTAAATCTTATATACAGTTTACCTAGAAACCATACTTGAAGAAAAGTATTTTCTAAGAATATTCTTTTTGTTTCACATTACATTAAAATATCTTTTTTAGATTTTTTTTAATATTGACATACCAATATTTATTAAAAAATATATTCTAAAAAAATATTAATTTAATGTTTTTTCAACATATCAAAATCATAATAAAAAATATCAATTTTTCACCGATTAAAACACTTGGAAAACCTTGTAAAAGCTATGTCACTCTCAAACAATAGTCGCAAAAAGTAAAAATTAAAACATTGTTGCATACTTTTCAAAGAAGCAATAAAGCAGATCCATACATTCAAAAAAAGCAAAAGTATCACCCATAAAAACACATGCTTTCAAGAAGGAGATCACAATCTCTCCTTATTTCTCTTCCTAGCAACCATCACCGAGTATCTTCAAGATGAAGAAATCAAGGCACCCGAAATCCAAACGCCTGTAAACACACTCTCGAAGATGAGGCTCCATTACGGCACAACCACCCTGTTCTTCTCCATCACTTTCCTTTCTTTCTTCTCCTCAAAATTCGCATCATCTTTAGACGCCTTAACAGCAA
Organism: Salix exigua; assembly: GCA_032356905.1. Taxonomy (NCBI): domain Eukaryota; kingdom Viridiplantae; phylum Streptophyta; class Magnoliopsida; order Malpighiales; family Salicaceae; genus Salix; species Salix exigua. Next base: position 1,217,325 of record CM063591.1, read on the forward strand.
CACAGTCTCTCATAACTGGCCAAACTCTCATCTCCACCGGCCAGGATTTTGAGCTTGGATTCTTCACTCCTGGCAATTCAAGAAACTGGTATGTGGGGATATGGTATAAGAGCATACCAAGAACTTATGTCTGGGTTGCTAACAGGGACAACCCTCTTTCAAAATCCCCTGGAACCTTCAAAATATTCAATCAAAGCATTGCTCTGTTTGATCTCAAAGAGAATCTCATATGGTCATCCAATCAAACCAATGCGAAAAACCCAGTTATGCAGTTGCTAGATTCAGGAAACCTTGTATTGAAAGAACAAGAAAGTGAAAGTGGTCAGTTTTTGTGGCAAAGCTTTGACTATCCAACTGATACTCTATTGCCTGACATGAAGTTAGGTTGGGATCTGAACACAGGTCTAGACAGGTACTTAAGTTCTTGGAAAAGCAGTGATGATCCTGGTACAGGTGATTATTCTTTCAAGTTAGAGTATCGCGGATTCCCTGAAGTATTTTTCTGGAAAGATCATGAAATTGAGTATAGAAGCGGGCCATGGAATGGTCAGAGATTCAGTGGTGTACCAGAAATGAAGCCTGTTGTTAACCTGAGTTTCAATTTTATCACTAATCAAGATGAGGTATATTACTCATTTCACATCGCGAGCAAGAATTTATATTCGAGATTGACTGTTACTTCATCTGGGCTGCTTCAGCGATTTACATGGATTCCAGAGACACAACAATGGAATCAATTTTGGTACGCACCAAAAGATCAATGTGACAGCTACAGAGAATGCGGTGCATATGGTATCTGTGACTCAAATGCATCACCAGTTTGCAACTGTATGAAGGGTTTTCAGCCTAAGAATATTCAAGCATGGGATTTGAGAGATGGGTCAGGTGGATGTGTTAGGAAGACAAATCTGGAGTGCTTGAAAGATAAATTCTTGCATCTGAAGAATATGAAATTGCCAGAGAGCACAGCATCATTTGTCGACAGGAATACGAGTCTTAGGAATTGTGAAATGTTGTGTTCAAGTAACTGTTCTTGTACTGCTTACGCTAACTCGAATATTAGCAATGGAGGGTCTGGTTGTGTGATTTGGACTGGCGAGCTCTTCGATTTGAGACAATATCCAGAAGGTGGACAAGATCTTTATGTTCGATTGGCAGCTTCTGATATAGGTATGTTCATAACTTTCTCTTTTGTTTCAACTACTCTTTTTTTTAAGATTATTTAATTTCTTATAAAATAGCAGGAGTAGGGTAGGAGATCTATGATTGTTCTCCGAGGGTTGATTCGCATAGTCGATTTTGAATTAGTGTGATCCTTGCATAAATTAGATGCATGACTTTCATTAACAATTTATTCTTTTAAGAGATATTCACTAGTTAAATCAATAGATAAAATATAAGAATTGAGATTGCCGAAATTGGTCCATTATATATATATATATATATATATATAGTGTTTAAGGACATAAGGAACATAGATAAAAACATACAAACATTTTATTTAGGAATATATTATAATAATAATTTTTATTTTCTTAAAAAATATTTTTAATATCAGAATAATTTAAGAGCATAAAAACAAATAATAAATAAATAAGATATTATTTTAATCTTTTTAAAAAATACTTTTCGAACACGATGCATCAAATGCCGGTAATTAATTGTCGGGCCGAATAAAGTACAATTACATTAATGGATAATTCAATTCGCATCTACCCACCTTGTGATTCATACGTGGTAGTGGACGTTGCTTGTTTACATATCATCAGGAAGAAACCAAATTGTTGTTTGCCTCGATTGATTTTCTTGTACTGGAACACACACATTGTCTTCTTTTTCCTTAAATTTAAAATATATATATATATATATATAAATTAAAATTTTTTAATATTTTTATATTATTTTTATACATTGATGTTAAAAATAATTTTTAAAAATAAAAAAATATTCTTAAAGACCGATCTATTATTACCAATAAACTAATTTTTTTTCATGGCCGCCCATTATTTAAATCCTACAGTTGAGTGGGCTCCAAGTGTTTGAATAGATTACTAACATCAGTCGCCTATCGTGATGGGACCCTTCTGTATAGTCCCTGTAATCCTGGCAGCAAATAAAGAAGGACAAATTTTATGCATCATATATATATAAATATATTATATGATACAACTTTATGAGATTTTGATTAATATAATTATTTCATCATATCCTGCGTGAGTTGGCTGATGGTAAGAAGTTGTATAATTGTGAGGATGACATCGCTGCTGTCCTATTTATGAAAGTTGGAGAAATGGATTAGCTGCTTAAATAAGAGTGTTGATACTTAATATCAATGTCCCCATCTATAAATAAATAAATGAAAATTCATTAATTTTTTTTAAAGAACGGCCCCAATTTGATTGATAATCGGGTCCAAATAATTCCACCATTCATGACCCGACATTGTTGACTTTGTAGGTTCATAGTGGGTAAGAGAAAATTGGCAGTCCTTTTCATCCATTTGTTTTTCAAAATTAAGATTATCATTTATTAATACTTATATTAGGAAGATAATTTTTCCTTTGGACCCACTAATTTGTTTCTTTCAATTTAATCTTCTAAAGACAGTTTTGGAACTATAGAGATTGGAAAAATTGACTAAGAAATGTAGAGGTTAGATTTACTATCTTTTCTTAATTCCGTCAAGACATTAAGATGATTAGATAGTATTTCTAAACCTTAAAAATGACATAACTTGTTTTTGTATTTTAAATTGTTTTTTTCTGAAAAAATACCATTTTTTATTGTTTTAAGTGTTGATGTTAAAAAAAAAATAGTTTTGTTATATTTCCAATTGGAAAATATTAATAAAAAATATCCTACTACACTGCATTACACTAACACATACACTTAATGGTATACGATTAGGTTTATTTTTTTTAAACTAATTTTACATATTATATATTTTAACAATTTCTAATTACATTAATGCATAACCCCTCCTAGGAGGATAATCACTATGAATATAAGTTTTCACATTCAATGATGAACAGGCCTACAAGCATTTATTTTTTCGTACAAAATTCATCAGGTAGCCGTTTGTTTGATTCTTAGAGATGACAACTATATATGAATTGTAGCAAAGAATTTAACATCTCAACTTTCACACGTGTGTCCACACAATTTGTTGAATTGCTAGGCTATCTTCGAAATATGTAATAAAATTTAGCAGTGAAGAAGTTTATAGTTTGCAGAAAACATGGCTAGAATGAAGCTTTTCTCACTGTGAAAGAAAGCCACAGCTGAAAAGCAAGTGGGTGACCCACAAGGACCCTTGTTTCCATGGCCACCGCCGGCCCTATAATTGCTACTTATTAGTCAATGTTAGGTCAAGTGTTCACATTTCTAACATGATCGCTTTTGGTGGTTGAAATGGTTGAAACATTTTATATCAATCGTTTTTATTTTGATTTAAATTCTATGTTCCTGATTTTTAATCAGTAAAATACCAGTTGAAACGTTCTAATTTTGTCCACTAAGTGACATTGTGACCAAGACTAATAAAAAATCTGTTCTTGTTAGGTGATGGAGGGAGGGCAGAAACTATAATTATTGTGATTGCAGTTGGCGTTGGCATCATATTAGCACTAACTGGGTTTTCCATATGGAAGAGGAAGAGATTGCTGAGTGCGTGTAATGGAAAGACACAACAGAAAGGTAATGTAAAATTGATTCAAGAACTCAATAAGGCGAGAAATTTGCATTACAAAAAGCAGTTTCTGTATTATATTTATCTCTCATGCACTTGTCTTGCTATCTCTAAAACCAGGTCCTCAAGAGAGAAGCCAAGATTTATTGTTAAATGAGGTGGTTATAAGTAAGAAAGACTACTCGGGCGAAAAAAACACGGATGAACTAGAATTGCCACTGTTTGATTTTAGTACACTAGCAACAGCTACCAACAATTTCTGCGACGAAAATAAAATAGGAGAAGGTGGTTTTGGTTGTGTTCACAAGGTAAATTCTTTTTCAAGATAATCCAGGGAAAAAATGGAACAATTACTAGTAGCTTTAATGCAGACCAAATGTTTGATCCTGACAGAAAGTGTTTGACAATGCCAGGGTAGGCTCGTGGAAGGCCAAGAAGTAGCAGTAAAGAGGCTGTCAAAAAAGTCTGGGCAGGGCACAGAAGAGTTCAAGAATGAGGTCAGGTTAATTGCAAGGCTTCAACACAGAAATCTTGTTCGGCTGCTTGGTTGCTGCATTGAGATGGATGAGAAGATTCTTATTTACGAGTTCATGGAAAACAGAAGCCTGGATTCTGTTCTATTCAGTTAGTCCCTTTTAACATTTGATTCTTTTGCGCTTCTCATTGATAGGATTTCAATTCAAGCAACTTATTTTGGTGAAAATGTTGCTGCAGACAAGGCAAAAAGCTCCCTCCTAAATTGGCAGAGGCGCTTCGACATCATTTGTGGGACTGCTAGAGGACTTCTGTATTTGCATCAGGATTCCAGATTTAGAATTATCCACAGGGATCTCAAGGCAAGCAACATTCTACTTGATGGGGATTGGACTCCAAAAATATCAGACTTTGGGATGGCTAGAATATTTGCTGGAGATCAAACACAAGCAAACACCAGGAGGATAGTGGGAACATAGTAAGTGCTACAACTAGATTTCCTTACTACTGTCTTGAAGCTGCAAGCCTCAAATTCCTCTTCTCATGTAACTGTAATCTTGATTACTTGCAGTGGTTATATGTCTCCGGAATATGCAATGGATGGACTATTCTCGGCGAAATCAGACGTTTTCAGCTTCGGAGTTTTAGTTTTGGAGATTGTATGTGGGGAAAAGAACAGGGGTTTTTATCATTCAAACAGTGAGCTTAACCTTCTTGGGAATGTAAGTATGAAAACGCATTTCAGTGGCTTCACTTCTCATTGAAAACGAGAAAATTATTGATCGACAAACATTGAACATGAAACATTTCAGGTGTGGAGGCAGTGGAAAGATGGGAAGGGATTGGAAGTGTTAGATATATCAGTTGGCAGTTCATGTAGCCCTAGTGAAGTTTTGAGATGTATACAAGTAGGCCTTTTATGCGTCCAAGAGCGAGCAGAAGATAGACCAACAATGGCTTCTGTGGTGTTAATGTTGAGCAGTGAAACTGCATCCATGCCCCAGCCTAAAACTCCTGGATATTGCCTCGGAAAGAATCCTTTCGAAACTGATTCCTCTTCAAGCAAACAAGATGAATCGTTCACTGTAAACCAAGTTACAGTTACAGTGCTAGATGCTAGGTAAAAGAACCTGTAGAACTCTTCTAGCATATTTTTATATTCACAGATTTCATACAAAGATTTTGATAACTATTGTGGGATATCCATGTATAATTTATAGTTTGTGCAAGCTATAAGCACCATAGATAGGTTGTTTTGTCACAAGCATATAAAAACTGAAACACAAACATGAAGTTATGAAATGATGTTTATACCAGGAAACAGAAGATAAGAGTTTCAACAAGTACAATCAGGATCTGTTTCCCATCACTCTTTGCAGATTTTCTGACTTGACAGACTAATTTCCCATCCAATTTGGTAAAAACATAACGGTCTCAGATGAAAAGTAATTCATCCGGTGCTAATTAGACTCTAGAGAAAATGAATACTATCTACAATATCAAACAAAAAGGCCAAATTATGACCTAAAAAGAATTATCACAGCATCAGAATCATAGCCCTGTCTGCAAAATCATATTGAAACTGAAACACAGAAGATCAGAACTTGAATAAGAAACATATAGATTATTGAGTGCAACTTTGCAAGTATTATCAGTACCTTGAATCAGCCTTTTTAGGCGAATCAGCTGCACATTCTACATGAGTTTGTAGTAACAGTTCCCTCCAGAGAGAAGGATCTGATATCGTTTGCCGCAGGGACACTTGAAATGAATGGTGAAGCAATCCCCAGTTTTCTCCACACAAACAGATTCTTCATTATTTGTCATTGAATCACTCTGCATCAAACAGATTACTCACAATCTTCCATTAAATAACATCAAAACACACGAGAATCATAAGTTCATTTTTGTGTCGGGACAAAAAATGAAATTAAGGTTAACAGTTTTACCTTTTCAATTGCATCCGTGGGGTTATCTTCAGGGCCAGATTTCTCAGCTTCTTCTTCAAAATCACAAGGCTCAGCAAAAACTTCATCAGTGCCGGTCATAATTTCGTCCCACCATTGATTTATTTCGTTCATGCTATCCCTCATCTTCTTCAGCCACTGTTAATCACCATAAACCCCCCAAACCCTGGATTATAATCATGTAAAAGCCCCAAAATCCTCTCTGTATGCCAAAAACCCAAAATATGTTTTTCCCAAAAATATCACATGTACAAGAATTTTTTTTATCATCATTATCAAAACTTAATTAAAAGATGCAGATGAAGACAATTACAACAGAAAATAATCAAGAACTACTACTAACCTTGAAATTGGACCTTCCATTGGAACTTGAAGACCTTGAAAGGAAGTTGTTAGGAGACAGGTCTGACACTGATCTTCTGAACGGTGGCTTTGGAGGCAGAGACGCACTTCCCTTCTTAGAACTCCCCGGTGGCGATTGTGGAACCAAGTTGGCCACATTTGGAGGGGAACTAGGATCAGAATGGCAGCGGCGGAGGACAGGGCCAGTACTGCAAATGGGCAGGGGAATCTTGGAGAAACCGGATACGGAATTAGGGACATTGTTGTTGTTGTCGTTGGAAGGAGTGGTTTCATGGGGTTCAAGAAACAGTTTCTTCGGTTTCTTTGTGAGCTTGTCTTGTGGGATATGGTCAGGAGACCTGCGTTTGTTGGAAGAGGAAGAGGCAGAGCAGCCACAGGTAGTGCAAGGAGTACTGTGGTAGTGGTTGTTGGTAGAGGAGTCAAGGCGGAGAAGAGAGAAATCAATGGATTCATCTTCTAAGTTGTTGGCTGCGGGGATTTGAAATTCTTGAAGATTAAAGTCAGTCATTTCTATGATCTTTCTGCGTCGTTTCTCTCTGAAATTTCTTTCTCTTTTGGAAGGCGAAGGAAAGAAATCATGAATAGGAGGAGTAGCTCCAAGTGGGGGATCGAATATAGATTGAGAAGGGAGGTGGGACTTTGGCGTGCAAATAGTAGGAAGACACGTAGCGGTTTCTTGGTTTTAATGATGAGGTGGCAGAAGAAGATTGGTGGAGGGGGTAGTTTGTTTTGGCGCCAATTTGATAACTGTAAGAAAAAATTCAGTTAGATTAGGTGGGCCAAAATAAATTTCCTTTTACTAACTAGTTAGATAGAACCAGATCAAACAAGAGGTACTGCACTCGATTGGCAGAAGAGATTCAACATTATAGTAGGGATTGCTCGAGAGCTTCTTTATCTGCATCGAGATTCCAGATTAAGACTCATTCACAGGGACCTTAAAGCCAGCAACATTTGTAAATTTCATTTTCTGTAATGATTTCTATTTCCGAAATCTATCCCAAATATATCAATAGATCATTTGATCCCACAAGACAATTATATTGATGATGAATTCTTGCAACTATAGAACAATGGAAAATTTAGAACTTACCTTCTATTTTGTTCTTGAATTGTTGCATTCGATTCTCTCCTTTCTTCTTGTTTTCTGCAGACTTTTCTTTTTGTTGATCTTCTCCTCTATACCTTAACCTTTGCTTAATCTCTTTGATGGAGAGAGATCACTTTCATGGTTTTCTTTGTATTCTCTTTTGTTCTTGCACTCACGGCACAAGCACACACTTTGCACTTCCCTTTTTCCTCCACTTTCAGCCACTATCCCTTCCAGCAGCCACCACTTACTCATTATATAATACCCACTAAATGGGTGTTAATAATGAAGAAAAAGAAGGAGTGCTAGATTTTATTTTATACACTTACATATATTTAAAACCATCAATATATGTATGTATACAACCGGATGAGAATATATGTTCTTTTATGGTTAGAGGAGAGGGTTTCAATGTACCCATTCTAATACTCGTTTATTGAGACCGATCCATCACGGTTTCACTTTAACATATTAGAATCCGTAGACTTTACAAAGAACTTGAACTTTAATGATCGGACTGTTAATACATCGACCACTCTACAGGAAATATTCTTACAACATTCTCCTAGATGATGAAATGAATCCCAAAATATCAGACTTTGGTTTGGCAAGAACATTTGGAGGTTACCAAAATGAAGAAAGCACAATGAGGGTCGCTGGAACTTAGTAAGTACAACAAAAAATCCTGTTCCGCAGAAACTATAGCTACAAATTCCTAATTAACAAAATCCTTCAACGTTTGTATGCAGTGGTTACATATCTCCAGAATATGCAATTGTTGGGCTGTTCTCTGTGAAATCTGATGTCTTTAGCAATTTTGGAATGAAGGCAGGCCAATAGAGCTAATGGGTGCTCTAATGGAGAAGCCAGCAGACACATCAGAATTGTTGAGATGCATCCATGTTGGACAGCGAAAATCCAGCACTGCCACTACCTAACCAACCTGGCTTTTACACAGAAAGGTTCTCAACCGAGACAGATTCATCATTGACTGGGGCATTCAGAATTTCTTAAGCAACGCTGAATGATGTAACAATTACAACGATGCATGGAAGATATGAGCGTCAAGAAAACTATCACATTTAAAGTTTGTTAGGTGATGTTCGAAATATGATTTATATTATTATCTAACATATTGTATCAATGTAAAGTCTTTTGGGCTTGAAACTTAGATAGATCGAACATTACTTTATGTTTAATTTTTATCCAATAGAATAGTAGATGATGAGATTTGAACTCATGATCGCTTGATCAACAAGACTCTGATACTATATCAAGAAATCATCTCACATAAAAATTAGCTGAAACTATTAAAATAAAACTTATATTCACATTCTATCCTTCCTACTTGTAGCATTTGAATCTCTCCCTATGCCGCCTCCCGATTCCTTTATCTTCACTGTGGTTTTACTGTGTTCAAAACTTGTAAATCCGTAAAGCATCAGTAGGCTCCAAAGTTATTGTTGGCTAAATTATTTTGTGTGGTCAAAACGACGTCAAATTGCAGGTGATTAAATCATTTAAAGAATACTATTTCCTTCGTGCCAAGTAATCGAGAGTAAATGTATGGAAAAAGACCACATAAATTTGGACAGAAGAGAGTTGAACTAATTAAATCAATCATGGATTTCAAGAAATTAATCACTCCTGATCTTTATGCTTATAGTGTTCTTTTCAAGTAACCACGACATGAAGTTTCCTCTGTGATACACAATAAGATCATCGAATCCTGGTGCAGCTCAGTTCCTGGATTTTGGAAATCTTGTTTTGGTCCAAAATGAAAGTAAAATACTTGTTTGGAAAATATTTGATTATCCTACTGATACGATGCTTGAAAATCAGGTTGGGCGGAGATCAATTCGTCTTGATCGGCTCGTAACATTGTGGAGTTCAGGTAGTGGGGACTACACATGCATGCACAACCCTACTGGGTCTCCACACGTCTTTTTGTGCAAAAAAAATTCAATTTAATCCCTGAACATAAATAAATGTATTAAAATAGATTTTGATAGTAATGGTCAACCGTATTTATTAATTATATCTAATTCATCAACATCATCATCATAATTATCCTTTTCTTCTTCTTCTTCCAGTACCTCAATTAGGGTATGAGGCTTACTGCAAATTTCTCTAAAAATGAATGCAGGTTCTTTGGGAGAAGGAATAGCTGCTTCAGAGCTACTCAGCATTAAAACAACACCTAACATGGAGGGTCTGTCCATAGCATCTTCTTGCACATACAAGAGCCCGATTTGAATGCATTTCAAGACTTCTTGAGGGTGATATAACTCCTGCAATGATGAATCAACTATCTCCAAAGCTCTCTCTTCTCTCCATAGCTCCCACACCTGTGTGGTTCATAGCATTAACAAGTAGGAGGAGATGATAGTCAACATCAAATTGTATCTTTCGGAAGTTATTTTAGTCAGTACTGCTTGAAGTCTCTTACATGTCCAATCAAGTTCAGGGAAGCATCCTGTAGATTATATTTGTTGTTCCTCTTGCCACTTACAATCTCTAATAACATAACCCTGAAACTAAACACATCTGATTTCACCGAAATTCTGCCAAACGCAGCGTACTCTGGTTACATATATCCACTGCAAAGGAAAAATAGGCAGATAGCCCCAGATGTTACTTAAATTTTATACTCATCATTTATGAATATTATGTGAATCTCTATTCTCAGATGTGCTGCTGTACTTACAATGTTCCCATAACTCTACTTGTCTCGTCTTGTATTTGGTCCCTTCCGAATATTCTAGCCATTCCAAAATCTGAAATTTTGGGGGTCATCTCTGCATCTAATAGAATGTTGCTACATTTCAAGTCCCTGTGAATGATTCTCAACCTTGAGTCCTGGTGCAGGTTTAGAATCCCACGAGCGATACCAACTATAATGTCAAGTCGTGTGCTCCAAGCCAGGAAATTTTTTCTGGTTTCTTCTGGAAAAGAAGTTTCAAGTTTTTCATTTGAACAAACATTAAGATGTGGTCAATATGAAAAGGCTTACCAAAAAGAAATGAGTCTAGGCTTTTGTTTGGCAAGTATTCATAAACTAGCATCGGGTCTCCTCCCTGAATGCGACAGCCTACAAGTTTCACAAGATTCCTGTGTTGAAGCTTCGCAATTAACTTGACTTCATTTGTAAATTCTTCTATTCCTTGTCCTGAATTTTTTGAGAGTCTTTTGACAGCAATCTCGTCCCCATTAGGTAGTTGACCCTATCATCACCCTGGCTAATCAATCCAAAGTTGAAACACAATTGAAGAGGGAATCAACTACTAAATTCTGAGGTGTTGCATGAAGAACTACCTTATAAGTGATCTTTAGACTTGATATCACAAATTTATTTTATATAAAAAGTGGTGTGTTTTGGTCCAACCACATGTTATCTTAATCAATAATAACAAATACACAGATATTATGTATGACACAAACTATATGAAAGTGTTTAAGTGATCAAGAGAGGGTTCAAATAGTATTGATTATGAAACTCTTGGCTAGGGTGGAATGAGGCTGGGAAAGAATTTCAAAATCTTAATCAAAGAATTAATGTCTATAATATTGAGAGTTAACATGATTTAACAAAGCAAATAAATTTCATGGTATGATACCTAAATCAAAACATTCATAATATTAAAAAATACACTGAAAAATTAAGTCAATCTTTTTTAATATTCAGAGCATCACCTATAATTTTGCGAATTAAAGCTTTAGTAGGTGGCCTCTTGGCTGCACATATTAAAACCCCAACTTCATTACCAAGTCATCTACTCACCTCACCAATACTCAATGATTTAAAATAGATTATGAATCCTAGCTATACAGAGGTTTTTGAGTACATTTGTTTTTCATCCCTGTCTTTCCCTCCTGCTTATCTATTGACATAATAGCTCCAAACCAATCAATCGAGGATGGAGATGTTCTGGTCTCCAGTGGACAAGGCTATACACTCGGATTCTTTGGCTCGGACATTGATTCTACTCGTCGACATGTGGGAATTTGGTACCATAAGGCTTCGGAACGAACTGTTGTATGGGTGGCAAATAGAGATAATCAGATGACAAATTGCACGGCTCAGCTCCTGGATTCAGGAAGCTTGGTCTTGGTTCAACAGGATAGAAAAAGGGTCTTGTGGCAGAGTTTTGATCACGCTACAGATATGAAGCTTGGTCCGGACATGAAAATCGGTCTGAACTCTGAAGTGGTCTCTGTCATCCTGGAAGTCCAGAGATGACCCGGGAACGGGAACCATTTTCTATGGCATTGATCCAAGGGGGTATCCCCACTCGGAATTGATTATTTGGGGTTAACAGATCATGTCACTATTTACCAATTCAATGAAGCATGTTCTCAAATCTGTTTTAATCAGTGTTATATTCTGTCTCAAATACCACCAAAGTCGCCGCTTGACGACTTTTTTGGCCGAACCCTCATCCCCCGCTGGCCCCGGGATGTTGTCATTGCCGTCCATTTTGCTTCTAACTTGTGAATGCTAAGTCTTCAAGTGTCACTTTACCTTGGCTGCCAATTTTCGACTTGACTACTGAGAACCAATTAATTAGGTTCGTGACTGGCAGCATCACTAGTGTTCGCTAAATCGTAAAATTCCCTTCGAAACTTGAGCGGAAAAATGAGTACCCCTAAATTTAAAAAAAAAAAAATCGACGGTAAAGCTCATAAGAATCTCTTTTCTCTACTAATGAACATGTTTCCTCAGTTTTTCCTCGCTTTCTCAACAAAATCCTAAGCAAAAAGGGCACATTCAACAAAATTATATTGTTTAAGGATCAAAATTAAAAAAAAAATAGTTCGGTTGCATTTGTTGTTTTCTCTAGTTAGGGGTTAATTTATAATTTAGCCATATATTTTTCTGATTTCCACACCCTTTCCTTCCTTGACACCATTCCTCTTCTCTTATCATAACTACAATACTTCTCTTTCTTACACGTTTTAAAAAAATAATATATAAATATATTAAAAAAATAAGTTTTTAAAAAAAACACAGCCAGCTGCCCAGCAGATAAACTTAATTTCTTACACGTTTTCTTCTGTTTCCTCATTAATTACCAGCCCTTAGTAAAAGGCAACGGGTCGTTTAACAAAGGAGAAAAGGTTGTCCCTTCCAAAACTGCCCTCATTAAAAGAAAGCCCCAAAATCCCCCCTTTCCACCTTTTTTCCTGCTACTAACCGACAAACCACACAAGAACATATCCCCATGTTGAATCCCTAATTTGCCCCTCTAATTCCAAAATTATTATTTGCCTTTTCTAAGCTAGAAGATGATTACAAAGAAATCATGATGATTGCCCAGCTTATATAATTCTATACTTTATATCTTATATTAAAAATAAGATTTATATATATATATATATGATAAATACTCTCAATTATATCACTATGTTTTTAATTTAATTCATTCAACATATTTAATTTGTTGTTACCTATTTAATTGGACTCGTTATATCAGCTATTCATCTTCATTGATAACTAAACAATTTGAGGGTATATAATGCATACTAAGAACCTTAAGATTAGTTGAATATACTAATTTATTAAAAAAAACTATTTTTTTGATTAAATACATAATCAGATGTGAGTAATAACTAATTGTGTTAGCCCACTAAAGTGGCACTAAAAGTAATTTCAACTGGTTTTAATTTTTTAATGTGAAGGAATTATGGATTACATGGGAAACTCATAAACTTGGAATGCATAGCTAAATACCAGTCCACAAGGAGTCCAAAAGAAAAAGGATAAATATTGAAGAAAAATTGCAAGTTGAGTTAGATAGACTGGGATAGAGCTTAGCAGCAACTAAAATTAGCTTAAATTTTTAAAAGATCAATTTTTATATAAAAAAAACAAAGATAAATACTTTTCTAAACTAGCAGTTCAAAGTGGGATTGTCAATATCGTTCCGTTCTGGCTAGAACGTTCCATGCTATTGAAAAAACCGAGACAAAACAACGTTATTTTTATCTCGGTTTAATTCCGTCCGTTTCGGAAATACCGGTCAAATTTTGGTCGGAACGTCTTGGTACTGTTCTAGGTATGCCGAAATGCTCCGAAACCGAAATGTTCCGTACCAATAGAAAAACCCGGAACGGCGACCAGAACAATATTAACAACCTTGATTCAAAGAAAAAGATACACAGATAATTGAATTAATATAGATTCAAAGGTACATAATTAATTGAATTTTAATATACTGTTTATTGCAAATGAATTTATTTATTTATCTTTCATGCAACCTTAAAAGAACATCTCTATAATAATGACAAAGTTTGATGATAAATATCCTTCTAAATAAATTTTATAAGAAAAGATAAATAATTTGTAAGAATTTCTTGACTTCATGTGATCATAAATAAAATAAAAAAAGTTGGATAAAAAACAGCAAAAACCTCGTGAAAATTTGGATAAGCTACAAGGGCATTAGAGGCATTCAACAAACCCCACATTAGTAAAGAACCTAAACCTCCTAAACCCCACCGTTCCATCTCTCTTCTCCTCTCTCGCTATTTATAGAGAGAAACTCACTGAGTCAACAATTCTAGTGGGAGAAACTAACTCAAAAACCCAACCAAACACAACAAAACAAAACCCAGTTTGTTTAGACACAAAAACATGGCTACTCACTTTCCTGATGATTTCAAGTGTCCAATTTCACTACAAATCATGTCCGACCCGGTTATTCTCTCTTCGGGTCATACCTTTGACCGCTCCTCAATTCAACGGTGGCTCGACTCCGGCCACCGTACTTGCCCAATCACCAAACTCCCCTTGCCTGAATACCCTCGTCTTATACCCAACTACGCCTTGAGAAGCCTGATTTCCAGCTTTACAATCCCGAAATCACAACCAGACCCTGACCCGTATCGGAACCCGAACCTATCGAAGAAATACCAAACCCAGTTCTTAATCTCCGCTCTCGTATCCCCGTCTTCGAATCTCGAGTCCAGTCTTCACTCACTGAGTCAACTCACTAGACTCACGAAGCTTGACCCCGGTATCCGCCGCCAAATCACTGAGTCTGGTGCAGTCTCAGCGGTTCTAGACTGTGTGGACTCGACCGAGTCAGAGATCCAAGAGAAAGCTCTGGCCCTCCTCCTCAATCTCTCTCTTGATGATGATAACAAGGTGGGCCTTGTAGCAGAAGGTGTAATTGGTCGAGTCATAAAGGTTATCCGGGCCGGGACGCCAAGTTCCCGGGCCATTGGGTGCACAATGCTGACAAGTTTGGCTGTAGTGGAAGTAAACAAAGCCACAATTGGAGCGTACCCGAATGCGGTTAAAACGCTTATTTGGGTTCTTTATAATGGAAAAGGGCGTGAAGTGAGAGAAGCAGCCACTGCGTTGTATGCGATTTGTTCATTTGTTGATAATAGAAAGCGTGCTGTGGAGTGTGGAGCTGTGCCGATTTTGATGAGAATTGGTGGGATGGGGCTTGAAAGAGCGGTGGAAGTGTTGAGTTTGTTGGTTAAATGTAAGGAAGGGAGGGAGGAAATGAGGAAGGTTAATGGGTGTTTGGAAGTTTTTGTTAAGGTTATTAGGAATGGGAGCAAAAGAGGGGTGCAATGTGCGCTTCTTACATTGAACTGTTTGTGTTGTTTCGCAGAAGAAATGTGTGTAGAGGCCAAAAAAGATGGGGTTTTGGAGATTTGTGTTGGGTTTTTGGATGACGAGAATGAAAGAGTCAGAAGGAATGCAGCTACTTTGGTGCAAACTTTAAGTTGTAGGGGGTAGCATGAAGAGATTATGGATGGAGGGTGAAGAGTGTTGGAGGGATGAGGGTGAATTTTGGGGTTTGTTTTCGGGGTATGGATTTATTTGGGCTGTTGGATAGTTCTTTGTACAAAGAAAAGAATCAGAGATTTGATAGGGAATATGATATATGTTTTTTTTTAACAAGTCAAATCGCTGAAATATAATGGTTGTAGTTGAAAAGGTTTCAAATTGGAATTTTTTGTCTCCAATCTGCTGCTTTTAATTTATTTATTTTTTGCTGAAGTTTTTTTTTTTTTTTTTTTTTGGGGGGAGGAGGATGGGATATATGGAAACTATTTCTGTTCTGTCAAATAATGGGATTGAAGATAGTTGGAATGCAAAAGGAAACAATGAAATACTGTGTTAGTTTGTTCTAATATATTAAATTTAAATCTTTTTATCTTGAATGAGTGTTTTAGATGGTAGCTATGCTTATGTAAAATCAGATTCTCTTAAGCTTCAACGAGTGATTTAAATGGTAGCTATACTGGTTGTTAGTTACAATATGAATCAGATTTATTTAAGCTTGAATGGTTGATTTAGATGGTATTTTTTAGTATATAAAACCTCGTTCAACGTTTTGCCTCATCGTTGCTGTCATTCCTTCCTGCTGTGTTTCCTATTACTTGCTCTATTTTCCTGATTGTATGCCATAATTTGTTCTCTTCTTTTACATTGCTTGGGTTGCTATTGGTTTTTCACTGAGACTGCAAGGTTATGGGATTGCGATGAACTCTAATTTATATGATAAAATTATTCATTTATGTCGAAAATGATATGCGTTGGTATTGTAAGATTTTGCTCAATACCATAGGTTGTGTTACTTTGTTTAATGTATTGTGTAGGCATGAGTCTATAGAAAGATTTGATTAGTTGAAATATAGTTCTAGCTTTGATGTTTGATGTCTTGATTTACAATAGTTCTCTTGGTGATTTTGTTAATTTCTAAGAAGATGAATGTTAAGATTTTCATATATTTTTCTTGTGTTCCCAAAGATATCTGTTTGTTGTAACTTGGTCTTCTCCTACTCCAAATGTTTTGGTAGAAATGTGGTTATATGCTGCTATGGTGTTCACTGATCACTGCCATGCTGTGTTCTAAAGGTGGTTGCTCCGGCATTTAATTCTAGAATCGATTGTGTCGGGGGAAGTAGTGCTGTGCTTTTCTCTTCTTTCTTGTCTCACGACTGGTGGTCGTTTAGTTTCACAGAGCTTGCTTTACTCTCCTTAACATGTACGAAATATGTACACTGTTATCTTGGCCAATCAAAGCTCTGTGTGTGTGTGTACAAACACTCTTGGGTTCACGATGGACAGGTTATCTTATTGTAGTCAGCCTGAAAGAAAAAAGATTATAGTTGAAAGTGCATTCTATGTGTAGATTAAACCGTGGAAAGTGGTATGGCTGGATCATCTCTGTCAGTCCTGGGATTTATTCTTTCTCGGGTCAGGAATCAGGATAGCATCTGGCTCAAATGCAGATGAACTCAAGGACCTGTATGGTCTATTCCAATGTTCAATACAGAAAGCTATGGTTTTGGCCATTAAGTCGCATTTTTGGTAGTGAATGAGACCTGAAACATTTTGGTGAAGATGGCCTTGGTAGGTTCATTGTGGTTTAGACTCCGTTCAAGTCCTAACAGGTAGCAGTAAAGCATCTGAAATTATTATATCTATGAAACCTAGGAAACTTCTTGGTAGCCAATCTTGACTTGGTTTGGCGACAATAGGCTGTTTTGATTCGACAGCCGGCTTATAACATTGAACAAGTGATTTGTGCCCTTTGCGTGTGAAAAGTTGATTGTGGATGATAAGCTTTTCTTGTTTTCGTGGTTAATATATAGTCATGCGTGGATTAAAGTAATTGGTAAAAGAAGCATCAAGCCGAAGTGAATGTCTCCTCCGACAAGTAAAGTTGATGCTTTTACTTCGTTATCTCTCTCTCTATTGGTAGAATACAAGTGCGCTAATCCAAATACTATTGTTTTGTCCTAACTTTTCATTGCATCTTTAATCTTATCTTTTTTTTCTGCCTTGTCCTTGTCGCTGTCTTAACTTGACAAAACATTCCCAAAACGAACTGCACTGTTATGAACAAATAAAAAAATAGCAGATTGGATCACAGAAGGGCTTCCGATGGGATTGGAGGTTTGAGTAGTCAGTGTCCCCTCAACACGATGATGAACTTCATGATGGTTAACGTTTTTTACTGCCTCTTTTGGGCCAGTAGACATAGAACACATGTTATACAGCGAGGATCTTCTGAACTGGCTAGCCTGCTACATTGGCAATAAAACTGTGCTAACATGCTCCATGTCTACTGGTGTTTTTTTATGTTTGTTTTGTTTATTCTCATGTCTATGTTTTTTCTATTTTCTATCTCTCACAGGACAGCTTGTTCTGTATTGTCCTCTGTTATTTCGTTCTCACCAAAGTATTTTGAAGGTAGAAAATAACCTCCTTGATCGTAGGTTGTTTTTCAAAACTCACCAAACAGATGAGAATATTTATTGGAGGGTGAAAAGGTCAAAGCCTTCTCGCTGACTCAAACCGACTTCTCATCAAAGAGAGTTAGAAAAAAGATAGGCTAAAGAACTTATTATTAGTAAAAAAAGAAAAAAAAAGAGAACCCTAAAGTATAAAGCTGAGAAAGATATGAAATTTAATATGATATCTAAGCTTTTAGGTCCACCAATCTTCTAAAAATCTTAACAACCCTGAGAAAGAACATGTTAAAAAACTTGAGTTGTTATTCCTTTAGCAGCAATTAACGTTTTCCCTCAGTATTTTTTTTCGCACCTCGACTATTCTCCGGACTCAGCTGAACACCCTGCAAGCTCAAAGGAGCATGTAAGACACCGCTGAGGTGACAGGAATACCATGCAAGGATAGACTCAGGATCAAGAGAGAGTACCCTCTCCAACTCTCACTACCACTGAGAATCGAACCTAGGTTCGTGCTGTGAAGGAGAGGGGACTCTCCCGCTGGGCCATGTACTTGCTGGTTTTTCCCTCAGTACTTTATGGCATATGTTACGGGTATTATCATTGCTGTTACTATTATATAAAATATAATAGAAAATAAGATCATAAAATCTTTTTGATATTGTTATTAATCCTGGTTTAATAGGTTAACTTTCAAATATTTTAATCTTATTTTGTTTTAACTCGAGTCTAAAATTAAGTCATAGTAGTTGATCTAACGTGATTCTAATGACTTGGTCAATTCAAAAACAACCTGAGTAATAAGAAAATATATAGTTAAAAAACCAAAAAGGCTATTTAAGTCATAGTAGTTGATCTAACGTAATTCTAATGACTTGGTCAATTCAAAAACAACCTGAAACAACCTGAGTAATAAGAAAATATATAGTTAAAAAACCAAAAAGGCTATATTTGGCAATCTTACTATTTTCAAAAGTTACAAGATTTGGTCTGGTTCAGTAAATCAACCCCATAACCTACTAATCTTGTTTAGTAGAATAACCTTGTAAGTTTAAAAACAGTTAAAAATTACATCAATTTAAGTCAATTCTTGAATTGAATAGGCTTCTAAATCAAGTCTTATAATTATGATATTTTGTTCTTTATGAAAGTATTGCAAATTTTCACCTTTTTTTTATGTTCGGTATTTTTATACTCCTTGTAAGAGTTTGGGATAGTCAGGTTTTATTCGCTAATCTAGACCTACATAGTGTATTTTTCAAGAGTAAAGTTTCCTCGTATCCATTTTTTATATATATAATCATCTAGTAGGTGTCCTGGTAGTAAAAGCTTGGAACTAAGGGTTTGCTCCTCCTATGATCTTAGATTTGAGCCCTGTGGTTGGTAATACGATGACTCTTTCATAATCATTAATTTCGGGATCCATGATATTAGTAGATGTGCTCTTTTTATGTTCCAAAAAATATGACGTGATGATAAGGAACTTGCAATATACACAGCAAATTTGAAGTTCGAGTTAGAACGTGTGCCTCTTGTAAGAACCCGAGACAATCAGAGTTTTACTCGCTCATATGAAATTATTAAATATATTTTACGGGAGTTGAGTTTACTCACTTGAAAAAAGAAGTTATTTTCGTGATAGTTTTTCCTGACTACGTTTTCTGTTGCAAAATTGCAGCTCACTAACAACGATGGGCTCTTTTAACACGGCCTGGAACCAGATGCCCAATGCCCATCCATTCTCTTTGGACCTCCATCTACCTAAGTCGTCACCCTACAGCCTTACAAAGAATATACGAAAACAAAATATATTTTTGTATGTTAAAACAATATTATTTTAAATAATTTTCTTTTTGAAATTAACGCACACAAGTATTGCTTAATTATATTTGGGCCAATTATCTTTTATTTATCAAGATTGAGGTTTTCTTCATGCTGAGAATGAATCCACTCCTTACATGAACCAAACATTTTATGCATAATATCATACATGGGATTCAAATTATAATACACTCTGATGCAAATAAGCAAGGAAACTGAGAATTTGAACATAGATTTTATTTTCAAATATCAAAAAAAAAACTTGTCTCCTCTATCTTTTTTAGCCCATGGAGCTAAATTTGGACGAGTAAATGCTTGAATATTCGATAATCAATTGCCCACCTTCTGATTGTGTAACACTCGGATACTCCCCTGCTTGATGGATCCTTAAAAAAGGGCAGAGTGAGCTCCACAAGAAGTCCAAGGTGCCATTATCATTCCTTGACTATGGCATTTTTGTGGTGGTTGACCAAATCCTTTCGATTTCTTGGAAGAAGAGTGGGACCAATATGGCCAGAGCATGCAAACCAACTAGGGTGTGCGTGCGTGAGTGGTGAGTCCAGAAAGGGCCAAGAAAACTCCCATGATGCCTGTGCTCTCACAGACCAACAAATACAATTTCAGCCACCCAAAAAGCAAAATTTAAACCCATGATGGTGGAGTAGAAGGCTCTATTTTATTTTATTTTTAAGAAAAAGATAAAAGACAGGATATGAGTAGTCCCCCGTATAAGTAAGCAAATATAATCATCTCATAGATGTGTGATAAGTACTTAAAATTAATATGTTTATTTTCTCTGTATAATCTTATAGTTGCTAATCGATAATTACTGTAATTACTGTATGGTCATCATTTCAAAACTTGTAAACTAATTAGTTGAGTGTATGGTGATTGGTGTTGGTGTTGATGCTATATTAATAATAATAAAAAAAAAAAGTAAGCAAATGGTCAATTGGATATGATGGGAGGGACCATGCTCTAGACGCATTCGTGGAGATAAAGCCATTTCACTTTACTCAATCTACGCATTACGAACACACTCAAGGAGTTGCCTGTGGATGAACGATTTGCTGTCCTGACACTGTAAAGCGGTTGAGAGGTTTTACTTTTTGCACTCAAAGTTCTTCGAATTGAAAAGTCACCAAAATGACTTTTCGATGTTTTTTTTTAAATTAAATTATCAAGAAAAAGATTTTATTTTCAAATATAAAGAATTCAATATATTTTTAATTGAAAATCATTTTCAAAACAAGCTGCAACCAAAATCTTCACTCATTTACTTCTCTTAAAAATATTTAGAATATGTAAGGTTTGCTACAAAGAGACATGGCAGTAAACAAAAAAAAAATATTACATAGTTTTTAAACTTCATTTAATTTGATATGTGGATTAAAAAATTTAATATTCAAAACTTTATTATAACTATTTTTCAGCTTAACCAAACTAAACATGGACTTGGATAAATTCAGTTAATATGATCAAGCTCTTAGTATTTTAATTGATCCAGTTAAACCTAGCCTAGTAAACCCTAAAATTCTAAAATTACATCTCAACAGTAAAAAAAATCTAATTTGAAAAATTTTGAACTTCAGAAATTCTTAACTTTTTGAATAATGTTTTTATCAAACTAAACTTATCTATACTAGTTTTAAATCTAAATCCTTATAAAAAAATGAGTCTTTAATGAACGTTATTTAGCCAATTGGATTTCAATTATCATTAGAATTTTTAAAGTAAGTAATAAAATAAAATAACTATGAAAAAAACTGAATAACAACTTCTAGAATTGAGCCATAATCTTTTTTAGTTTTATCCTTCAATATAAAGTTATTAACCCTTAAAATTCATGATTTTTTTCTATATTATTTTCAATAGGATTATCTCAATCTTATATCTCAGGTACTGGATAGTCAAATTAATCTTGGTTGCCTTGGGTTTTTCTTTAATATTTTTTTTCTAGTTATGTTTTTTATTATTTAGTTTAATTAGTAATTGATCTCCATTGTTTTATTTATTTTGTATTGGATTATCCTCAACTCACAAGTGGCCCATCAATTTGGCATATTAAATAGAGCGATAATATTTTGTTTTTTTTAAAAAAAATAGTTTTTATTTTCAATTCTCTTTTCAATGTTTTTGTCTTTTTGTCTTTTTTTAAGATTATTTTGTTCTTAATTAATTTTTATTTTTTTATCAAAAAAAATTATTAAAATATTTTAAAAATAGAGGATACTTTTTCTTAATACTGACAATCATTCATTTACTTCTATTGGTCATTATTATTATTATTTTCCATTTTTTATATAACTTTTTTTCATTAAATTAACAAATTTATTTAACCTATTCAAATTAATGATTTGAATTTCAAAACTTTCTTCTATTCACTAAAAAGGATTGGTTATTTAGTGGGTGTTTGGCTCTGCGATGTGGACTGCGGTTGAGGCTCGCCGCAAAGCCAAATATGATTTTAACCAAACAACTAAGTAAAATTTAGTTGTGGGTCCCACCTATGAGAACTTAGCCTCAAGCTCAAGTGATTGTATTCCTGTTATAGTGAAGGTTAAAGATCAAAAGCAAGACAAACCAAAGCTCGATTGAAGTGATGATATAAAAAAGACGGCCATCGTTCATAGCAGTAAAGCTAAGCTTCCATTACAGACACTCGTTGAGAATAAACAAGTTGAGCAAACAAGATTGGAAACTGACGAAAAGACTAAGAAGAATGCATTTAAGTCACTATTGATCTCTCTATCTCTTCCCCAACACCTGGCGATCTCTCTATCTACAGTCACCGTCACTGCTCTCTCTCTCCACGGTCATCGCCAACTCTCGGCACCACTGTCATCCCCCTAATCACCGTCAGCTTCTCCTGCATGCTACAAGTTCTGTCGTGACCTTTATCAGACGCACCAAGCCCCGTTGTAGAGGGCACCAGTTGCAACCTTTCGAGGCTCATACCAGCCACCACACAGCACCATTTCCGACATCATTATCACAGGAAGAACCACCTTGGTCTTCTGTACTCGTCAGTATCGGCCGTTGACCCTCTTGTCACAATTGATGAACAATAACATGGCTGAATAATTCAAAATAGAAACGAGAGGTGCAACACACCGTTTTACTGTTTTGTGGTTTTTTTAGAACTATTGGGTTGGGCTGGACCTGCTCTCGGCCCAGCCCAAGTCTAAGCAGAGTTTGGCCTTTTTGGTCCAACTTGGCTGGACCGACCCATTTAGTTTGGGATAGGTCCAGTTTGATTTTTTTATAAAATGTAAAATTCATATTTAAAAATAAAAAATAAAAACCGTGTAGATAGAGATTAACTCTAATGAAAGGGATGGATGTGTCGCTTCATTTTACTCCACACCCATGTTGCTTTTCGAATGACTATGTATCAGAAACTTGCAACTGAATTTTGCCTTGGAAGTATATATCTGCAACATGTAGATAGAGATCCAGAAACAACACTATTTATGGATTACAATATTGTTCTTGATAATATTTTACCAGATATTGTTTATCGATCAAATAACAAGGGATCACAGAGGGTTTGACGTATCAAATGAATTTAATTCGTGATGGAATTGCAAATAGTTTGATGAGAGAATAAAAAAGAGTGTGTAATTTACTTGAATTATTAATTATATTTTATTATTATAATAATTAAATCTAAAATATTTAAAAAAATATATATGTGCGTACTTTAAAGTAATTTCATAAGTTAGACAGCAATATGAAAAACATGGTAACCAAACAAACGAAACTGTTTTTCATTAAATCTCAAACTCAATCATAATTTTAACCAAACACTTTAATTTCAATTTTAAACCACAGCTAAAATCTTTTTTCACTATTTTCATAAAACTTTTTTTTTTCAACTCAATAACAATAACATCAATTATATCAAAAACACTCCGAGTACAATTCTTTTAAATATGTTCCCTGCAGTAACAACATTTATTAATCTGATGAGTACAAGGTGGTAATGATGACATTTTTCTTCGCAGTCAAACAAAAAAAAATTGGGCTCCGTTAGTTTCCTCGCTGCCTGCCCAAGAATTATATATTTGAATTGATGCCCATCTTCTCTCCGTTCTTCCATGAACCTTCTTTATTGCTCTTGCAAGATCGTGCCTTGGAAATTGGGATACATCGATCATGGTAGAATATGTGAAAAGGGATAAAAAAAGATTTGTACTTCGTAGATTAACCATCGAGTTAATTAATAATCAATCATGATTATTTATTTTTTTTTATTTCTAAACAATGCGGGGGAGATATCATGAAAGATAACATTTAAATTAATTAAAATGGCTTTCAAAGAGTGAATACTGAGGAGTCATGTCGACAGAAGATGACATAATAATTTGTTTTTGCTTTATAGCAATAATCACAGTGAATAGATTGAGTAAAAGGGATAAAATTGAGGGAGTAATGGAGTGGTATTAATTAAGGAGAGAAGCATGCTTGAAGACAAAGGGCTTTGATGCTATGTTTAGATTCTTCTAGAGATAGACAAATTAAATAATTTGTTTCAACAGCTAGTACCACGTTTCCATGTTCCCTCTTACTAAAAAAACATTATCTAATGTTTATTAATCATATTAAGTCATTTCATGTTTCATAAGTGTTACTTAATTACGCTGCTAAGTATCTGAGATCTTCCACGCATTAATGAACTTTTTACTATAATATTTCTAATTAAAATACAAGAGGTATTTTAAAAAAATTATGAATAAAAAATGGTAACATGACTTCAATTAATGACTTCCTTAATCATATAAAAAGTCAAACTATGCGAGCATATTGATCACGAGGACAACCTTCTCTCATCCTCGGATCTAGCGCAAGTTTTGTTTTTTCCTTTCCCTCCTTTTTCTTTCTCGATTAGGGTTTAATACGAGTGAAGCATGTGCAAAATGTTAGAAAATGAGCTAATTATATTTGACATCCCTTTATTGTTAGAAAATGTTAATAATTTCTTAACACGAGAGACCAACTAAGTTAAGGGTTTCGTTAATCATATCAGTAACAAAAGAAATCAACTAATTAAGAACTAATACAATGCAAATGGAAATAAAAGGTTATGCCTATCTCGTCAAGTAGATGGTTTAGTTGACCAACTTGAGTTCTCAAAGGGTACTGTAAATAATATTAGCCAGGTTTACTTAATTCCGAGCCAACTTCCCTCGTATTATTTATTGGATGCTTATGATGTAAGAGCTATGAACTTCCTAGTGGAAAACATGTGTTACATGCATGTTCTTGATCGATCACCCTAACTATTATCAACTTGATCTAGACTTAGTTTTTTATTTCTTCTTCGAGAAAAAGTGTTAATGGAGGTTTTCAGTTTATCTTATATAATACATGTCAATTTGGTAGCAGATTCCATTTAGAAATCAAACCAAACCAAGTTGTGTTGTTTAATGATCATCTTGTTTGTTTATTTCTTGTTTTTTGGACCTCGTAACTGCTCTGCTCATAATTAAGCGAGGTCAAATGATCATGACCCTCGAACACAGGATATGAGATGCCATCCCTTTTTAATTACATGCAAATAAATATCATTTTTTATATGCAAAATAGTTGACTTGCTAGAATTCGATCGGGAAGAAATTACTTTATAAAATTGATATTATAATTATAGTTGGGATTTACTAGGGAAGGTATAGATTACTAGATGAACTAGCAATTAGTCATTGAATATTAAACCTTTTTATAAGAGAGCAAATATTATGTCGTGAGTGTTAGTTTTTTTTGTTTTTTTTGTTTTGGAGGTGTTTCTATACCTTTTTTTATATATTTTTTATTACATACTTTTCTCTCTCTCTCTCTCTCTCTATATATATATATATATGAAAAATATAAGTATAATATTCTATTTGTATGAAACCCTTATAATCATATTACTGAAAAACATATCACTTTGCCCTTTAAATAATAGCGAACATATTATTTCAATATAATTTTAGGAATTTATGCAAAAGTTGTTGCTTAATTTTTCTAGGTCTAGAATCACAATTCCATGTGTAGATACATTTTATTCTTTAATTTCTTAGCCTTATTTATAATCAAATCCCACTTGATTAATTATCATTATTTAATTTTGTAACATTGTATTGGCAGATATGCTTGGAGATACTGGCAAATCACAGATATGCATAGAGATATTGGCAGATCTGCTACATTTGACAGTTACAATATTGGCAGATTTGGAGATATACGTTACCATACAAATATATGTTATCAATATTGATTGATTCTTCAGATATGCATAGAGATATTGGCAGATCTGCTACATTTGACAGTTACAATATTGGCAGATTTGGAGATATACGTTACCATACAAATATATGTTACCAATATTGATTGATTCTTCTTTCCTTATAAGTTACAGATTTTCAGGAGCAATATCAGTAACCGTAGCTAGAATTCTGACTATAATAACTATAGTATGTGTATATACATGAGATAGAATGTATTACAGTTGATATGAAAAATAATAAAAAATACTACTCTTTCTTTGAGTCTTTGCATATCCTCTATTTTCTTCACATTGATTCTTTATATGTGTGGCCCATTAGGTTTCTTAATATATTAGTCTAAATACAAATCATAATATGAAATAAAATAGGATCAAATAATATATTGGTCTAATTCACATAAGATGATAAATTATTTCTTTATCACTTAATTATCTTTACATAGTTGATGTTATACATAATATCTACTTTTTTTATTACCCTTGACAGTGCGTTGTTAAAATCAAAACAATGACATTTTGTATAAAAGTTAACTCTGTGATCTCATGTTTAAAAATCACCTACACATATGTCACGAGAGTGTTAACATAAACATAAATGATCTATCTATATAAAATTCCAATATAGTTTAGTTTGGTTACAAATTGGAAATCAACACTAATTAAACAAAGATCTAATTATTTTATAATATGGAGAAATGACTTTGACCATGGCATCATTGATAATAAATTAATAACCCAAATTACAAGTTGGACTTGAAAAAAAAAAACTATAATGACATTTCTAACGATACAATTAGTGACTAATCAAAGGTGTCAAGTGAGACAACTAATATAAATAAAGGATCCCTCCCAACCATTCTCCATACCATTCCTTTCCTGTCACCTACATATTTCCTTCATACTTCAAGAGAGAAAAGAGAGAGAGATTATCAATGGCTGTGAAAATCTATATTATGTAAGCATTACTGTGATCTCATCGTATCATCATCCTTTTGGGTTCTTGTTTTTATTGTGT
Organism: Salix exigua; assembly: GCA_032356905.1. NCBI lineage: Eukaryota > Viridiplantae > Streptophyta > Magnoliopsida > Malpighiales > Salicaceae > Salix > Salix exigua. The sequence continues at coordinate 1,244,229 of CM063591.1, forward strand.
TTCTTTGCGCGTGCTTATGACCATGATTCTTGCAGCGCATTCACGTCTGACTGGTCATTTGATGATTGTTGTCTTGATGTTCTTGTCTCTTTTCATTGTTTGTAATCAATAATTGACTGATAATGCTACAATCAGTTGTTGGTTTTTATTTTCTTGATGTTAAATGGCTCCTGGAAGGCAATTTTTGTTGAGTGTTTAAAGAGATCCGAAAATTTATCTTTGGTAACTGGGTGGATGAAATTTGGTGAAAGTTTGATCAGGGTTTTAAATTTGTTTCATGAATCAAATCCATCCATGGATGATGGTGTTTCTTGTACGATAAGTTTTTGGATCTGTTTTACATTTAGCAGTAAATTATGGACTCGTCTCATATCCCACTATCTTCCGTATTTTGAAAATGTCTTGTTGAACTGCTAAGAGGGTGTGATAGGCTATAAGACGGGATGATATGTGTTTCAAGTAGAGGGCTCTAGTGTTCTTTCCTTTTCATCAATGTCAATCAATGAAACAAGAAATGTAAACAATGAGACATGTTGATTTGATTTGAGTAAATTATTTGATTTTTCTGCAGTTACTACTCTATGTATGGACATGTTGCAAGGTTAGCTGAAGAAATTAAGAAAGGAGCTGATTCTGTGGAAGGAGTAGAAGTCAAGCTATGGCAGGTCTGTGTTTAATTTCTCCTTCACAATGCTCTTAGGTCTTAACAGCTGGTGTAAAGATTCAATTTCGGATATCAGTCAACAGATCACTTGATTTTTTGTTTTGTGCTCTGCGAAAGGCACAAAGAATTATAAGGTATCTAGTTTTCTACCCCGAAAGTTATAATTTGAGTTCCTAATAATCTTGACACATTGACAGGTTCCTGAAACACTGCCAGAAGAAGTTCTTGGAAAGATGGGTGCACCACCAAAGAGTGATGTCCCAATTATTACACCCAGTGATCTTGCTGAGGCTGATGGATTTCTTCTTGGTTTCCCCACTAGATTTGGAATGATGGCCGCACAATTTAAAGCGTTCATGGATTCAACTGGTGGCCTATGGGGCACACAACAGCTTGCAGGCAAGCCTGCTGGAATTTTTTACAGCACTGCATCGCAGGGCGGTGGACAGGAGACAACCGCGTAAGTTGCATTTGAACACATTGGACTACGGTTCTGTTTTTCTTCCAGGTTCATAATTCTTGTTGCTTACTTGATGAATTCTGAAATACATGAATTTGTTTTTCCTTTTCATTACGCAGTTTGACTGCTATCACACAGCTCGTTCACCATGGGATGATCTTTGTCCCCATTGGATACACTTTCGGAGCCGGCATGTTTGAAATTGAGAAGGTGAAGGGTGGCAGTCCATATGGTGCAGGTACCTATGCTGGAGATGGCACCAGACAGCCTACTGAGCTGGAGCTAGGACAAGCTTTCCACCAGGGGAAGTACTTTTCTGGCATTGCAAAGAAATTTAAGGGAACTGCTTAATTTAACTCAAGAACCAATTGTATTCCCTTCCTAGAAATCTCGGTTTTACCTTCACCTGATGAATAATGTGCACCTTCTGGTTATATTTGTCGCAAACTTATGTTCTGTTCCTTTATAACTAGCTTCGTGCAGCGATGAAAGTTTTTCAATGCATTTAGTGTGAGAATACAGTTTCCTTACTCGTCTCTAATTGCAGAAGTATTTTCATTTATCAAAAGCAACACACAGCTTGTTGTCAAAAAATAATATAAATTATATCTTGGAGTCTCACCTAACAACTTGAGTTTTTAGATGAAATGATTCATTTGATATGTTATCAAAGTCTTGTTAACCCAGCAGTCACGAGTTTGAATTTAATCACTCCAATTTTATTTGATAAAAATTAAGCACAAGTTAATATGATTCTGTATAAATTTTAAGTTCACCTGAGGAGGTGTATTAAAGAATAATATAAATCATATTTTAGAATCTTACCTAATAATTTAAATTTTTAAATGAGATTCCTTCACATTACTTACCCTACTGCAAAAGGAAAAATCGCAATAAGATTACATGAAGCCATGGATCTCAGAAGTTCCATGGACCTACACATTTATGTGCTTCCATATACCATCTGTGGTAGCATTCCAAGTTGTTCTGTAAGTTATTCATTATCAAGTAATTCTACACCAATAGATTATTTATGTATATGAAAAAACTTATGTGATAATTATGTAAATTATCCTGAAATTTGGAATCACTAAGTTATTTTATATAAAAATATATTATATTTTGATTTTGCTACAGTTTATCATAATCAAAAGATATTTAAATAGTTGAATTAATATTGGATATAACATGAACTATACGAAGATATTTAAATATTCAAGAGAGGATTCCACATCCTAGATAAAATATTACATATGTTCTTAAATATTATCGATTGAAAATTCTTGTACAAGGTGACTTGAAATTTGGAAAGAATATAAAAAATCAATAACTATGCTGAGAATAAACATGATGTGATAGTAGACACATCTGAATTAATAAATCCAAAAGATTGTAATTTTAGATCTAGAAACAATCAAGTTAGGAATTGGTTGAATAAACTTCTATTATATAGTCTCATAACTTGAATAGTTGATTTGACATATTAACTTGGGTTAACCATATCAATTTAATATTTTATTAACATAATATTAAAAGAACATGTCCTTTTAAAATTATGTTTTAATCAAACTATTTTTTTACAAGTTGTATGAGTTGTTTTTTAATCCATAAAGTCAACCGAATTACACTATTCAATACTCACACAATTAAAAAAAAGTTACTAGAAAAAAAGTATTTGTAACCTCTGCATAGTTTTTATATTAAATAAAAAATAGGTAGACAGTTACTATTTGATCTTTCTGCAATTATTTTCTGTTCTTGTGGAAATTCGCTCCTTATTTCTACATCACTTACCATAGCCAGCAACATGACATCACTGATTTTTCGTCTATGAGCTGCTCTTGACGTCTTGACCATGGCCCAAATGTTCGGGAAGCCCAATAGCAGTGGTAAGGCCTAACATAAGCTAATGGGCTGGGCCTAGTCGCTTTCAAAGCAAACTCTTCCAACTACAGAAATTACAGTTTTTGTTTTTGAAAAAAAGTCTAAAAATCATCACGGTCCCTCTCCTTTGAAAATATGGTTAAGAGAATAAATGTAAGAATACATTGGATCAGATTCACACCTCTATTCATATTAAAGGGGATTTGAGATCATCTTCCCCGTTATATCTTGCCATGTCCTGTAAAATAATTGGATGAAATGAAATCACTTGAATTGAAAATTAAAATATTTATTTTTTCAAATTTAAGTGAGATTTGATGTTCTTCATGATTGCATTCGCTGAGTTTTGGATTGAATGATGAGCTTATGAATAGTGTGTGTGTATATATATATATATATATATATATATATATATTGAAATGCTCACAAGAGTTCCAATAAGGTCAACGTTTTTTTATAGTTGCCGAGATTTTATTAAAAGAGAACCAATAAGTTAATGATAATTTAATTGCCAGGGAGATAAGATCAAAGAAGTTATTAATGAGAAAGCTTCCCATCTTGACCATAAACTACTTTTTATATATAATTGTCGGTTTCATTCCGAAACCGCCAAAACGATTTTATTAATTAAAAAACAAAATAAATTGGCATCGTTTTTATCTCAGTTTAGCCTGTTCTGAATTTATTAGTCAAATACTGGCCGAAACGTATTAATTTTATTTTGGCCAAATAGTGTTTTTTTAAATGATAAATAATCTTACAATATCAATCACATTTCTTAATGTGACTGTTAGATTAAGATGAAATTTTACGATGAGTATTTTGACATATTTATATATATTATGTTAAAATTTCAGAGTAATTAGAGAATATAAAGATCTTGCGAGATTAATGATGATATTCTCGTAATATTATACATGTTCATAATTTTATTGAGAAAAATCATCTTATTATGTATTTTTTTTAGATTAAATTGCACAATTCTAAATAATTTTATTTTTGGATTTTAACTAATATTTTTTGAATTATATATATAAACAATACAACCTCGAAACGACACGCCGAAACGCTCCAAAACCAAAATATTTTATTCCAATTAAAAAAATCAGTCAAAACGTGATTAATAACTTTGATATATATTGATAATTTAACGGCTTACAGGATTAGATTCAAAGTTGGAAGAAAAGAAGTAACCCTTTGAAGAACGAAAGAAAACTTACAGCATAAGACAGCTTGAATTGTTTAAGTTTTCCATTGATTAGCCAAAACAAGAAAAAAGAAGAAGAAAAGTAAGGTATTAAAGTAAAAGAATGTAACTACAGCAGCAGCTGGGGAGTCACATACTTTATTAACATCACAATGATGCCCTAGATGCTTTTCCTTTTTAGTATTCTCTTTATGTTTCTTCTTTTTATTAACCTCACATTAGGGGGAAATATATATATATATATATATATTAAAAAAAAAAGAATTCAATTCCATCGATGCTGTATACCGATGCCAATGCTTGAAGCTATGCTATGATATAACCCATCAACAAGCCGATTTATCAACTCCAAAGTCATTGCCAAGTGTATATTAACCATTTAAAGCACCTTTGTTTCTCTTGATTAGTCACTTGTCAACACATGAATGCACAGTTGATATATTTTTACAAGCCTTTTCTTTTCGGGCTTTATATTATATCATTTTGTGTTGTAGCATTAGAGATAAGTAAAGAATCATTTTATCTAAAATTTTAAGTTGTTAAGTGAAATTTTAGAATATAATTTATATTATTTTGTGCTTGATTTTTATTAAATAAAAATGATAGTGAGATTCTAACAAGGCTCTGTACAATATCAAGTAACCATTTCAGCTAAAAACTGAAGTTGTGAAGTGAAATTCTAGAATATAATTTATATTATTCTCTAATAATTATATACAGCAATTACTGGTGAATGAAATGCTGATTTAACCAGGGATTCTCGCGCCATTAATGTGAAAAGAAGATGAGTGAGAGGTAAATCACAAACTTTACAGGAATATTGATTGCTTTTCTTCAGGAGCTATGAAGTGAGTAGTCATGACTTTACTGTATTGACTTTATCTGTAAGCGCACAAAATTTTCACGCACAATAAAGATTATCTGAAAAGCCTTCCTGTGGACATCATGTACCAGCGGAAAGCTTCTTCCGAATCCATGAACATGGATTTTGCAGAGACTGAACGCCATGATAAAAAAAGAAAAAGGATGGCCTTGCTGAATCTCTTTGCTTGGTGTCAAAGAAATTGAAGTGAAATGAAACAGCAGCTCCAACTTGAAATAAACACATATCCCTGTATGTATATTTTGATCTGTGTTAAGATCGTTTAGAGAGGAGATCCAGTTTCGATGGATGAACAAACCAGGCGTCGATCGAAAACAAACTCGGATTAGTAGATAAGCTGTGTGGAAATCAAAATTCCTTTTCAGTTTTGTAATATAGCCATTATTGTCTCACATAAAGAACACAGCAAAAATGGTTTAAGACAGCAGTAATTATAACAATATTGCATGCTGGATATTCATGTTGAATAAAAGTGTGCACAAGTACAATTATTACCCTAGAAGCAACACTTTTCACATGAATTAACAGTACAAAACAGATATGATTAGGGAGGGGGTTAGCTTTTATGAAGTGGCAGCCATTGAGAATGCTAAATAAGCTAGCTAGAGCTACCCCCGATCGAATTAAGGATATGATGAGATCAAGTCTTGCATTCTCTTTCTCGTAATTCTCGTGTATATGTTCATTGAGATTATTGTAATTTTTATGTATTTATATCTAAAAAACACATTTCACGTAAGTAAAATTAGCATTCGGTCGTTAAATTCAAAATTTACTCGTAGCAAAACAATAGAATAACAGTTTTTTTTTTAACTCTTGAGTTCTTCTCGTGTGCCTTAAACGACAATTGAAAATGAGTGTGTAGGTGAGAATATAGACAGCATCATCTCTAACAATCCCAAGGAAGGATGTTTAGCCTTTGGTTAAAAACAGGTTTAAGATTTTGGAGATTAGATTCAAATCTCATTATTAACAACCTTTAATAATTCATATACAAGCGTGCATCCACATATATCTCTTCGTATCAAAAAAATAAAACAAGAACCCTAAAAGCAGGAATAGTGGGCCGCCCTCTGACTTAGCACTATCATGCACAATCCAAACACATAAACAAAAAGAAAAAGCTACAAAACCAATCAAATAAGCTCCACTCACTCATCTATCTATCTATATATATGAATAAAAAAACAAGAGGAAGAGTACAATGATGGCTTTATTTCTGTTTTTCTTTTTCTTTCATCAATAATAACAATGCCAATATATTGAAAAGGTGGACTGGTGGTGCCATCCACAACAATATTATCAGAGCAACAGGAACAAAAGGTCTTCTATATCCCAATCTGCTAACTTCACCCCACTCATATATAACAATCAACAGCATACAAATAATCTCTAATTTCACAAATATTGTTAAATTTAGCTGAATTTAGCAGTTGTTCCTGTGCCTAATCCCACCATAAAACTACTAGCTAGTTAACTACCCAGCACTACAGCTAGGATCAATTCAGAATCCTTATCGATATTTATAATATTCTTGACCTCCAGAGGCTCCTAATCATTTGCTAGCCTAACATCATTAATTCCTCTTGCAGCTGGCCCAGAGTTGTCTGTCCATCTATGAAGCTTGAGTTCCCTTTTCTCTTTTTTTCATTTGTTTTCTTTAGCTTTTCGTTCAAGACTGATACAGCTAGCATGCACAGCCATGTTGTAGCTCAGCTCCTAATATAATCTTCTTAATTCCTATATTGAAGTTATGATCATTTCCTTCCATCTTGGTTGGATCGATACAGCATTATATATATATATATATATATATATATAGAATCAGTACTTGATCATTGGATAGAAGCTGTACGTTTCGCTAGCTTTACTATATATCATCTTCTACCTGAAAGTACCGCCAAATGTTGGTGTCCAGTAATCAGCTGAGGTATGATCAGTAGCAACAGGAAATGTGCTGGAGACAGGCACGAGACATAGTCCCCGGCTCCTTAGATCTTGTTTTGGCCCTTCTAGGTCATTCGATTTGTCAGCTGGAGCCTGTAGATATGAATAAATATCAAATTAAATAATTATATTTCAAAAGAATCTTCTGATTCATTTGTGAAAGTGTTGGCCAAAAGTAATTAACCTGAAGAAATAATGAGATAAAGAACTACTATACCTGCTGCTGATGAATGGGATTGGCATTTTTCATATATGGAGTACTTAGCACCTGCATTAACAAAAACAAAAGCATATATTAACAAATAATCCCTCAATTTAAGCGCTTAAATATACTTTAATCCTGTCTAAATCAAGTAGGGTTTCCCATTAATTAATGTATGGAAGCATTTACACGGTTGTTGCGACTTGAACTTTGTGACCTTTTCCCTTCTCCCTACTTAGTTTCAATTAATTATAAACTCGTCAATTGGTATCAGCAAGATAAAGGAACATACACTGACTTGATCATGAAGGAACTTGATGTAATCGATAGCTTCATGGAGAACCGATGCGGTATCAGTCTGGACAAGCAGTAGAGTACGTGAGTAAATGGTGAGCTTTCAATTGAATCGTAACGCAAGGACATCTTTTGGTATTTGTACTATTTGAAAAAAAGTAGAAAAATCCAAAAGCTAACCTTTCCGAAAGGTGAAACCAATTGCTGGAGAGCAGTTATTCGGTCTCCGAGCTTCTCTTTCCGGACCTGATAACAAATTAAGTAACATCTTCACATTCACTTCTTCAAAAAATGAAAAGATTATCGAGCAAGAAAAAATATGTCAAGTACTCCTCAAAAGCTCGATACTGATAGTTCTCTATACCTTGAAGGTTGGTAATGGAGATGGCGTTTCAATTCTAGGCCTTTTGAAAGATGGCTGGCTTCCTTTCTTGAGTACCGAAACCGAGTCTCGATTTTCTTTGCAGGGCTGAAGTTTGTGAATACACAGAAGAAGAAGAAATGATGTTTAGTCCGGAACCCTAGTCACTAATTGATGAACAAGGCTAATTAAGAATACTGTTTAATCATCATCTTCAATTTACCTTTGTCGTGAATTTCGTGCAATTGGATTTCTCTTCAAAATCTGGCACAAGAAATTGAGACTGTGATGGGGGTAAGAGGTTTGCTCTAATATCGTTTATTCCAGTTGGTGAGGCATTCCAATAGGGTGTGTTGTTAGTAAAGTGCAGGCTGCTAGGCTGTTGCTTTGGAAAAGAAGATTTTATTAATGGAGATAACTTGGGCCAGGAAGGAGAAGACAATTCAGCCATGTTGGTCCCATAATTTGGAGCTGCTGGCGACAAGTAATTCATGATCTGGTTGCTGAAAAGAGATTGTGCCTGTTGTAGTTGAGGATTTTCAGGATCAAAGAAACCCTGTGTCAATGTTGAAGGGTAGCCGTAAGATGCTGATGGCTCCATTGAAAATCCCGTAGAAAATCCCTGGCAAGTTTGTGCAGAATTGGTGGAACTGTTAACTTGATTTAGCCTCTGTTGATCCAAGGAAAAATCTTCAGCAGTGCTTGTATAGCTCTTTGGACTCCAATCTTTTTGGATTTGAGAAGAGTTTAGTCCTCCTGAATTCATCTCTTCTTGCATCATGGAGTTGTAACTCTCAGTTCTTCCATTCCCAGGACTGCGAGAAGATCGATCAAAGAATCTTATCACTGATTTACCACTTGATAAAAAAATTGACGATCATTTTGACTCGGTTTTTGTAACAGAAACAATAAACATAGCCGTGTATTATTTTTTCTAGCTTGTATTTGAAATGAAATTGATTGGACATCAAGACCTTCAAGTCGGACTCCCACCATAATCTGAAAAAACAATCGGAAAAAAAGAAAAGAAAAGGAAAAGGAGCAGCATGTGTACGACACTTACAGTAAAGCTTGGTTCCAATCCGATGATGACGAAGATGACGATGAAAGGCCAAAACCCATCATTTGTAAGGTGGAATCGATCAAAATACTGCTACCACCACTATCAGAATCAGGCTGTTGTGGTTTCTGAGAATTTAGGAAAGGTAGAGAGGTGTCGGACGCTGAGGTTGTAATGTTTTTAGACTCCTTGCATGATATTGACCTTGGCTTCAAGTCTACCATGTCAGCCGTGGTCCATGATCCATAAGTTCCCGTATGATCACTAGCGATGCTAACAGTAGAGTATGGCGACAAGCCGCCCATGAACACGCTTTTCGACGGATTCATCCACCAGTTTTCGCCACAAATCCCGGCCTGAAACTCCTCCGCCATGGCCAAAAATCTGTGATATTAATAATATTTGAGCTCTCTTTGTGGGTGTGTGTCTTCTTGTGACTTTGAGCTTAGCTCTCTTTATGACGAAGCTATATATAATATGGTTGAGGGAATGTAATATTATATATGAAACGGTTGAGGGGCACGGGAAAGGGAATTTACCAGAAATAATTGATGGTTGACATATCAAAGGGTTGATTGGACAAATGAGAGAAAGCATTTTGAATCGAATTTTTTTCTTTTTCCTTACTTTTTTTTATCAATTATATTTTGTTCTCTCTTTTTCTTAATTATTTGGGGCACGATTATTATTTTATTTTTTAATTCCTCTCCCTTATTATTATTATTATTATTATTATTATTATTATTATTATTATTATTATTATTATTATTATTTCTAGGACATCGTTTGTTTTTAAGTTTGGAATTTCATTTGAGTTAGAAAAGGATATATTAAATTGATGTTTTTTTTTTTTAGTATTTTGTAATTATTTAATTAGTTGATGTAAGAAACAGAAAATTATTTGTATATATATATATATATATATAAACAAAAAATATTATACATTAGAATACAAAACACACTTCAAGTTTCTGCGGTATTCTCTATTTAGATTTTATACACCAAGACCACAAAATCATTTCTCATTAGATTTTGATCAATCCATAGGGACGTCTTATGTTAATTTTATAAAAATTGTTTTATAGAAAATTACCACATGGTCACAAATTTAAATGAATTAATTTTAATATCAAAATAAATCATGATTTATTAACTCTAACTTAAATACTATCAGAGCCACAAAAAAAAGTGTTTGCTGTCTTAAAAGTTTTGTTCCTCATGGGCATGGCTATGATTATGATGGGGATTGATCGTGATGACACGTCATAGTTTCCCACGAATAATGTTCTTTCTCTATTAAATCATCGGTTGGTATTCATTGTATTAGTAAACAAAAAAAATGTGAAGATAAACCTGAGAAATAGGACCAGGTAGAACGACGGTCCCAAATGCATGATGGTGAAATGAAACACAGAGGTTATTTGTTTTTATATTTTAAAAATATTTTTTAAATTATTTTTTTTATGTTTTCAAATTTCTTTGATGTGTTTATGTTAAAAATATTTTTTAAAATATATTATTTTAATATATTTCAGAACAAAACAAATACTTTAGACATTGTTATACCAGGTATGGTTTATACATGCCATGGATTCTAATCCTTGTGCGTGAAAAAAGTAATATTAAAGTGTCATAAAAATCAAGTCAAGAATTAGTTGATTTAATTAATTTTCCATAACAAAAACAGAAACTCTTCCAAACACACGAGAAGTCTATTAGTGGTAGTGTTCCTTGAGAGTCTTAATGAAGAGTTATGACATTGTATGTAGAAATTCTTAGTCATTTCCACAGCCATCAACCCTATCATGTTTCCCATTTTCTCAAGACATAGCACATGAAATTCATACAACGAACATCTAGCTCCAATGAATTCGAAGAAAATGTAGAAATAATTATCTAGTAGATGACCCAATGATAAAAAGTTTGAGATTAAAAGGTTTGTTCTCCTTATAGTTTCAGGTTCGAGCCTTATAATTGTTAGTATATAATTATTAGAGACTTAAATGGTCGTTAATTTTAGAATTCATGGGATTAATCAAGATGAATACAAATGGACCTGGACACACGCTAATAAAAAAAAAGAGTCAAATCACTTCCCCTACAAGTCTTAATTGCGTGAAGTCTTTATGCATTATCCAAAATGTTTTGAAGAACACATATTATTCAATTTTCCCCATGCAATGGGCTTGTTGCATGCCATACGGTGTATCTATTTTTTGAAATTGGAGATATTCATGATTTTCAATAATTCATCTTACGTATAGATATAAATTAAGTAGCGAGGTTGCTTTCAACAAAAAGAAATTGGAGGAAGACTTGCTAATCACAAGCTAATATTGTAGGCATTAGGGCAAAGCTGAGAAATTAAAACAGTGGCGCAGTTGACCAAACCATTTGCTGCACCCAATTTCTTATGTAATGAAATCAGCACACTGGAATCGATGGAGAGTCAATGGGATAAGTCATCAAATTTGTCAATGATCATATAAATTAATGCAAATATTGTAGCAGGGGAGTCGATCAGCTGAATTAACTTGATTATTTAACTACAAGCTCATTAATTTACATGGACTACCTTACTTTTATCGTTTATTATTATTCCCTCGTCCCATTTATTAATGGGTGAAAAAAGAGCAAATAAAAATAGAATTAAAAAAGAACAAGTGCTATTATTTATTCTCTGAGTTTATTTATATATATATATATATAAGAAATAGAAAACTATTGAATTTATTCAAAATAGGTATGGAGAGTTGTTCAACTGAGATTATTAAAAACAAAATCAATACTCAAAAGACATTTGTTAGGTAAGATTCATATCGACTCTAAGATGAACAGTACTTAAAGCTCACTTGACTCTGATATTTATTTATAAATTTATTTTTAAAATCTGTATTAAGTCAATAGTCTGCCATTAGAATCATCAACTGCAAGGATTTCTGACAGTTACCACGTGTGAAATCTAAAGGATGATTCTTATTGCTCATATAAAGTTGTACGCATAGATCCACTGCAATTAAATATGTGTACATCTACAAGTTATGGACCACTACCTAATAATGACTAATATACTACTATATATCTAAGTGGACACACGGGGACTATAAATAATAATATAGATAATATAAACGACTGGAAAAAATAAAAAATAATAATTTTTTTTCTCTCCATTAATTGGAGACAATTTAATGAGATTGGAGAAATAAAAAGACAGATGTAAGGTAGTTTAATCTAGCTAAGTAAATACATTTAATTCCTCGATTATTGTTGTTGTTGTTGTTGTTATATAAAACATTCAACTGTTGCTCTGTGAAAATATATAGAAAGTATTGTGTTTTTATTTCAGTTACGAGAGCTATATTAATTATATTATACCTTTTAATTATTTATTTTTAGTTCCAATCTCTTCTCTACTAAGAAAATAAAGAATGAAGTTTTATTAATTAAATTCTGTCCTAAGAATACTGCACATTACTAGCAGTAAATGGAATATTTCACTTGCATATATAATTTAATATTGCTTATTACAGTACATTTAAGAGGGATAAATTTATTTTTCAAAGTAAGAAGAGGGGAAATGTTAATCTTATGAGATTAATTATAACTAGCTTGTAAGAAATCAAACCATATTCTTTTCTCAAATTGTACAAAATTTAAAGCCTAATTCCTTACTTGCACGCTTCTTTTCCATCATAATTTACAATATTTTTCCTAGTTTCAAATAATTAGAAAAATATAAATTAAAATAAAAGCTTAAAACTACCAAACTGTTGGGAATTGGGATTTGATTAGGGTTGTCAAAATTGTGAATTTAACATGACATGGAATTTGCTTTTGAACTTGGATCGTAAAATCATAAAATCATATATAAAATATTTCTATTATCTCAAATACATAAACTTGTTTTAATATATGTAATGAATCATTAAAATTTGATTATAATATAGTTACACTTAACCATGGGATCAATCTCAAAACTTTACTTGAGAATTCTACTTTAACTAAAAAAACATGTTTTATTTTCCAAGATAATCCTTAAAATTAAGGTTCCCATTTTTCACGTTTATCTCAAGCTCAATTCCTTAATCTGTAAAGAACATCATGAAGAGCAATTGGCACCCATTATCTTAACAATTGCACATCAAGCTGAATCTTCTTTAAGCACACAACAAACCTAACTGCGTGTATGTATAATATAAGAGCTTTTGAAATAGTTGACATTAAGTATAAAATTTAGGGTCACTAGACAGACATTTTGAAGTGTGCAGCTCAAAAGGCCAACCTCTCCGTGTTGCCCCATCCAGGCAGAGGCTCAGCTTCCACAGACCTAGGTCAGGGAGGCAGCGAGGGGGAGAAAGAAGGCAGTGATCGGGATATGGGTAAAGATAGACTGACCGGCAGACTAGGACACGACGGTGGTCACTCCCCATCCACCTCTTGGATTTTCTGCTCGTCTTCTTTTGTTGTGGAATGTTCCTTCTTCCTTGAAAATGACCATTTTGTATGCTTGTTGTTTGCTCATTTTTTTGAACAATTGTTGTTTGCTCATGTCATGGCTTCTGACTCTCCCTCACCACACACAAACACACCCACCCACCACCATAGTTGTTGATCCATGGTTAGCTTTATTTAGCTACTCCCTTCAATTTTAGTATTATTTACCACTTAAACGTTTTTCATTGCTTTAATTAAACCCTCCTCGTCACATTTTATTAATGTTTGTTAATCTAGCAACAATAACAGGAGCTTAGCAGAGAATATGCGTAAAATTGTTGATCACCGTGCCTTTTATAAGTTTTAAATACATGTTTAATTTCTTGATCATGGTTTAAAGAGATGCATAGTATCAAAACGTTTTCATCATCAAACTAGATCAAATACCTGGGGTCACAAATTTATTAAATTTTTGAGCTTTAGCAGCGTTTCTAATATATATTTTGTTGGAGAATAATATAAATTATTTTTTAAGATCTCATCTAATAGCTTAATTTAGATGAGATGGTTCATTAACATTGTATTAGAGCCTTGTTGACCTATCGATCACGAGTTTGAATCTCATCATTCCCATTATATTTTATAAAAATCAAACACAAGGTAATGTGAATCCATACAAATTTCAAGCTCAAAAGGTTTTCGCTTGAAGGAGTGTGTTAAAGAATAATATAAATCATATTCTAAAATCTTACCTAACAGTTTAAACTTTTAATTGAAATAGTTAACATGTTCTTTCCACGACTTTATTAGGATTTGCAACCAAATTTACAATGTAAAAAAATAAATAAATCATTCATCGTTTGAATCAACATTCAACATATTAATATCAATAGATGATAATTACATTGATGTTGCCTCTCTTGACATCATAAAATTTTCAAGAGAGACAAATTAATTTGAATACCCTGGTAATAAAAAAAAATTCTAAAGAGGAACGGGGAGAGAGAGATAACTACACATTGCGACTTGACATATCATGGCCCATAATCATAATAATGATGGCCTTGCCAATAAAATTGCAATTAGCTTAGTGGCTAATGCTGTGTTCAAACGTTGATGACATAAACAACCTAATACTTGACAAATGTTCATAGTTAAGAGTTGAGGAGATAAGGGAACTAATCCATGCATGCTTATGAATAGCAAACTCCAAACCAGATTGAATCGCTCCATCCTGTACAAGTACACGTGTATTGTACTTAAGTGTATTTATGTACAAATACACGTATATACGTGTGTACAAGTTGGCGAGGCCCCCTGTACTGATGTCACTGTGAGGTAACATTGAGGTGTATAAGATGACAAAACTAGGGCGCCCACACATACTTCTTTGGACGTTTTGGGAACACAGAGGGAATGGCCCAGGCATGAGCACCAAGTGTTCGAGCAAAAGGAACGTGCTAAGGGACCACTAAAAAAAGGTAAAGAAAGCAATAAATAAATAAATAAATAGTTATTTTTTTTCTATGAAAAAGGAAAATAACAAATGATGGAAACACAGAGAAAATAATAATAATAATAATAATAATAATAATAGTAGTAGTAGTAGTAGTAGAGGGTATCCTGTGGGCAAGAGTTGACCATGTGGCTTACACATTCAACGTGTACCTTGCTATTTTTTTCTAGTCAAATGGGAGACTTGGTAAAACACGCACAAGATGGCCGCCCATTAGAGACCCTTTTTGCTGCTTTCTACATTCGAGGAAAAACAATTCATGGCTAATTAGTATTTCTTCCGTGGGATACTAATAAAATTCTCTAATTTGATTTTCTTTTCCGCTCAAATTAGTCATTTATATGAATTGAGCTTTTTTTTCATTTTAGATTAATGGAAAAACAAATAAAATTATTAAATCTCATTCATGGATGATTTATATATTCGATGTTGATCTTGTACTGTTTGGTGTTACCCATTTTAGAGCAAAAACAATAGTCATCTTGAATGCTTGAAGATGCAATAAAAAATTTCATGATCTAATCTAGTTTATTGAGGGTTTAATTGCAAGAAAAATTATGTTTTTAGGCTCTAATTAGAAAAAAATAAAGTTTAAGGGTTAGTTTCTAACTCTTAAGAGTTATTTTGATCAGATTAGGGGCTTAATTTTATAAATATTGAAGTTTGAGGGGAAATTATTATTTTTATAATTTATAAAGCAGAGTCCAAGACCACCTTAAAAAAGACGTGCGACTTTGAGGACTTAAATTGTTGAAATTAAAGGCCAAATTAAAGATAATTAAAGGTTGAGTGGTCAATTAGAGGTTCAATTGAACAAGTTAAAAAACTAGGACCAGATGGTGAAAGGCGCTCATATTTGGTGTTGGCAATTAAATTTGACAGGGATGAAATTGCATGATATTATAAGTTCTGGAGGAAATTACAAGTAAAATTAAAAGAAATTGACGGGTATGGATTAAATTAAAGCTTTTCAAATTCCAAATAAAAATAAAAATAAAAAATTAATCTTTGGGGTTTAATAATTTGTAAGGAATTAACCAGAAAAATCTCAAAACTATTCTAAACATTCATCAATTTTAATTTGATTATTTTTCACCACAACACAGGAAGACCCTTACGTCTTTCAAGATATGTGAACTTTGTGAGGGAATTTATTTGGAATATTCTTCTTAAGAATTCATTGGGAACATGAGTCCATAATAAAATTTAAAAAGTAATATTTATTAACATAAATGAATCTTCACCCTCAGTCAAAACCTCTAAAATTATATCAAACAACACAATACAATTTATTTTAGATAGAGTTCCCTAAAAGTGTTAATACCTTCTATAGTTACAATCATTTGTTTAACCTTGAAATCTTTTATATGTAATAACACATCTGTTTTTTTAATATTTTAAAAAAGTGACAAAATAAGAAAAATCCCAACTACAAAATACTTTCTTAGGCAATTTTTTTCGCTTATCAAAAGCAAATTAATCTTTTCAATGTAGTAAAAATACATGCTTGAAAAATGAGGAAATTCATGATGTCAATTCCACCTAATCTTATCCAAGGGTTTGTGTTAATTACTATATCCTTTTAATTTCTTTTTAAAAAGCAAGTGCTTACTCGTAAAAAAGTTACAACATAAGTTTTATACCTTGATGATATGAGTTTATAATAAACTTTTTAAAAATATCTAAAAGGGGGAGTGCAATTGATAATAGGAGAGCACAATATTTACTGAGTGAAAAATGTAATTTTTAAAAATATAAAATAAAATGAAAAGTGTGTTTTTGATAGGTGGTGTATTACATTTTTAAAAATAATTTTTAATTAATAATAAATTAAAATAATTTTCTTAATAATTTTTTATTTTTGACATTTAAACCATGATAAACATGTAAAAATATTGAAAAAATAGGTTGAAGAAAATTCTGAAAAATAAAAACAAATGCGTCACCAAACAAACTAAAAAACAAAATCCAAAACAAAAGATAATAGATGTAATTGACTCTTTTAAACATCCATGAAACAAACAAGGAACGAAACCTCACAAGTTCTATAAAATTCATTCAATGGAAACTACGATAAAAAAAATACAAAACTAAATCTAGAACTAAATAAATAAAAAAGTTAAGCTTATAAAAAGCTTTTAGAACATACAAAGAGATAATTAAAGAAACAAATAGATAAGTTTGATTTAATTTTTTTTAATAAAACACATGATCTGAACATCGAAACACTAAAAATTAATAGAAATAGGCATGCAAGTGCTTTTCGTTCAAGAAAAAAATACATCAAAATAATATTTTTTATTTTAAAAAATTATTTTTGATACTAGTACATAAAAATGATTTAAAAACAAAAAAAATAATTTAAAATAAAAAAATATATTTAAAAAAAACACTTTTACAGTGTCAAACAGGTCTTATAACTTTGAATCGGCTGTTTAATTTGGATTCAAAAATCTCAACAGACATCTCATGTCAAAATGGTCAGCCACCCTTTCTTCCAACTTCTTGAGTTTATGTTCATTAATCAGTCCAAACCTTCTAGACATCTCACGTCACAACCTTCAGAAAGGTTACATGTCATTTGATAGGTGTCTCATGCCACTACCTAGAGATAAGATACGTATCATGGAGATATACGAGCTATAAACAAGCGCTCTGCTGCAGGAATTAATTTTTTTTTTGTCTAGTTTTAATACATATAATTTTTTATTTTTTATTTTGGTTTTATTTTTTAATTTTTTAGTTTAGTTTCTAAAAAAGTAAAATTATCGAGACACCTCACTAACAATTCATGGTTTTTGTTTTATTTGAAAATATTATGATTATTGTACTATGCACAAAAAAGAAAAAAAATAAAAATATCTTTGATACAATTACATTATTTTAAACATATTTTACATAATAAAATAAATATATAAAAAATAATATATATTTTTAAAAATTCTACGATGCCACGAGTGTCTTTTGAAATATGCATGAGCTTTGAAATTGACGTTGTACCCACAACACCCGGCAGAAAATATAATTAAAAATTGGTAAATTACCAATACATCTCCATAACCAACTCTTGGATTTTATTTTATAGGGAGTATTTACGTACTTATACAACTCGTGGTGCGCATCAGCTGAGCCGGACACCCCGATTATAAAAAAAAAGATCCGAGGATTAGTTATGGTGTGCTCAAGCTCATCCAGAAACCTCAGTTATAAAAAATATATATAAATGAAAAAAAACCAAACAAACAAAAAAACAAAAGAAATAAAAAAAAGCAAGAAAAAAAAAGAAAAAAAAAGAATCAGAAAAAAAATAAATAAAATAAATAAAAAAATCAAGAAACGAAAAAAAAAGAAAAAAAAGAAAAAAAAAGAATCAGAAAAGAAAATAAAAAAAAGCAAAAAACAAAAAAAAAAGAATCAGAAAAAATATTTAAAAAAAAGATGGAAAACACTGTGAAAATACAGTAAATTGTGTGGGGAACTACAGTAAATTCCCCACACTATTTAGTGTTTTTTATAATAGTTCAATACATATTTTATTATTCAAATACCTCTCTTATGTTTTTTCTCTCTTTAAAATGATAATTCACTGGAAAACTAAAACATGTGGGTGAATATTATAGAGCCGATACTACTCACCTTTTTTATAAAATATCATTTATTTTTTGTGTCAAATTATTTCATTTGATGATGAAATCTGATATTAGATAGTTTTTCTACCTTGAATTTATTCATGAAAAAAACATATTTAAGCTTAAACTGATTTCTAGTTTCAGGTTAATTTTTCAATGATTATATTTGTTTTTTTAGGTTGTAAAAAAAACAAATGAGGCTATGGTTGTGTGGGGCCTAACAACATAGATCAACGAGGTGGTTTTACTTGTCATGTCCAACAATGCCTGACTTTTGTTTCTTTCCTTTTTTCTAAATATTTTTTCTGATATTTTTTTTATAAATTAATTAATTGTTCACCGAGTTTCGCAAGACAACTTGAGCTCTGCAACTTGAAAACTTGTTGCACCAAACTTACCATCCCTATCATCTAATGGATTTTCTTATGACTAACCGAGAAACGGCAAAATTGAATCGTGTCAAGAGCATGGGATTAAAAGACTAATGAAATGCTTTAATTGTTTATACCTTTGTAATTAATTGGTGGATTATGATCTGATTAAAATTATTATTTTTATGTGATTTTAGCTTGTTTTGATACAATGATCTCAAAAATAATATTTAAAAATAAAAATAAAATATTATCCGATATAATATGAATTAAAAAATTAAAAAAAAAAAACCTCAATCCTTTGCAATATTCTTTATCTTCTCTCATTGACCAAACGAGACCTCTCCATTATTTATTTCAAGATATAATTAAGTCAACTTATTCGAAGAAGTTGAGTCATCTACGTAGCTTGAGATTTCACGTTCGTGTGGTAAAGTTTAAGATTTGGTCGACTAGATTAGAGATACAACAATGACCTATAATAATAATCTAATGGAATCATTTATTTATTCACTAGATATTTATTTGTTTTATTCCCTCTTTTTGTCTATGTTTTTTCAGATAAATAATTAAAAAAAGAAGATGATAAGAATTATAAATATTTTTAATGAGAATAAAACCCAACTTGAGGTAAAGCAGCTTAAAAATGGATGTGTGGATAGGGCATGCCCATGGAAAAATGATTAAAGATCAATGAACATGCTTTTAGATTGCCGTCCCACTGCTTGATTCTATCATTTAGGAGTTATAATTGCTGTCTAGGTTTGAACCATGGTTTACTTGTTCAAATTCTTGTAATCTTCACCTACCTTTCCCATCCTCTTTCCCACACCCACCCACCCACCCACGCTCGCACGCACGCATGCATCAAGCAAATTGCAATACTTCTCTTAAATTAGGGTTTTGCTCCCTCCCTCCCTCCATGGCCAGCCCTTATCTAGATTGACTTTTGAAAGTATGAAATATTTAAATGCAATTAGTATTCTTTCCACCAAAGAGAAAGAGAGAGTTCCTAAATTCCTAACAAAGACAACTACTTAATCATTGGCTTTGTGGACTTCATGAAATGTCACCGAATTAGTCTTCCCCTTCGCGGGGTTGACAGGATTAATTGACCCATGTTGAAACATTCCTTCAAGTATTTGTGGGGTCCCACATTTCATAGCTCCTTCAAAACTATTTTCAGAGAGATAGGTTTCAGGACATTGATTGAAAATAGGGGTCATCCATTGTCATTTTATGTTCTTGGGACAAGTCCTTGATTACTTATCTAAACACTTGATTTTTGTAATTGTCTTATGTAAATGTATTCAATAATACTTTTTTGTTTTTCATTCTTATTTTCTTATGATGCTAGATTTTTAATGCTTCAAGAAAACTCTGAACATATCAAATTGAATATTATTTTTAGATGGACTAAAACGTGATTAAAAAAGATTTTAATCTCAATAAACATAAGAAATCAAAGTAACTACACAAAGAAATTAGGCAAGACTTAATGAATTTTGAATTTTCATTCACGCTTCTTAGGGGATGTTTGGGAATCACTGATTTAGTTGTGGCTATTATTTTTAGCTGTGATATTATTACTTTTAATTGTATGGTAATAATTTAAAAATTAATTCAATAACCCTTTCTTATGTTATTTTAAGATATTATAATTTGTAACCTTATAAAGCAGTGTTGCTATTCATCATCTTCTTCTTCTCCTCTTTTTCCTTTTTTTTCAATTGCCAAAAACTATTTTACAAAGTTAATCAACCAGTTAGAAATAAATCCTTTTTTTATCATACGCAACGCTAATTATGAACCATGAAAGATTGCAAAATAGTAAACACATGGAGCTTGTAAACAATAAGACAAAGACCCAAGAGACACAGGAACAGTTCCGTAACCGGATGAATGTTAAAAAACTATCTCACCTAAAAATTTAAGTTTATAGGTGAAGTTCCATAATATAATTATATTATACTATAACACTCCCTTCAAGTGAAAGCCCTTTGGACTTGAAACTTGCACAGGTCCACGTCACCTTGTGCTTAGTTTTTTTTTATCAAATAGAATGAGGGTTGTCGCACCTCAAAAGCGACTGGAGCGGCGTCTTGGCAACTTGTCCCCATGAGCGGGGGAAATTATTAAATGTCGGGGGATTATTTATTTTATTATTTTTTTATAACGAAAGGAGTCGCCACCTAGTATTATGGTTACTAGGAAACCTATGACTGGTCTTTCAGAGATTCCAGGGTAAGGGACTCAGTTGCGTAAAGGGAAGGTTTTAGCACTCCTAATACGCCCTACCTAAGGTAAGTTGCTTGATGTTTTTGTTTGTCTTATAATTGCTAAAATAAAAAAAAATATTTACATGTTAAAGATATATCATTTATACTGAATATTTTGGATAGAATTTATCCAAACTCCAAAAAAAGAATATAAATCACCGAAAAGTTTTTTGTATTTTTTGAATATTGGCCAATACCCTTTGGATTTTACAAATGTGTTGTAAAATCTCAAAATGCAATAAATGATTTTTTCTTTGCAAAATCCATGCTAAAACTCATTTTTCTTCAAAACCCAAGATAATATATATTTTTTTAAAGAAAACAATTCTAAAATATGCTAGTGTATTGGCCTTATGCAAGAAAAATAACACATTTTTTAAGATTTTTTTTGTATATATAAAAAAACATTTTTTAGATTTTTATTTTTATTTTTTATATTTTTATTATTATTTTATTATATTATTATATTATTATTATATATATATTATATATATTCGGGTGATGGCTGCCAACCTCACCTCTGTTTAATCTGGTCCAGCCGACTTCAGCTTCAGTGGTCGGGCCGACAGCCCAGCCTTTATTATCCGTCTGGGCCGTGGCCCAGACGGGAAGCGGGCCTGGGCCGTGGCCCAGACGGGAAGCGGGTCTGGGCCGTGGCCCAGACGATCTCGCGGGTCCGGGTCGGGCAGAGCCCGACCCTGATTAGCTACGAGAACTCGGATTTTCGCAGAAGAAGAAGATGAACAGTACACAAAATGGGGATTTTTCAAGCGTAACGAATGGAAATTCTGTTAATACCTTGGTGTAGAGGACGTTGAGGGGAATCTTCTGGTCGTGGTGGTTTCCGAAATGGCCGCCTGTGCTCGCCGGAAAGAGAGCTGGAAGTCACGGGCTGGAAGTGTCTCGTGGGGTCATGTTGCTCGCTTTTCTTCACGGAGATGGGGCCGAGCTGCCGAGGGTCTTGGGAGTTAATGGTGTTGAAAGGTGGTGATTTTAGGTTGTCCGGGTGATGGTTTAAACAAAACCGAAATGTAGAGAGAGAGGAGGAAGCTTCGGTTTTTATTAGAGAGAGAGAGGAGACCGAGGTCGAGTAGAGGGAGGAGTTTTGTTTCGATGCCTGAGGGAGAGATGATGATCGAGAGGGGGAGGGAGACCAACCAGAGAGAGACAGAGGCAAAGGGAGAAAGAAGAGAACCAGGGGTCGAGCGAGAAGGCTTGATCGTGGTCCTCTGGTGGTCTCTGTTTTTGAAACCGAAAGGGAGCTTCTCGAGCCAGAGGGAGAGTGTGCCGAGAGGGAAAAAATGAGACCCTTGTTGTCGTAAGTCAGAGAGAACCGATCCCCTGGGCAGACGAGAAAAAAAAAACAAAAACCCCCTCCTTCGTGAAAATGATCCCCCCGTCTTTATATGCGACAGGTATAAGACAAACGGTATATTTTTTCAAAACATGGGTTTTTCATGGCTCAAGAAAAATGGGTAGCTCAATGTCTTTGTCTTTTAATTCCAAAATCCCATGTGGATGGTGGAGAGTTTTGTCTTCAAAGTGGGGTTTTTCGGGTGGCTCAAGTTTTGTAGATTTTGTGTGCAAAGTACAATTTGGTCCCTCAATTTGTTATTCCTCTAATTGCACCCTTAATCGAATTTACATTTATGATTTTGTGCAATTGTGTCCTTGTGAAAAAAATCAAAGTTAACTTTAAATTTTGCGCACCTTTTTACTTTGGTCCTTGATTTTTATCTGTGCAATATAATTCCTCAACCGACCGTAAAACTCTTAATTTGTTCGATTAGGTCCCCAATTTCGCTTAATTGCTTGAAAAAAATTCAAATTGATCAATGAAAATTCAAATATCATCAATTGAGCCCGAATTAAATTTAAGCACTTGATTTCTTATTGACTAAGCACTTTAAAATATTAATTTTATCCTTTAATATAATTAAGTCAGCTGCTTAAGTAAACCCTTCCACTGCACCTAAATTAATTCCTGAATATAATTACGCTTTTATATTAACCAATGACTATATCAAATCGGTCTATAAAAAATATAATTATATTTTATGACTTAATTTATACGCGGATCTATCTCATGATAAATTACTTTAGCTTTGGATTCGCGTTTTTTCATTTCTGGGCACAAAAAGGTACAATCGATTTTTTTCAAAAATGTTCAAAATTTTAACTTGATCCTTTTTTACCGACACCATCCCTCATTTTATTTTATTTTTTTGTTATTTTCTGATAGTTTTGGGGCATGACCCAAAATTGGGTTACAACAGTTGCCCCCTTCTTTACAATGCTTACGACTCAAGTCTTTGTAAAAGACTTTAGCTTAGTAAGTGTTGTAAAGAAAACACTCGAAATTATCTCATTGCAACGCATGACTTACCCGGGTCTTATTATGACGGGTGACCACCCCAACTTAGAAAGGAAAGAGGTCTCATTTTTCTGGGTGACCGACCCTAGTTAGAAAGGTCTCATTTTTCTGGGTGACCGACCCGAGTTAGTGAGGTCTCATTTTTCTGGGTGACCGACCCGAGTTAGTGAGGTCTCGTTTTTCTGGGTGACCGACCCGAGTTAGTGAGGTCTCATTTTTCTGGGTGACCGACCCTGGTTAGTGAGGTCTCATTTTTCTGGGTGACCGACCCGAGTTAGTGAGGTCTCATTTTTCTGGGTGACCGACCCTCGTTAGTGAGGTCTCATTTTTCTGGGTGACCGACCCGAGTTAGTGAGGTCTCATTTTTCTGGGTGACCGACCCGAGTTAGTGAGGTCTCATTTTTCTGGGTGACCGACCCGAGTTAGTGAGGTCTCATTTTTCTGGGTGACCGACCCGGGTTAGAAAGGTCTCATTTTTATGGGTGACCGCCCCAGGTTAGTGTGGTCTCATTTTTATGGGTGACCGACCCTAGTTAGTGAGGTCTCATTTTTCTGGGTGACCGACCCGGATGTCATGGTCTCATTTTTATGTGTGACCGACCCGGCTATCATGGACTCATTTTTATGGGTGACCGACCCGCATATCATGGTCTCATTTTTATGGGTGACCGACCCGAGTTCATGGTCTCATTTTTATGGGTGACCGACCCGGATATCATGGTCTCATTTTTATGGGTGACCGACCCGGATATCATGGTCTCATTTTTATGGGTGACCGACCCGCATATCATGGTCTCATTTTTATGGGTGACCGACCCAAGTTCATGGTCTCATTTTTATGGGTGACCGACCCGGATATCATGGTCTCATTTTTATGGGCGACCGACCCGGCTCGAGGAACGAAACAACCTCGATTCTTAATTCATTTACCATGGTTTGTCGACCTGAGATTTTGTTGCTCCATATCTTTCATGACTCGAAATTGCATCCTTTCACCACACCTTTCAGGTCAGGTTAGTGTTATGACAATAATATGCATGCTTGGTTACCTCTTTTGGAAACATAGGTCCCCCCTCTCTTCATGGTGGATGTCCTATCTTTATGCTCGGCGGCGAGACTCTTTTGTTCCACACGGGACCCCTTATGGCTCCATTGTAGTTTTTTCTATTTTTTTATTCAGGTCTAAAAACTCAAAATTATATATACTTGAAAGAATTTCAAACCAGGGTTTTTATTTGCAAATTGACACTTTTAAAACAAATAGCTATTTTATAATCTTGCCCCCAGCGTGGGGCACAAAATAGATCAAAAATAAATGATAGAACGTAAATAAATATTATAAAATCATGTGCTTTGGAAAAGATTTCTTGCAACAAGAATTCATGGCCGAATTTTATCTATTGAGGAAGGTTACAACATATCAAGCATAATATTTCTTTACAGAGTCAGAATTCACAGGCCTAGCTAGATCTTCTCCATCCATTCTAGACAATAGCAAAGCTCCTCCTGAGAATGACTTCTTCACCACATATGGGCCTTCATAGTTTGGGGCCCATTTACTCTGATCTTGCCCTGGTACAAATAATATCTTCTTTAACACCAAATCGCCTTCGTGGAATTTTCGAGGTCGGACTTTCTTATCATATGCTTTGGCCATCCTTCCTTGGTATAATTGATGATGACAGATTGCGGCTAACCTCTTTTCACTAATCAAATTCAATTGCTCATATCTGACCTTTGCCCATTCTGCTTCATCTAGTTCTGAGTCTATCAAGACTCTTAGTGATGGGATTTTTACCTCTAAAGGCATTACCGCCTCCATCCCATACACCATGTATGGAGTGGCTCCTGTTGAGGTCCGAATCGCAGATGACGGTATGCATGAAGAGCAAATGGCAACATTTCATGCCAATCCTTATAGGTGACTACCATCTTCCGAACAATCTTCTTGACGTTCTTGTTAGCAGACTTCTACAGACACCATTCATCTTGGGCCTATAAGGAGAGGAATTTGAATGTTTGATCTTCCATTTAGCACAAAGTTCCATTATCAACTTCCCATTGAAGTTTTGGGCATTATCGGTTATAATCTTTTCGGGTGGCCCATACCGACATATCGATCTCTCTCAATAAACTTCTTCACCACCTTCGTGTTACATGAGCAAATGACCCGACCTCTACCCATTTTGTGAAGTAGTCAATTGCCACGAGGATGAACCCGTGACCATTGCTGGCTTTTGGGTTGATAGGTCCAATCACATCGATCCCCACATTGCAAAAGGCCACTGAGATAACAAATTAAATAGAGGTATCGGAGGGGCATTCATTTTGTCCCCATAGATCCGACACTTGTGACATTTGGCGACATAGTCAATGCAATCCTTCTCTAATGTCATCCAAAAGTAACCAGCTCTTTGTATTTTCCTCGCCATCATATGTCCACTAGCATGGGTCGAGCGGATCCCTTCATGCACTTCTCGCAATGCGTTCTAGCTTCAACCCCATCTAGGCATCTCAAAGAAAGTCCCATCAGATGACCTCTTATATAAAGCTTCTCCATCAAGGTAAAAAATCCATTGCCAGTCTTCTCAAGGTCTTCTTTTCGGTGTTGGATGCCCCCAGGGGATAAGTCTGTTTTTGGATGAAGTTCTTGATATCATAGTACCAAGGGTTTCCATCTATTTCTTCTTCAACTGAGCAACAATGCGACGGATTATTTCTGATGTCAATATGTATCGGCTGTAAGCTTTGCCCAAAGTCTATTCTAGCCATAGAAGCTAGAGTAGCTAAAGCATCTGCAAACTGATTTCCTTCCCTTCCTAGATGGGTGAACTCTATTTCCTCAAACTCTTCAGCCAACTTAGATAGGTACTCCTGGTAGGGTATTAGCTTTTCTTCTTTGGTTTGCCATTCTCCTTCACTTGACAAATAATTAGCATCGAGTCTCCATATACATCTATCTTCTTTACGCTCAACTCCAATGCAGTCTCTAAACCAAGAATACAGGCCTCATACTTACTGTGTTGTTAGTGCACCGAATTGCAATTTCGTTGACACTGGGTATTGTTTCTTGTCGGAGATATTATCACCGCCTCGGCTCCGTTACCACATACGTTCACAAAGACCATCAAAGTACATAGTCCACCATCCGGGTTTTCCTTCTTCTCATCGAAAACACATCCTCATCAGGAAAATCAAAGTCTAACGGCTCATAATCCTCCATAGCATGGTCCGCTAGGTGATCAGCGAATGACACTCCCTTTCACCGCTTTCCTTGTCATATACACTATATCATATTCGGATAGCGTAACTTGCCACCTGGCGATTCGTGCCGATAAATAGGGCTTTTCACAGATGTACTTCAACTGGTCTAATTTAGAAATTAGCCATGTGGTATGATACAACATATACTGTCGCAACCTTTTTGCAGCCCACGCTAATGCACAACACAACTTTTCAATCATAGTATATCTAGACTCACACTCCATGAATTTCTTGCTTAAATAGTAAATGGCCTTTTCCTTCCTTCCCGATTCATCCTGTTGCCCAAGCACACATCCCATCATTGTTTTGGTCATCGTTAAGTATAAAATCAATGGCCTTTTGGTACAGGGGAACCAGTAGAGGTGGTTTAAGCAAGTCACGCTTGATTTTCTCAAACGCTTCTTCACATTCTGCGTTCCAAATGCCAGGATTCTTCTTTCTTAACAAACGGAAAATAGGATCGCAGGTTGTGGTTAATTGGGATATGAACCGAGCAATGTAATTTAACCTTCCCAAAAATCCCCTTACTTCCTTCTCAGTCTTCGGGGCAGGCATTTCCTGGATAACCTTTACTTTTTCCGGATCTACTTCTATTCCTTTGTCACTCACCACAAATCCTAGCAACTTCCCAGACTTCACCCCAAATGAACACTTTGCAGTGGTTAAGCCTCAATTGATATTTTCTTAACTCATCAAATAATTTCTTCAATATTTGGACATGATTCTCTCCTTTTCCGATTTAGCGATCATGTCATCCACGTATACTTCAATCTCCTTGTGCATCATGTCGTGAAACAAAGTCACAATAGCACTTTGATAATTGGCACCAACGATTCTTTAACCCAAATGGCATGACTTTATAGCAGAAAGTCCCCCATGGTGTAACAAATGTCGTCTTCTCTTTATCTTCCGGTGCCATTTTTATCTGATTATAACCTGAGAAACCATCCATAAAGGAATACACGGAGCTACGAGCTGCATTATCAACTAACATGTCTATATGTGGTAAAGGAAAATTATCTTTAGGGCTAGCCCGATTTAAATCCCTAAAGTCCACACAGACTCGAATCTTGCCCTCCTTTTGGGTACCACTACTATGTTGGACACCCATTGTGGATATTTGACCACCTCTAAGAAACCAGCATTCCATTGCTTTTCAATCTCCGCCTTTACTTTGATCAAAACTTCTGGGTGCGTTCTTCTTAACTTTTGCTTAATCGGTCTGCATCCCTCCTCCAATGGTAGCCTATGGACTACAATATTTGTATCTAGACCGGGCATATCCTCATAGGACCAAGCAAAAACATCTGTATAATCTCGAAGCAGTGCAATCAAATCTTCTCTTTCCTTTTGCGTGATCAAAGTTCCTACCTTGAGTTCTCTTTGACTTTCTTCAGTACCCACATTTATGGTTTCAAGTTCCTCTTTAGCGGGTTTCCAAACTTGTTCGTGTTGCTCTAATAATTTTGTGAATTCTTTAATGCTATTTTCATCACCATCTTCCTCTTCTACAGCTATTATGTGCTCTTTATAATTCGGCCATTCATTCTCAGTGCAAAGTGCAAGTGGTGTTGTGGAAGTTCCGCTTGTGGTTCCTGAAAGCGGAAAATGAGTGTAAATGCACAAAAATAAAAATAAGAAAAAAGATGAACAAAAATGCATGATCTTCATAAAAATGCAGTTCACAACAAACAAAGATAAAATCCGATTGGCCGGTTAGGCCTTAAAACAAAACAAACCAAAATAAATATAGAAAACATTGTTCATTACATTCTGAAAACCAATGGAGCTTCTTGGGTTTCCCAATTCCGAACTTCTCTCCTTTGACTAACTTCCGAATGCATGTCTGGGCGGTGACTTCCTCTACGGTATAGATGGTCAGTTGTGGTAGCTCTTCATCCCTTTTCCCTGACTGAATCTTCTTAACAATGCTCTGAACTTCCTCCTTTTCCACAATATTTATGCTCATAGATGCCATCTTCTGAAGAAAGCTCCCGTGTCCTGGATCAGAGTTGTATGACATATGTCTGCCTTTGGAAATGAGAATTTGATCGGAGGAATGACTAAACTCTCTTCTACGAGCTTCCTTCCCTCGATCCTCGCCATTCTTTTCTCTCTTCTTGCCAAGGCGACTCACTGGTAATCCTCTTTTTAGGTTTATACCCCAGCTCGAATCTTTGTTCTGCAGCCTTCAGCCTTGTTACCCCAACCCATTCGAGTTTCTTCTTTGCTGCTCCAAATCGGACCGGAACCTTGTTCTTTAAGAGGCTTTTAGCGGCCATTTCAGTGGCCCCTGAGATCCTGGGTTTCTTATTACGGTATTCTCCAAGCACCCACTCAGTATTCACAACTTCAAATGCATGCAGGTTTCCATCCGTACAATCTTCAGCTTCAATAAATGGGACCGCTACATTTTTCATCACAGATATGGCTTCTTCAGCTTTGACAGTGACAAGGACACCATTGGCAATGTACTTCAAACGTTGATGCAGTGAAGAAGTAACAGCTCCGGCAGCATGTATCCATGGTCTTCCCAACAACATGCTATAAGAAGGGTGAATGTCCATCACTTGAAGGGTTACCAAGAAAGTTTGGGGACCTATGGCTAGCTCAACTTCGATTGCCCCCAACACTTGCCTCGGCAAGCACCATCGTATGCTCTGCCGTAATCCCACTTGGATGCATGTGAGAAGGATCTATCGGCATCTCTTCCAAAGATGTGTCTTGGCAACACATTTAGGGCGGAACCATTATCGATGAGAACTTTACCGATGAGACAATCCTTGCATCCGACCGTGATATACAAAGGCTTATTATGGCCGGTTCCTTCGATTCCGAGTTCATCTTCGATGAAATACAAATAGTTTGATGCGTGGATCCTCCCTACCAGGTGCTCCATAGTCGCTTGCTCAATATTTTGGGGCACGTAGGCCTCGCTCAATACCTTTTGCAAGGCATTTCGATGGGGCTCGTAACTTAGTATTAATGACATGATGGAGATTTTGGCGGGGTTTTCTTCAACTGATCCACCACACAAGACTCACTATGCTTCATCAATTTCAGAAACTCATTCGTCTCTTCCTCCGTCACCGGTTTATTTACCTCTAACTCGCTTTCCGGATCCACTACCTCTTTACCCTTGATTTTCCTTTGTTTTTCCAACTCTGCAGGCGTGAAACAACGACCGCTCCGGTTAAACCACCTATCTCGGTTTGGCCGAAAGGAACTTCGACGTTTGGCGTAGCAGCATAATTTCCGGCATTGCTTTATAGTCCACCTCCTTTGCACATGAAGGCTTATATAGCACCAATCTCGGAGTCCATTAGGTGTTGATTGGATCCTACACTTCTCTATCCCCGCTATCTCCTCATGGTTTGCTCTATCCTCAATCCTTAACTCCCAAGAGTCAACATCCTGGTGACCTTTGACTGAAACTCAACACATCCATCAATGTGATGCCCTCTTTGTTCATGGAATGGGCAAAAGTCATTTTCGCTAATGTCATGATTAACTGATCCCATCAAATGTCCAGATCGCACCAACATGTCGTATAATCTGGCCATGGTCACATGGAGAGCCCTTACTTTGTCATCAGTTTCTATTGCATTCACCCCACTACTTCCCGCAGCATGCTTGGGCAAAGGGTTCAAACTCACATTGGGTGGATCCTCAATGGTGATCCATCCGATCTTGATCAATTGCAATACCTTTCTCTTAAAGGCTGCACAAGTCTCGATACTATGACCCGCATTACCAGCATGGTATTCGCAAGTCAGACTAGGGTTGTGTCAGGCAGGGAAAGGCGGCTTCAAAGGGGGTAGTGGTAGAGGAGCAATATGTCCAATGTTTAGTAATTGGGCATATAATTCCTTTAGGGTCATGGGCAAAGGTGGTAGTTCCTCAGTTTGTGGATAGTCTCTTCTTTGGTAGTTATTCTGATTACTTGTGGGGAATCTTGGGTAGAAAGGTTGGTTTGGAGTGGTGGGCTTGGAGAAGTTGATGTTGGTGGTTTGGGGGGTAGGCGTTTGGTAGCTTTTGTAATTCTTCTCTTTCCCCTTGTACCTTTCTTCCACGTTGCTCACCTCCACTTCTTTTCTTTTCCGACTAAACCCCTCTTCTCTACGGGTTCCATAATTCTTCCATTCCGATTCCTTGCTCAATCCTTTCAACGAATCTGCACCGCATCAAAAAAATGTTGGGCTGGGCTTCCCATCAGGTGCTCATAGTACGGAGCTTTGAACGTGTTAGCAAATAGGGTCACCATTTCAGACTCTATCAATGGAGGTTGCACATTGACAGCTTGGTCCCTCCATCTTTAAGCATAAGTCCTTACAGACTCTTGAGCTCCTTTCTCCATTGTCATCAAGCTTGTCCTATCAGGAGCAATTTCGAGGTTGAACTTATATCGCTTCAAAAAGCATCCGCCAAATCACCCACTTTCGAATCTCGATGTTGTCCAACCTCATGTACCGACTAAGAGTCGAACTCGTCAGTCAGTCTCCGAAAAAGTAGATTAACGACTTATCATCATGTATTACCTCCGCCATCTTGTTGTAGTAAGAACGAAGATGGGTTTTCAGCATTCTACCCCACTATACTTGATGAATTCGGGACCCTGAACTTTCGTGGTATCACGATATTTGGCACCAAACATGCCTCGACCGCCTCGATTGGGTCGGATAGGTCATTCCCTTCAATCGCTCTTAATCTTTCCTCCAATGCGGACCACTTGTCATATCCCGCATGGTCGAACAATCTGAATCTTGCGGTTCCTCATCCGTTAAGTCCAATGTAATAGGGATTGGAATGGGCCTAGTGGGTTCAGGCTGTTTCTTGGGTGATCTCGACCCTGAATATGGGGTGCCTCGGGGCCTGAACTGCCGGTGGTGCTTCTTCCGTCTGAGCTGACGTTCCTTCTCCATCTCTCGTTCTTAATACCCTTTCGAGCATGCTGGTTAAACGCGCCACATCATTGCGGACAGCTTCGAGGTCCTTCTGGTACGGAGATTCTGGCTCGATCCTTCCTTCGTTTTCCATTCTTCTTCTTAGCCGGGTGTTGTGGATCTTCGCAGGGGGACCTATGTTTCGTGGTTGAGCTGGGTGTACATGAATGCATAAGCGAATGGAAGATGTATGTAGTAAAATGCAAATGCTTATATGAATGTATATGAAATGCAATGGGTTTCTCTTGCGAACAATTAATGGCCAAACACTTCATAGACAGGGATTTCTCATCACGTTGACGTTAGGAGTACTGCATTGCAAGTTATTTACTTAAGTTATATTCACCAAAAGACAGAATTTGCAACAGAGACAACACCCTTCTCATTGAATGGATAAGCTTGATACATTGTTTTGAAAACACAAAAGGACAAGTAAATCAAAATCTTTCTTCCGTCACATCTTCTCCCAAAGGTAGGAAAGCTAATCCACTGGTTCTCAATTGACTCCAAGAAAGCATCGGTTTCAACTAGATTTCGCCGATACCGGATGATGTCTCTCCCACATTTCTAGCATTGTTCCCGATGACCCGAGCATGCGCGGCAGCTTCATCCATTTGTCTGTCCATCCCGGACATTTTTTCAGAAGCGACAAGTTGGTTGTGTTCAAGGAAGTATTATTGGCATCAATCGGTCCTTGTGCTTTTCTATCAATGCTAATTTTTCGACTTGATGCTTTATCTTTACCCTCTCTTTGTCGAGTTTCATCTTCGTAGTTTTTATCTCATCCTCTTTGATCACCAACTCGCTTCACCGACTTCATTCTTCATAAGCTCTGCGAACGACTCTCCGACATCACATATTTCTTGTATAATTCTTCATGCTTTTCGATTCTGTCCATCAACTCGCACTGGACCTCTGCAAACTTCTCTTGGTAATATTCTATACTGTCATGGCATTCATTATGTTCAGTCTTCAATGTGCTGAGTTCAGAGCAACTTCGCACCCATTTCTGATTCATCTCCGCTAATTCTTTTCAATTCCCAATCTAGCATTGTCTTCCTCGACTATCTTAAACTCGAGCTTGGTTAGTCTCGCATCCCTAGATTGTAGTTGTTCATCTAGAAATGCTCTCTTTCTATCACCTTCCCACACCATTTCTTCCATCATCATCTTGTCCCTTCTGGTCTTGTTTAGTTCCATCTCAAGTTTTTCCACTTGTCTCTTCAATTCTTCTTCATTGTCAACCCTTTTCCTTTTAAGGGTCTCTTCGACTTGTGGCGACTTCACTTCCCCATTGGTCGAGTCCAAGCAATCGAATCTCTCCATTTTGTATACCCTTCGCTTGTACTCGGATTCTCCAAACCTTTTATTTCTACTAAAACCAGATGCTTCCAGTCTTGCTTGATAGCTCTCATGACTTCTTGCAGCTAGTAATCTTTAAACAAACCAAAAACCGAGCAACCCCTTTTGTCCTTGGAATGAACCGCTTGCCTCCATGTTGCCTTACCACAAGAGTCGAGCGTAACTTACATAACCTGTGATCCCTACCAATGGAACCCAACATTGTTGCCCACAATTCATTAGAACATCCATTGCCTTGATCCATGGAGCCTTCCATTTGAAACCACCCTTGGTAAGATTTCTAGTTTTTCTAACCAACCTTGGTTATCTAAATTCCCCATTCGTCTTTTACCACTATTTCCAAAGGTTTTTGGCTAAACCACCAAAAATTATTGAAAATTGGTCTTTTGTCTCAATATGGTCGACCATCCGGATATACAACAACTGCGTGCAACACCTCATTGCTCCTTTTCCGACTTTTCAGCAATGATTAAGTGTGATGATAGTCTCGGCTAGAATAGCGGCTACCGGGTTGATCCGAGTATTCTCGTATTCCACATAAGCAACAGCATGCTTCCAAACTTATTATGCCTATTTGGCTTGGGAATAGCACAAGGCCAAATATGCCCAAGGCAATCAGCTCTCTCTTGCTAAACCGAATTTCCTTCTAATTCACACTCTAGCAACTTCCATTTCAAACCCGCAGCATTTCTCTCAAAAACCTTTCCAAACCAGAGATCCTGAGGAGTTTCGACAATTCATTTGCAATATTGTCACATCTCAAAGGAAAATAAACTCTATACTAGTTATTTGAAAATTCAGTCAGCAACCCATACTCCTCCATTGTAGGACATAGATCCATATTCCCAAAAGAAAACGGCGATAATCCGGATCCCAAAAATGGACTAAAGCTCAGATTAGCGGGTTTAAAACCTCTACCCTTGCAATCTCCATTAAACGCCCATATCTTCCAAAGAAGGCCTCTTTGTCCACGCTCGAAGATGAGTCATTAGCTTGTTTACTTCATTCAGGGTGCAATTCAGGTTCTTGATTGGTGGTAGAACTTCAAGACTACTCTTAATACTGATCTCCTTCGGTCAATTGTGAGGATTCAGAAATTTTCCCATATTCCATGATAGAAAGTCTAGTGGTGCTGGCCATTTTGTTCACAAGACTCAGTAAGCTGAAAATGCTTGTTTAGGTTTATGTCATATGAAATGTATTACGGACCATACACCCTAACGATAGGTTCTAGTTCTTTTATGTGAGACATGGGGTAGGCTTACTATTTGGACTCTAAAGAGGGTCTCTTGTTGTCCCAGATGATCACCTTCGTGAAGGTAATATGGGTCTTAGCAGA
Organism: Salix exigua; assembly: GCA_032356905.1. Taxonomy (NCBI): domain Eukaryota; kingdom Viridiplantae; phylum Streptophyta; class Magnoliopsida; order Malpighiales; family Salicaceae; genus Salix; species Salix exigua. The sequence goes on from CM063591.1 coordinate 1,278,702, forward strand.
TAATGGGATGGTACGTATACCAATCACTATCATCTAAGCTCTCAGCAAAGAGTTGGGGTTTACACAAACTTAAACCTTGACTCAAGTCATAGGTAAGCTGCTAGTCCCCCACGTAACTTAAAGTTAGTGTGTGCTCTCAAAATAAATAAAAGTGATGCATGACAATGCATATTATGATGACAGGATGAAAAGATGCATGCTAAAGCCTTTAAACAAATAAATAATTCAAGCAACATAAGAATAAATGAAATAATAAACACACAAATAATAGCATATCATAAACAAACAAATTTATCAAGCCTAGTCCAAAGTCCCCAGTGGAGTCGCCATTCTGTCGCACCCCAAAAATTAGGCTGGGAGCGGCGTCTTGGCAACTTGTCCCCATGAGCGGGGGAAATTATTAAATGTCGGGGGATTATTTATTTTATTATTTTTTTATAACGAAAGGAGTCGCCACCTAGTATTATGGTTACTAGGAAACCTATGACTGGTCTTTCAGAGATTCCAGGGTAAGGGACTGGTTGCGTAAAGGGAAGGTTTTAGCACCCCTAATACGCCCTACCTAAGGTAAGCTGCTTGATGTTTTTGTTTGTCTTATAATTGCTAAAATATAAAAAAAATATTTACATGTTAAAGATATATCATTTATACCGAATATTTTGGATAGAATTTATCCAAACTCCGAAAAAAGAATATAAATCACCGAAAAGTTTTTTTGTATTTTTTTGAATATTGGCCAATACCCTTTGGATTTTACAAATGTGTTGTAAAATCTCAAAAATGCAATAAATGATTTTTTTCTTTGCAAAATCCATGCTAAAACTCATTTTTCTTCAAAACCCAAGATAATATATATTTTTTTTAAAAGAAAACAATTCTAAAATATGCTAGTGTATTGGCCTTATGCAAGAAAAATAACACATTTTTTAGATTTTTTTGTATATATAAAAAAAACATTTTTTTATTTTTTTATTTTTATTTTTTATATTTTTATTATTATTTTATTATATTATTATATTATTATTATATATATATTATATATATTCGGGTGAGTGGTGCCACTACCACCTCGTTTAATCTGAGTCGCCGACCAGCTCGACTCTGGCAGTGGTCGACAACTCAGCCTTTATTATCCGTCTGGGCCATGGCCCAGACGGAGCTAGTCTGGCCGTGGCCCGGACGGCAGATGGGTCTGGGCCGTGGCCCGGGAAGCTGGTCCGGGCCGTGGCCCGGACGGAGCAGTGTCCGGCCGTGGCTCAGACGATCTCAGCGAGTCCGGTCGGCAGAGCCCGACTGACCGACCTGGTTAGCTACGATGAACCGGATTTTCGCAGAAAGAAGAAGATGAACAGATACACAAAATGGGGATTTTTCAAGCGTAACGAATGGAAATTCGTTAATACCTTGGTGTAGAGGACGTTGAGGGAATCTTCCGGTCGTGGTGGTTTCCGAAATGGTCGCCTGTGCTCGCTGGAAAGAGAGCCGAAGTCACTGGCCGGAAGTGTCCGTGTGGGGTCAGTTGCTCGGTTTTCTTCACGGAGATGGGGGCTGAGCTGCTGAGGGTCTTGGGGAGTTAATGGTGTTGAAAGGTGGTGATTTTAGGTTGTCCGGGGTGATGGTTTAAACAAAACCGAAATGTAGAGAGAGAGGAGGAAGCTTCGGTTTTTTATTAGAGAGAGAGAGGGAGACCGAGGCTGAGCAGAGGGAGGAGTTTTGTTTCGATGCCTGAGGGAGAGATGATGATCGAGAGGGGGAGGGAGACCAACCAGAGAGAGACAGAGGCAAAGGGAGAAAGAAGAGAACCAGGGGTCGAGCGAGAAGGCTTGATCGTGGTCCTCTGGTGGTCTCTGTTTTTGAAACCGAAAGGGAGCTTCTCGAGCCAGAGGGAGAGTGTGCCGAGAGGGAAAAAATGAGACCCTTGTTGTCGTAAGTCAGAGAGAACCGATCCCCTGGGCAGACGAGAAAAAAAAAACAAAACCCCCTCCTTCGTGAAAATGATCCCCCCGTCTTTATATGCGACAGGTATAAGACAAACGGTATATTTTTTCAAAACATGGGTTTTTCATGGCTCAAGAAAAATGGGTAGCTCAATGTCTTTGTCTTTTAATTCCAAAATCCCATGTGGATGGTGGAGAGTTTTGTCTTCAAAGTGGGGTTTTTCGGGTGGCTCAAGTTTTGTAGATTTTGTGTGCAAAGTACAATTTGGTCCCTCAATTTGTTATTCCTCTAATTGCACCCTTAATCGAACTTACATTTATGATTTTGTGCAATTGTGTCCTTGTGAAAAAAATTCAAAGTTAACTTCAAATTTTACTCACTTTTTACTTAGGTCCTTGATTTTTATCTGTTCAATATAATTCCTCAACCGACCGTAAAACTCTTAATTTGTTCGATTAGGTCCCCAATTTCGCTTAATTGCTTGAAAAAAATTCAAATTGATCAATGAAAATTCAAATATCATCAATTGATCCCGAATTAAATTTAATCACTAGATTTCTTATTTACTAAGCACTTTAAAATATTAATTTGATCCTTTAAAGTATAATTAAGTCGTCAAGCTTAATTAAACCCTTCCACTGCACCTAAATTAATTCCTGAATATAATTACGCTTTTATATTAACCAATGACTATATCAAATCGGTCCATAAAAAATATAATTATATTTTATGACTTAATTTATACGCGGATCTATCTCATGATAAATTACTTTAGCTTTGGATTCGCGTTTTTTCATTTCTGGGCACAAAAAGGTACAATCGATTTTTTCAAAAATGTTCAAAATTTTAACTTGATCCTTTTTTACCGACACCATCCCTCATTTTATTTTATTTTTTTGTTATTTTCTGATAGTTTTGGGGCATGACCCAAAATTGGGTTACAACAAGGGTGGTGAGATTTGAACTCGTCACCGCTGGGTCAACAAGGCTATGATACCATGTTAAGGAACCATCTCACCTACAAGCTTACCATGTTAAAGAACCATCTCACTTACAAGCTTAAGCTTTTAGGTGAGATGGTTCCTTAACATGGTATCAGAGCCTTGTTGACCCAGCGGTGACGAGTTCAAATCTCACCATCCTCATTCTATTTGATAAAAACTAAGCACAAGGTGATGTGGGTTTGTGCAAGTTTCAAGCCCAAAAGGCTTTCACTTAAGGGAGTATGTTAAAGAATAATATAAATCATATTATGGGGTCTCACTTACAAGTTTAAGCTTTTAGATGAGATGATTCCTTAACAATGAACAATCGTTCCATGTAATCTTCAGAGCAAGAATCTCCGTAGCTTTTTATTATTATTAATATAGATATCCAAACAAATTTATACATATCTCAACTAATTTTATGAACCCTTAAATTAACAATAATTTAAATTTCTAGTAATTATTATATTAACAAACACTTAATTTAAACTTGAAATAACCGGAGAACAAACCTATTTAGCCCCCTAAGCCACCTCCTAGGAGCTAACGTTAATTTTCACTTGCACAATTGATGGTGTCTAGCTAATTCGAAATTCATTGAGGTTATGATATGGGTCACACCACAGGCGACCAGGCCAGAACACGAATCATCATTACAAGAAAGAGAAAGATATATGAGATGGGTCAAATTTGTTCTTATTGATCAAAGGACCCCAACAGCTAGCCAAGGTGTTAAAAATAAGGTTGTGTGTTGTATTGTTTCAGGTTTCAATTATGGTAGAGAGAGTTGTCGAGATATGAATGGGTTGGACCTACCTCTTTTTCCTTCATTTTCTTTATTGTCATGATTACCACACGAAGTATTCCCTCACTCTCTTGTTTGTCCACACAAAATCCTTTTTTTTTTCTCTTTTAATTGACTCTCATCTCTGTACAGTCTGTATAGTGTATACCTCATCTGATATATCACACTCGGTACTCGAGTGATAAGTCGGCAGTACATGAAAATTTATTTTATTTTTTATTGTTTTGCAGCTGTATATGTTTAATTGATTAAACGTGGGAGCCGTGACAGATTAGAAGGCTTAATTTGATTATAATTATCCCACAGGAAATATATATATTAGGTTGAGTAATCTCTGTCACTACCTAATTAAGAGGTGTTTTAAATATTAAACAATTATCTTAGTTAAAATTTTAAGTTTATAGATGAAGTCTCAAAATATTATTTATATTATTCTCTAATAACCCCTTAAGTGAAAAAAAATTGAGCTTAAAACTTGCACAAACCCACATTACCTTGTACTTGATTATTTTATAAAATACAATGGGGATGGTGAGATTCGAATTTGTGATTACTAAGTCAACAAAGCACTGATACCATGTTAAATAATCATCTCACCTAAAAATTTAAACTTGTAGGTGAAGATAATTAATCCATGTTAAAAATTGAGTTTGGACCAGGCTTGTTAATTCCGTTCCGTTTCGAACGGAATGGCCAGATAGTTCGGTTTCATTAAAAAAATCTGAGACAAAATGACGTCATTTTTGTCTCGATTTTAATTTCTAGAAATTCCGGCTAAATTCTGACCAGAACGTCTCGGTACTATTCCGGTCATGCTGTTCCGGCTCAAAATCATAATATTTTTTTTTATTTTAGAACATTTTACTATCATAATATTTTGGAATTTCAGAGATGTTTCTAATTTTGAGATTATATCAGTTTGACTTTGTGTTTGTATTATATAATTTAAAGTTAATTTATCTTGAATTTAGATTATACTTGTTAAATTAATATTTTAATTTTTTTCATACATATATATACTTAATTATATGTGAACAGTACAACCCCAAAATAGCATGCTGAAACATTTTGTTTAAATAAAAAAACAGAACAACAACCAGAACAGTATTAACAACCTTGATCTGAACCACTATCATAAATAGTCATTTTGCAAATTCTTTTTTACAAAAATTTTTTTAACCATTCTCCATATTTTAAAGTGGCCGGTGAGTACAAAATTCAAATAAAAAACCTTAGCTTTCACTCAATATCTTAAAAGAAAGAAAGAAAGGCATAGACTTTTTCTTTTCTTTTCTTTTTAATCATGAAAAGCCACTGACTTAATTTATTATCCATCGATGGCTTTTTGACAATTTAACTAGAAAGTAAGCACTTAAAAGAGTTTGGTGAAGTTGGGATGGTTAAGTAACTTGCCCTATATGAAGGTACAAACAAATAGATCAAAGAGAGAATCACATAGACAGTAGCTTTTTGTATTTATTTGCTGACCTAATTGATTATTATAATTAAGCATGGGAAACAAACTTACACAGTGTTGTCTCGTCTATAACCAGTTTGAGCCAAACAAAACCATACGTAACCTCTTGTGTTGCCAGAGTCGATATGGCTTTCGTCCAAACAATAAATTCCGAAAGGAAAGTTAAGCTGCTCATGTTATTCAAGATGCAATATCATATACTTTAAGAATGATGCAAACATTAGTACGCATCTTTCTCGTTGTTTATATATATACTAGTTAATGTCCCGTGCCTTGTCGCGGGCAGTAATTTTTTTTTTCAACACAAAAAAATATTAATTGTTTTTCTGTAATGTATTGTTGGTTAAAATGATAAATTTGTATAAAATTCCTGTGACGTGCAAGTTTTCTATAAAATATATGAATTTTAAATCGATATAAATTTATGTGTTTAATAAGTTTCAACGAAATAACCAACATAAAATTATCATCATCATTAAAAAAGCAAGAAAATTATCACTATCATTAAAAAAAATCATATTTTTAAGTAAAATAGAAATCTGTCAAGAGTGGGACTTGAACCCCCAATCTCTCGAACGGAATTTTTGTCCCCCGTCTCATAAACCCGCTCGGCCACCTCAACATTCGTTCATTTTTCTCGAAAATATATATTAAATCTAATTTTAATATGGATTTGCTAAAAAGAAATGTATTGAGAGTGGGATTCGAACTCATGCCCTCGGAGGGGACCTTAATCTGACGTTCTTTAGACCATATCGGCTACCTCAACAACTGCTTGTCTTTCACGAAGATATATTTATAGTAGGTGTTGCTATGGATTAGCACAGTAAAACCAGGACGTATTTTATTGTTATATATATATATCCTTTTATCATGGCACAGAAAAAACACTATAGATTGTTATAGTGTTTTTTGGGACCAAAAAATAAAATTAAAAATTAAAAATAAAATACAATGTAACCGACATAAATTAAAATTTCAAAACAATAAGTACAAAAAATAAAATAAAAACAAAATCTAAAAACACAAATACATAAAAAAATGGATCATTTTTGTCCAAAAAGAACAAAAACACCAAAAGAATATATATATATATATATATATATATATATATATATATATATATATATATATATATATATATATTATCATGGCGCAGGAAAAATACTGTAGATTGCTACAGTGTTTTCTGGGACCGAGAAATAAAATTAAAAATTAAAAATAAAATACAATGTAACTGACATAAATTAAAATTTCAGAACGATAAGTACAAAAAAAATAAAAATAAAATCTAAAAGCACAAATACATAAAACATAGATCATTTTTGTCCAAAAAAATACCAAAAGAATATATATTGTTTTGACAATAAAATTTAACAATAAAAAATACAAAAAAAATAAAAAGAATACTCCTAAAAGAAGTACAAAAGAAAAATAAAAAGAATACTCCTACAAAACAGAAACCGAAAGAAATCAACAAACACATGATTCAAAGTCAATGGCTTCCACACGTTTATTCAGGCTAATAAACACGTCAAGGGCAGCACCCTTTACAAAAGTCATGCCTGTACAAAAGTCACGAGGAGTAAACTTATTGCAACCTAATTCAACACGACTTTTGAGCTCAAATAACTACAAAACTCAGTTCAATCTGTCCAAACTAAACTAAGTTTCTATTGGCTAGGTGGTTGATCCTCATCCATGGAATGTTTATTTAATTACCTTGAAACCAGCATGCCTCATTAGAATTGTTGGCATTATTTTATTTTGTATCCACAAAAACAATTATATTATGTGCTTGGAATTTAATTATATTATAATTCAGATCGACTTCTTAATTATCTTGGCAATCTCATAAACATATTCTAACATGACATACAGATAGATACTGTGCATATAAGTACAAGGTTTGGTTTGGTTTGCTTCCTGTTTGCTAGTGTTGCTTTCTCCCCTAATTAATCTCTGCACACCCTCTAAATAAACAAGTTTTGTTGAACTACTGATGTAAGGAGACGATCATTTGGTCAAATAATTATGAAAAAAAAAATAGTTATCAAGTATCTAGTTGGGGCTTTTCTTCAACCGGATCTGATAGTGTTCGTAATGTAACATGCACCTAACCTTGTAACATACAGAGAGAGACTCAAGTAGCAGATTTTCAATGCAAATGAATCCGATAGTCTTTGTACTCGAGATTTAATTCTTCTATTAAGATTCGTTGGATAGATTTTTCAAAGGGTCTATGTCAATTACAGAGAAGAGCATGAGGATGCCAGTAAACTGACTCGAGTTTTCGTAGGAGTGGGGGCATGCAGGGGCTCCAATTAGCATCTTAGCTGCACGTCACAATTATTATTGAAGACAGGCTGTGGCAAAAAAGAAAAGGGACCTCCAAGAAATTTGCTAGGATGGGAAGTTCCAAGATCTAACCCAAGCCAATTTTTGTTTGCTCAGCCTGACCCGTTTGTGTGATTCACAAATAGTTTGAGATCAAACTTATTGTGAACAAATTAACCACAAATTGAATTGGAATGTGTTGCCATTCATTAGTATTACACAAATTGGGTTTGAGTGGACGATTGCATCAGCTATTTTCTTGGATATTTAATCCAAGCTAAATAAAAGTCATTCGAGAAAAGGAAATTGAGGTTGCGTTTTATTATTTTTAAAATTTAAAATTAATAGTTTTTAGTGTATATTTTTTGTTTTGATATGCTGGTATTATATATATATATATATATATATATATATATGTTCATGTTCGTGTTTTTTTAACGTTTTTTTCATTTTATATATAGATAGAATATTTGCTATCAAAATAAAAGGGATATATATAGATAGATGAGTAACATGTTCATGTTCGTTTTTTTAATGTTTTTTTAATTTTTTTTTTAATAAAGATCATTTTTCTCGTTTTGTTTTTTTCAAAAATTTGGCTTGTGCCCAATTTTCCAAACGTGTCAGACCACGTGTCATTTTTTAATGGCCTGTCATTCCACCTGACACATTTTGGAAAATTGAAATGAATCAATCGTATAAAAGGAACCACATTAAGAAAAACTCAGTAGAATAGAAACAAGTAAATAAAAGTAAATAAAAGAGAAAAAAAAAGTAGGGAGGGCCATATTAAAAAAAATAGTATTTTTGAAGAGTATTTTTTAATTAATAATATATTAAATAATATTTTTATATTTTGTTCTATTGGCACATCAAAATTAAATATAAAATAAAAAACACTTACAAACTATTCGTTAAAATTTGAAAAACAGAAGTTATCATAAATAGTTTTAACGAGGACATCCAAATTTCGAGTTCACCTGGTAGGGCACTCTAGTTTGAAAGAAAACTAGCCTAGTCTAGTCTGTGGGTCGTCACCCACCGGACAGGTAGCTAGGGTTTCAGATCATCGATATTAATCCTTAGTTCATCTAAATTACTTCATACGTGCTGTGCGCAGAATTATATTTCGTTAGCTTCTCTAATGTTGAAAACAGTATATATGATTTAGACAATGGTGGCACCTTCTGATACAGAAACTGCTTTTGTCCGGTCTTTCAGGAGGGAGTAAACGTACTGAACCTTCAAACTCATAGCATGAATGTATGGCCAATGCTTGAAAAGGATGAAGAATCTTAGCAGTCCTGATATTCCTGAAGCCATAGAACCCTAATACTAAACAATGGGCTCATTATCAGCCACGTGATCCGTTGCAGATAATATAGAAAATTCGTTGTTAAAAAATATTAACAACAGAAGCTGCATCAGAAACACCCTATTGTGCAGCAGACAACGCTCCTTTGAGTTTTGACAGTATACTAATAGCCTAATCTTTTAGCCAAGCCAGTAGCCTCATGAAGCTTGAAGGCGATGGAGGAGGGAAAGTCAAACCAAAGGAGGCAAAGGTAGAAAAGAATAATTGAACCCATCGAAATGCTCTATCGATACCAAAGCCCGATAGCTGGACCAAACAGCCCCCGAGCTGTCTAGCCTTTTTTAGGACTTTTAGTTTGGCCCTCTCTCATGAGCCTTGAGCCTTTTAGTTTTGCCCCAGAATATAAGATTTGTGTTCTTCAAAAGCAGACTCGTCAATTATATGACCTTGAGTTGCTTGTACTTTTCTACGGAATCAGAGTCCTTCCTATCATGTATAGACGCGGCTCATTGTCTCGTAAAAGGTCTCAGAGTTTAACGACACCGGCCGGGCCGAAGAACACGGTCCAACTGCTTTTGGTGGCGGCGGCTAAGATCGATCCTGCAACTTGCGGAAAACTGGATCGATTATAACACCTTGCGGAAAAGATGAAGTCCATGAAAGGAACCCGATGAGGCTTCCTGCTATTGAAGCAGCGGCGCTGTCCCTTGAACTTTGCAATGGCGATGGAAATTTCCAAGACAAGTGATCTAGTCCTGCATGAAGGTGAGGAAAAGGAGGGTGATAATCACGATCCATTGCCTGGCTATGATGCTGGATATTGCAATGGATCAAATGGAGAACTTGGTTGTGAGTATGGCCAGCAGGGCCACGAATTCCATCAGGATATGGCTTGGAATCAGTGGACCTATGTGAAAGTTTATCTGTTTTTATTTTCATTTCAAAAGTGTTTTTAAAACAAATTAATTTCTTTTACTTCAAAGTATATTTTTATATTTTCAGATTATTTTGATGTGTGAGATATTAAAAGTAAATTTTAAAAACAAAAAATATTATTTTAATATATTTTTAAGCAACTTAAGAATATATTTTAAAAACAATTTAAAGTTCCTTGTATGCATATTCTTTACTGGCTTGTATAATTATCGGAGGGTGGAGATTTCTGTCTAGGCATAGGCCAACTGGTATATTTCCATGGGTCACGAGAGTTTTCATAATGGAAGCATTCATCATTACAAGAAATTGATGGTTAAACGGTACGAACATTAATATATCATGATGATAAAGAATTTAAGATTTGCATAGAATATTTCAACTTTGAATTAAGATTTGTACTTTTTATAAGAGCCTGGAATAACTGAGATTTTACTTACTCATCTAGACCCACAAAGTATACTTTTTGAAGGGTGGGGTTTCCTCAAATCTAAAAAAAAAAGAACATTAAACTAATATAATAGATTGAGACTCAAACTTTGATTGTATATCCAGTTAATGTCCTAAACTTTTACAGGGAATACACGTCCTAACTTGAACTTGGATTTATTGTATAAATCGCAGTTCCTCTGTAATCACATCACGACTCATGAGACATTAACATCTTAGATGGTAAATGTCAATTCCTAATTAAAGTAGAGATCTTCAGCAAAACATTTCTCGTATCTTAAAGTATGTTTGAGGCATCATGTGATAAATGCTCAAAGAAAAACCTAACTTGACAATAAGAAAAAACGTATTCTTATATGGTGACTGTTGCTTTCTTTCTGCATTAATTTATAATAAATAAAACCAAATTGTTTTTTTTCAAAATATAATATGGGCATGGTGAAACACTTGTGGGGCATGAGGAATACAGAATGTGGGCAGTCCAAAATATCGGATTTAAAACTATTGAGCTGAAAATCATGACTTCACCATAATTATTAAAGTAGGGAAGGCTTGTAAGAAAATTTAGAGGGTGAGGAGGGCATGGTAGGGTCAAGTCAAAAAAGATAAGAGACATGAAAATCACATTCATGTGCCAAAACATGATCATTAGAGAGGAAGAAAGGGTCGTAAAGAAAAGGAGACTGGATGCTTATTACTATGATTATGAACAAAAAAAACTTTGTTAATCGATATGGCCACCAATGGATTAGCAATACTATTATTATAGATTAAAATACAATATTATATATATATATAATATTGTATTTTAATCTATAATAATAGTATTGCTAATCCATTGGTATATATATAATATTGTATTTTAATCTATAATAATAGTATTGCTAATCCATTGGTGGCCATATCGATTAACAAAAGGCACTCGATTCGTCTTTTAGCTTGGAGAAATGGGATCCCCTAAATGTTAATTAAAGAAGTCTTGATTAAGCTTCCATTAATGGTTGGTTGATTGCCCTTAAATTACTCTCAAGGGAGGAGCCCATTAGCATTTTTTTTTTTTTTGAATTGAGAGATCATGCATGTCCCTTTGGGTTTGCACTAGAAGCTTGATGAGATCATATCCGTGAATTAATATTTAAGCTTTATGTCTATTCTTGTGCAAAAGATGATGTAATTTGGTAGATGAATAGGTTACCAAAGGCCATTAGCGACAAGGATTTTATGTAAACACACAATTTCGAACCCTTTAACAACAAGTCAATCATGGTGCGTTTATGTTAATATAATCCTTTTAATTCTTGGCTCATGAGGTGATTTGTTAGTGATTTTCTCGATAAACAAGTTGAACTTAAGGTAAGAAACCCAAAAAAATAAATTGAATGCATTCATCTAAATGTGATTTTTTTTTATTTAATTCTCGATAAATGAGTGAATTGTTATGGATTTTTTTTTAAAAAAATTAATATATGCTAAGAAAAAATGGATAAAAAATAAAAATAAAAATATTGGTGATTTATGTGGTCAAAACACGATTAATAGGATACACAGAATAATTTGTATTAAAAATAGCTTATGATTTTTTTATCCTGATATCTATTTTATAATTAGTTCTTCATCAAAAAATTGGTTTTTTCAAAACTTCTAGTTATCAAATACTAACATCATTTTATTGTCAATATTTTATTGGAGATGATTAATTAACATGGTAAGATAAGGGATCATATTTAAATTGATTCCAACTAACATATGAAGGAATCCTATTGAATTTCAATTGACTACACGTAAATTTTGCTTTGATAATTATCATAATTATCCATTAACCTATTTACTTAAATATTTCTACTAAATTTTGAATTCTCTATAACTAATCATTTTTATTGATAATTATCACGATCATTAATTTAAGCCAAGTAATATTATTGAAATTTAAGTGAGTTATTATTGGGAATAAAAATAACATTAATAAATTAGTTGTTTTAGTTTATAGATGATAAATATTAAATTAAACTTATATATATATATATATATATATATATATTAACATATTACATTATTTTCAATAGTGTAACTTATTAAATTGCATTGTTGAGAGCAGCACGATTTATTTATTATTTTTTATAGTGCAGCTTTTTAAATATGATATTTTAAAATAAATAAACTATTCTATTTTTTAAAAAAAGTGGTATCTTGAGAATAAAAAAAAATCTCATGAGATATGAAAAATGGCTCGGGAATATTTTACCTCTAGACAAAAAGTATATGTATTGTGTTTAGTAAAGAATCTTATCCTGTCAAAATGGACTACCGAAATAAAAAAATCTTAAGCCAGAATCAATATGACATCATGACATTCAATTTGAAATTGACATGAATGATAAATGTTGTCGTCCTCTTGATGTACGTTTTTGGAAATCATGATAAGCATATGACGTGTCAAATACACGATAAACATAATTTATTGTTTAGTACAGTGTTTTAATTTTTTTAAAAAAATTATATTCTTTATTTAAAATAATTATTTTATTTTTTAAAATTATTTTAATATATTGATATAAAAAAATTAAAAATTATTTAGATATATTTTTGAATAAAAAATATTTTGAAAAATAACTTTTTTCAGTCACACTTATAAACATTTCTTTCTTTGATAAATATCTTGCTTATAAAATATTTGTATTGGTAGCTGTAATTTTCACCCCAAAACCTTTGGAAGCCTTCTTACGTGTTTTGCATTAATTCGATAAAACTGGCTCCTAAAATTTAATCTATTTCATTACATTACATTTCATCCATTCAACCTACTTTAGAGAGATTAAATAAATAGGTGTTTGTCTTTGCGTTATAACCTATTTTTTATAATACTTTTAAAATTATGTTTTGTTTGAAATAATATTCATATTAAATTATTTTTTAGATTACTTTGATATGGTAATGTCAAGAATAAAAGGTATAAAATATTATTATTTCAATGTATTTGTTAAAAAAAAAAACTAAAAGTATAATAAAGAGTACACTACATAAGTTTTACCAGAAACCTAATTTGCCAAAAAGGGAAAACAAGACATGGGAGACAAAAGAGAAATGCTTTTCTAACCTCGTAATATCCACCATTCTCTAAGCACCCGTTTCTTCCTCATCATTGCTTGCCCTTTGCCAAGTGTGTCAGCTTTCTGAGTTGGATGCTTTCACCTCCTCTTGCCATGCACAACACTCTCCTTCACTCAACCCCAGTAACTTTGACTCACCACCGAAATTTAAAACTGTTCTGTATTTTAAAAATATTTAAAAAATAATATATATTTTATTTTAAATTAAAAAAAATTAATTATTTTAAATTATTTTCATATGTTAATATAAAAAAATAATTTTTAAAAATAAAAAAAATATTATTTCAATAAATTTTTAAATAAAAAATATTTTCAAAAACAATTTAAATCACATTCTCAAAGTCTCGTTTACCCTTTTGACATTGTTATCTTAGCAAGTCTCCTATTATTTACTAAAAAAAGGTATGCACCCACACTTAATAAAATTTATATCAAAACTAAATTTATTACATGATAATATTTTATGGTGTTTGGTATAATTTATGCTTCGATTTATTTTTGAAATGCAATTATAAACATGTCTAAATGGTTTTAAAAAGCATATTTTGCTCCAAAAAAACATTAATTCAATACTCGTTGAACAAGGTTTTAACTCCATAGACAAATACACACCAACATTAATTCAATACTCGTTACAATTGACTTTGATTTTTATGAATGGTGTATAATTAAAGTATACTAAAAATTGCCATGTGCAATCAAGTTTAACAATTTAAAATATATACATGCAAATTGAATATACATAAATATTACAAGAACAATAAAGGACGTGGTGTTTCCACTGTAGCCCCAGACACAGGCTATTGTGGATTCACACAATGCTATTTGTTTTTTGATTTTTTTTGATTTTTTTTTCGTTTATTTTTTTTTCTTTTTTCTGATTTTTTTTTCGTTTATTTTTTTTCTTTTTTCTGATTTGTTTTTTCATGAATTTTTTTTATGATTAAAGTTTTTTTTTCTGGATTCGCACAGTGTTTTTTTTTATTTTTTTTATTTTTTTTCGTTTATTTTTTTTTCTTTTTCTGATTTTTTTTTTCGTTTATTTTTTTTTCTTTTTTCTGATTTGTTTTTTCATGAATTTTTTTTATGATTAAAGTTTTTTTTTTTTGCTTATATATAATTTATTTATATAAAATTGAAATTATTATTTTTTTTTATTTCTTTTTTTTTATTCTTTTTTTTTTATTTTTTTTCGTTTCTTTCTTTTTAGTATATAACTACTATTTAGTGAGATCATATTAGAAGAAAAAATATTATCATATTTTTTAGAGGTTGTTTAGGGCCATGGTAAAAGATTTTAAATCTCTCTCTCTCTATATATATATAATTTTAACAGCAAGCAAGATAAAAATAAAATAATTTAAACAGCAAAAATATCAAGATTTCATGGAACAATAATGGAAGTGCCGTCACAAACAGAGATGAACATCGTTTTGTTTTTAAAAAGATAGAGCCAGCCAATACGCAATACCCATCAAATCGGACCTAATCATAATAATAGAAAAGGGAGAGGGGGGGTCATTTAATTAATTTCGTATAATTACCATTTAACCCATCCGAAACAAGGTTTATCAAATCAAGGGCAATTTGGCCAACGAAATTTACCAGCACCTAACTTGTAAAGGCTTCCTCCTCCTACCAGCCTTTCATTCATCATCGTCCTCGCAAAAGGCCTAAAACCTGACTTGAAAAACCTCAGACAGGATCCATCCATTAATCTCTCCGAATCTCTGTACTTCATCTGCACACATAAACCTTAACAATGTCTCTGACACAAATATCTTTCCTCCCTTTCTTTCTCTCCCTCATCTTCCTCCTCTCCACCATCACCACAACCACATCCACTTTACAGAACCTCCTTCAAAGTAAAGGCTTACCAGGTGGTCTCTTTCCAAACAATGTCAAGTCCTACAATCTTGACCAAAATGGCCGCTTAGAGGTGAGGTTGGATGGTCTATGCATGACTAAGTACGAGACAAGAGTGGTCTTTGACAGTGTGGTTCGAGCCAATCTCAGTTATGGTGGGCTTATGGCGTTGGAAGGGCTTATACAAGAAGAGCTTTTCCTTTGGCTTCCGGTCAAAGGTTTTGAAGTAAACGATCCATCTTCTGGGTTGATCTCTGTCGATATTGGTCTTGCTCATAAGCAGCTCTCTCGTTCTCTCTTCGAAGTTCCTCCTGTTTGCAAGCCTCATGGTAATCAATTAATTCATGGTTTTTTCTCTTCTTTGACTTCTCTTTAATGGTTTTTTCTTAATTTTTATTTTAGTTTTGCATGGATTGATTTGAATCTGATTAGATTTTGACGAGCATGTTCTTCAATTCTGCTGTTTTTGTCTCTCTTTTTTAATCTCACTTTAGTCCTGGGAAAGATATAAATGGAAAAAAGGCTGTAATCCTCTCATTCTGGATCATTAAAAATGAATTGTACACACTCAACTCGATAGGTTCAGACAATTAATTGTTTATATCAGTAAAAAGAAAAGGAAATGTTCATATTCTTATAAATGGAGAAAATCGTTCTTGTTTTGGAATTCAGTAAATTTGATTCTCTTAAAGGAATTTCTAGAAAACATTTTGAAAATTGAATATTGGAATGCTGAATGAGAAATTAATATCGTGAAATATTGCAGGGGCTGCGGATCTATTGGAGAATTTTGGAAGGAAAATGGGAATTCAGTTTCAGAGATGAAAAAACAGCAGATGATTAAGCTCCTTCAAATTGAGACAAAACTTTCTCTTTTTGTTTTTTGTTTTTTGTTTTTTCGTTTTTTTGTTTTTTCATTTCTTTCTTGTTTGAATGCTACACAGAGTCTGTAAAAAAGGAAACTGGGGGATTACACGAGGAATCAAATGACAAACTTTTGAAATTCCTAGATTCTTAACTGATAAAAATATTCAATTACTTCAAAAAGATATTCAATGACCGTGTTAACGCACATTCGCTGTTTTTTAAAGTGTTTGAAAATACGATAAGTCTTGTATTTTAAAAAAAATATATTTTTTATTTGAAATTATATTAAAATAATATTCTATTCTTATTTAATAAATAAAAAATAATTATAAACAAGAAAAGTAAAAAAAATCCCAATTTATTTTTAATTTTTTTTTAAAAAAATGTAAAAACAATCCTACCCTTGCATCATGTTTTGCTGGATTTGAAAGGAAAGGTGGTTCTCATCGTAAGAGAGGGGGAAGCTGATGGGATATATAAAATTTGGTGTGCTATATTATTCCTACCTAGCATTTGAAATTATAGCTATCAATTAGCTAGGAAACATTAAATTCCCTGAAAAACATGTCAGGGGATAACTCATATTGGCTACATCTCTCTCTTTTCTTTCACTAAGCCCGTTTGTTTCTTTGGAAAATGGTTTCTTTTGGAAAGTGAATTCGGAAAGTGAATTCTCGGAAAGTGAATTCCTGGAAAGTGAATTCTGATATTTGGCAGTATTATGAAAAATGAACTGGAAAACACTTTTCAGTGTTTGTTTGTGTTATGGAAAATGAACTGAAAAATAATTTATTAATAAATTAATTTTTTTTTCAAGTTTATTAGAATAATGAAGAACAAATCTTACAAATTAAAAAGTTGAATGAGAATGAAATTGAAAAAAAATATATAATTTCATAAATTATTTCAAATAAAATAAATAATAATCAAAATAATAGAGATCAAATCTAAAAAAATAAAAAAAAATGAAAGGTGAATAAATTAAAATAATAATAATTAACATTTCATAAATTATTTCAAATAAAATAAGTGACAATAAAAAAAAATGAGGAACAAATTTGATAGATAATTTTTTTCAATAAAAAAAAAAGCAAATAGCCCTAAATTGCTATTTGTATCTTGTAATTGGCCACCCGTTTCTTCTTGACATTTTTTGTCCATCATGAGGAGGACTTGAAGCTTGGCAGATCATCTTTGTATGGTGGCAAGCAAGCTCATTATATTAATTTAATCATAATTTTAATTCTGTTTAATCCAATTTATATTTAATAGATAAAAGCAAATGAACAAGATTTCAAAAAATGTCCTAAACATGAAAACAAAATATAATGGTGGGATTTCTCTCATGTCCTCAAAAATTTGTTCTTACTGTATTAGATTACATCGCCATTAATGCACATCAGAGTTTTTTCCTTTCCTTTCTGAGCTACAAGGTACAAGGCATTTCAGATGAACAAGACAAGAAAGATAAAGTGTATAAGCTGCACTTTAAATTACCATCCAAATTACAAAAATCCTTAAAAAACAAAGCCTCGGTCATTTTAAGTTGTCTGGCATCAAATACATTAAAACCCCATGTGAATATGCAAAAGCAAAACAGATTCTAAAGAACGACCTTTTCTTGGAGATCAAGATCTGTTGATGCTGTTAGATCAACTACAGAGTTCAGGAACAAGTGATTTCTGAAGCACGGAGATTCAGCTATTGCTATATTTTCTATCTGATATTCAGCTAGATCAGCAACTACAGAAACAGCTTTCCTGCGGAGTCTGATATCATTACTTGAGTTACTCAGTATTTCCTGAGATTGGCACAACATGGAACACATCAAAATATTCGGTGCAATTATCAGCACTACATAGAACAGTTCCTACAATACCTGAAGCATTGTATCCCCGGCTTCTGCATAAAAAAATTCCTGCCCAGCTAAATTGTTTTGGATCAATGCCGAAACAACGTATAGTGCTTTAATGGCTTCTTCTATGGACGTGGATTGTACCATCTTTATTAGCTTAGTGAGTGCCCCAAGTTCCAAAATCTGAAAAGACATGATTTTTCATAATTGGTTATTAACTCACTGTTAAGCATATCATCTAAAAAGAACAGAGCAATCCACCACAATAGAAGCAACCATTATTGATGACGAGAATAAAAGATGAAGGAAGAACTTTAAAAAATATAGAATATATGGTAAAACATGCATACAACAAGTTCACAGAAGCAAATAAGCAGACCTGTTTTTGAACAACTGCATTATTCTGACAAGCTTTTCCGAGAACCCATGCAGAAAGTCTCCTTATGTCTTGGTCAGGGTGATCAAGTTCTTGGATTACTATGGCAAGTCCACCAAGTTTGTTCAAATCTGACAGATAACAGAGTGACAATATTAGCCAACCTGATTGCTATCAAGAATAACATCACTCTTGAAAATCAGTTTCTCAGTATTTAACAATCTTCTTACAACCTGGTTCATTCCAGGGTCAGAATCATCTTTCTTCAATTGTATAGTAAAGCTAGCAGGTATCTATTATCCAACAAATGGGAAATAAAAGACTCACAATCACAATCATAATCATGAAAAAAAAATCAACCAAAAAGAAAAAAAGGGAATATACATACAGAAGCTGGATAGGATATCTTCACTTCATACCAAGTATGTGATTTGAGCCCTTGCAGTTCGTAAACTCGAGAACCCAGTCGCAAAGGAATAGTTTCCTTCCACAATTCCTCCTCAACAATCAAATTCTTCCTGTCGTCTCCTCCATTTCTGAAACCTGGACTACTATTGATGCTGTGACTAAACCAACAATGCAGAGCACAAGCAGCAAATGTGAAAGCATGGCATTTATTTTTGGTTGATGCAGAGCAAGCTTATGCCTAAAACATCATTAAAATCACATGAAACAAACAAACATGCCAGACCAGACTAGACCAGCCAAAAAAAATGAAAATGTTTAATTACCTCATAGAGATTCTTCTCGTTTGCAAAGGATTGACGCGTATGTTCTTGATGCTCCTCTCCTTCTACTTCGGATTCCATTTCTTCATCTACTTCAGATTCAATTTCTTCTTCTTCTACCTGACGAGAAACCCTAGCTTTCTTCCCTTTCCTTCCCATTTTAGCTTTCTGCTTTCAATTTTGTGTGCAAAGTGGCCCGAGAAAGAGTGAAAACAATGAAAGAGGGATTTTACTGGAGAGGGAGGCGAGAGACGAGGCGAGGGACAGAGGAGGCGAGGGACGAGAGGTTAGGCGACAGAGAGGGAAGATAAGAGACGGTTCTGGTTGTGAAGAGAAATGAGGGAGAGAAGGAGAAGGGAAAGGGAAGGGATGAGAGACGGTTCTGGTTGAGGGAAAGGGAACGGGGCCGGAAAGTGTTTTCCTTTTCTTAAGTTGAGGAAAACACTTTCCTCCGTTTTAGTGTTTTTTTTAGGTTGACTGAAAATTGAGGAAATTACTTTACTTTGACTAATTTTTTAAAATCTTGCCAAACACTGAAAAGTGGGGAAACTGAATTCCTGGAATTCAGTTTCCTTGAAACAAACAAGGCCTAAGTTATTATTATTTTCTACCTGAATTTGAATTTGGATTGAAGGTACATTTGATTTTGTGTTGTACAATGGAAATTGTTAAAATACAAATTATTTTATTAAATCTCGAATATCAAGGTACAAGGATTCGCCAACTCGTGGAGAAAAAAACAGAGACATGGAGGGATGTGTGAAATTTCAAGACATGAGAAAGGTAATAAATTATATAAAAGGATGATTAGGAGGAGTACGATTGTTGTGGATCCAAGTGGAGTGGACACCAGCTTGGTTGAGCTAGAAATTCGAAAACCAATTCACATGCAAACGGCTAAAGAAATGATTCCAAGGATATGAATTCTTTTTATATTGAAAGGAACGAGTCAATAACGTTCGGTGGCTGCAGTCTTGTCTTGTCTTGTCTTGTTTTTGAAACTTGCTGTCGGGGGTGGATTGGATTGGATTCTTCTCATTTCCATGATGAACGACACTATATTTTAATTTGTTTTTGATTTAAAGTTTGCTTCAGACCTACAAATCATCCATAACTCGACACAAAACTAATGGTTGCTGACGATTTACAGTGCCGAAAAATCAGAACTCTTGCTTATTTATTTATTTGTTTATTTAATTGAAAGGGAGACAACAAGGGGATTGAGTGACGCTCAGATTATATGAGATGCATAAACCGGTTCAATCTTCTTATATATACTCGACAAATCAACATATTTTAAGCATTAATGGAACTCAAATTCTTATCTTAGTACTTTGATTCAACTCTATATTTCCTTGATGCTCTCTTGATCAATGTGTGAATAGAATCCGAAGTAGAAATTTTGTCCCGCAGCTCACATCATCGTTCCATGTTGATTTATCCAGCATAATTTCACTGTCAATTTGATTTTCCTGCATCTGTATTATTCGTGTCATTTGCTAGTTGGAAAATAAGTAAGGGCAGTGATTAACGAAGAATGTATTCGTCAACATTTCATATCATTTAAGATAAGAAATTGTAACGATTTGTGCTGTTTATCTCTTACATCAACATCAACGTCTCAAAATCTCAAGAGTTTCTAGCTAGGGTTACTTTTTTTCAGAATCCTGAAGAAAAGATAAGTAAGAGTATACATTAGTTAAGTAAGCAACTTCAAAATTCTTCGAAGGGAAGGAAGAATTCAGGCATCGATCCTGGGTTTGGTTTGGTCTCGTGACACGAATGTAGCACAGAACCACTGCTATAATGGCTACCAAGAACCCACCAAGAATCACATCTCCCCCAGCTTCAGACCTATCCAAATGATGTCTTGCTATCCGCCGGGTCCCGGGACTTGCAGGGATTACTACCCCCCCTTCAGATATATGGTGCTGGACTAGGAGCAGGTGGCTGCGATAATACGAACATCGACAATGCTAAAGAGAATGGAAGTCTTGATCTCATTATATATTCGCGCACCAAGGCAGCTTTAGATTTGTTCTTCGCTGTCAGTATTATAAGAGGAGGAGGTCTGGTAGATGACTCCATTTGATTGACTGTAGATCTCTGCCCAATGGAGGGAAAGTGATCATACTAGGGGAGGTTTATGTAGGGAGATAGATGGATGAATTCAGCCATTCGAGGACTCGATTCTTAGACAGAATGTTGGGCTTACCATTGACCATGAGTTGACCATTATCTTCCGTGATCTTGGGTTCGAATCTCATTGATTAACAGTTCTGCTGTCTTTATTCCTTACCAGCAATTTCTTGAGGGCTATAATTAGTTTATTCTCAATCAATAGGCCATTGTGTCCGTGCTTAAACAGAAATTCTGCATGGACTCTTATTGTACGGGATTATTAGACAAGAAGGTAGGCAGTCATTGTGTTTCAGCTTTTTTGAAGAAGAGCTAGTGAAGACAGACTTTTCTGCCTCGTCTCCGACATAGCAAAAAGCACAAGTAATTCTTAAAATATAAAACATTTGATAATTTTGCTGTTTATGTTGAACAAACTGACTTGCATTTATACGTTGAGCTACATATAGTAGATGATACAGTGTGGATTTTCAAGCTCTAAACTACTGTCCCTGCAACAATCAGCTAAATCAACCTTCATAATTTATGAATTATTCAGTAACACAGAAGCACTGGAAGGATCTCTATATGCCTTTAATGATCTGTGTCAACAATTCCTTGGTCTGCTGAACTGTGAGATTATCACCGAAAGCACCCTGAAATCACATAACATTTGATCTTAGAATGAAATAGACAGAAAAGGTGCACCAGAAATGCTGAATTATTGGAACATTCTCTTTCTTTTTTATTCTCTTTTTGTTCATAAATGAAGGAACCATGGTGGAATTCTTAGCCTGCTATAAAGCTTGTTCCATACCTCAACACAGGCTGTAACAAGCATCGCTCCTCTAGAGGTGGTGACATTGCTGTCAACGAGTTCCAGGCCAAAGCAAGCCATTTTCTCCATCAATCTGCCGAACCCGCCTCTCTTCTTCTCCAAGATAATCTTGATCCAGAGCTTATCCCCGTCAATGTTACTCACCTGAACATCTTCCTGCAAATATCAAACAAATACAAGTTAAGGGCTAGAAAAATTGCATCGACAGATTTATCAGACCGGTGAAAAAAGCTGTGTTGAAGTTTTTTTTCAATAAACCTTAATCCCACACTGCGTCATTTCCTCAGAAGCGTCGATCTCACTAACCCTTGTCTTGGTTTCCTCTTCTGACGACGATGCTTCCATTTCTTGAAGCATGTCAGTAAGAGCCTCCACATTTTTCTTCAGCTCTTGGATGTAAGTAATCGCATCCTCAATTATGGTGCCCTTGTTCATCTAAAACACAGCCCCGATTTTGATTAGCGCGCGATCATGAAGTTTGTATCAAGAAAACAAAATCAAGATTAGGGTGATTACATTTGTGATAATAGGGACTAACGCACGCAATGTCAAGAGCCTGTTACTCAGCTTCTCTCTTCTCCTTCTTTCTGCATGAAGGTTCTTTGATTTGTAACCACCTGTTTCATCATAGCTAGTCCTTTTCCGGCCCATCCTTCCCCGGAAACTGCCGTGTTGATCAGCCAAGCCCAACTCATTCATGGCTAAATAATCCATTGTCGTGATAATCGGCAGTGGCCAAGTGAGAGAGAGGATGAACTTCTGGACTAACACTTCAACTAAGGACATTAATCGTGTTCTTGGCTACTTATAAAGCAGTTACTCACACACAAGTGAGAAACAGAATCTTGGTTGTTTTAACTGTATGTGTGTGTGTGAGAGAGAGAGAGAGGATATAGTTAGTTGCAAGCAATTTGCCATTCTTCTTGGATTTTTTCTGTTATGATATTCTTTTGACCGCTGAATGATTGTTTGCAATGCTTGAGAACCAAGAAACCTAACAATATGGTTGCCAGTACTCCAAAAAAACAAGTTATAGTATTATTCCAAATCAAAGTTTTTTTTATGTGTTTTTAGATTATTTTGTTATGATAATATTAAAAATAATTTTTAAAAAGTAAAAAAAATATTATTTTAATGCATTTACTGAACGAAAAGCTATTTTGAAAAACAACATCAAACAGCTCCTAAATAAGCTTAACTCGGATTTATATATATATATAATTTGATCAATCCAGATTAATTATTTTTAAAAAAATTAATTATACTAGTTCAAGTTAGGTTTAACTAGGATCACAAACAAATTACCAAAGATTTGTTCAAGTTTTATGGAAGCAATATATATTTTTCAATTCATTTTAAAATCCAAACTAGATTAGGTTTCAGTTCATAAGATTTACATTTGGATCCATCAATCAATGAGATATCAGGTTTAACATATAACTTCTTGGTAAATTCATAGAAAGTGTGAGGAAGCAAGGAGTCAACATGGTGTCCTATTGAAGGACAGTTTTGTTGTCAAAAGTGTGCTTGGCCATGCTAAAGATGTGTACAGGGCTGATGCTGTGTACCCTACAGCTGCCAGAAACCAAATACTGTGTCATAAAACCTTTTTTTTTACTTTTCTTTTCACATAAATTTGACTGTCAAAGAAGAAAATATAAATAATTTTATTTAAATATAATAAAATATGAATACTTCTATTTCTACATTTATTGTAATTACAAATTATTTAAGTACTAATAGCATGGCAAATTACTAGCACACATCTTCTGTCTTTGTTTTCAATAAATTGTTCTAAGTACAGTATGAGTGAATTGCTTTTGTATTTCTTCTGAAGCTTTCTGTTCAAAGCTCTTTTTTTGTTTTTTTTTAAGAATTATTACCCTTTATGTGTGTGTGAAGGACTCTCATGCTCTGCATGAGTTGAATAAAATAATAATAAAAAATACCATTTTTTCATATTTAAAAATATATAGTTAAATAATAAATGTGCAAAACAAGTGACAGAATATATGCAATTGTTTTTTTATTAAATATTAAATATGAACATATCAATATATAAAAAAGTAAAATATTTAATTAAATTGAACTTACCCTTAATTTTCAATAAGGAAAACAGATGTATAGCATTAGTTTAAACTTTTAATTATTTATTTAATAATGTTTCCTCAACAATTATATTTACTATGCATTAATATATATATATATATATATGATTTTATTAATTATTATATAATTATTTTTATAATTTTATATCACTTTTATTATGCGTAATGCATGCGTTAAAAATACTATTATATCTGAAAATAAAATAAAATAAAAATCTCAAAACAGAGTATGAGTACCAGTTGGGTTTGCGTAAATTCAGACGCCTACGAGTACAGGGCTGAGGCCCAAATTTACGGAACGACAAGTTTTTCCAAGTACATGTAGAACGACAAGTCATGCATGAATCATAAGGGGACATCTTAAACCCTACGAACCACACAGCAGTGACTTTTTCACTTCGACTCCCAGCCCCCTGCCTCTCCATAACCCAGAAAACTATGTCGGCTTTATCCCGCCTTTTCCGCAGCTCATTTTCCACCGCCTCCACCGCCGCCGCCGCTGCCGGCTCCACCTCCGTCTCCGCAACCGAAAACGCCATCGTCAGATCATTCTCTAACGAAATTTTCAGAGAACGCAGCCTCAAACGTGTTGTTGAAAAATTCAAAAAAGCTTCCGAAAATGATAGGTTTCGCACTAAAACTGCCATTTACAAAGACACCGTTCGCCGTCTCGCCGCTGCGAAAAAGTTTCGCTACGTAGTAGAGATTATAGAGAACCAGAAGCAGTATCAGGACATGTCGAAAGAAGGTTTTAATGCTCGTTTGATTTCCCTTTATGGTACATCTGGCATGTTTGATAATGCACGCAAAGTGTTTGATGAAATGCTTGAAAGAAAATGTGCCCAGACGGTGTTGTCTTTCAATGCCCTGTTGGGGGCTTGTGTTAATTCGAAGAAGTTTGATGAAGTTGATGGTTTATTTAGAGGGTTATCCGAGGAGTTAGGGATTGAACCGGATTTGGTTTCGTATAACACGGTCATGAAGGCCTTTTGCGAGATGGGTTCGTTGGATTCGGCTGTTTCGTTGCTAGATGAGATGGAGAAGAAGGGTTTGAAGCCTGATTTGATTACTTTCAATACTATCTTAGGTGGCCTTTATGCGAGTGGAAGGTTTGATGATGGGGAGAGGACGTGGCAGCGAATGAAGGAAAATAACGTGAAGCCTGATGGCAGGAGTTATAATGAGAAGTTGCTTGGATTGGCATTGGAGAAGAGAATGAAAGACGCGGCAAAGGTTGTTGAAGAAATGAAGATTGAGGGGATTGGATTTGATATCTTTAGTTACAATGCTTTGATTAGAGGGTTTGTTAATGAGGATGATTTGGAGAAAGCCAAGGGTTGGTATAGTGAGATAAGTAAAACTGATTGTAAACCAGACAAATTGACTTTTAAGACATTGATTCCTTTCGTTGTTGAGAAGGGTGATGTTGCTTTTGCCTTTGATCTTTGCAAGGATGTTCTCTCTAGCAAGTTGGCTGTTAAGGAGGCACTGATACAACCCGTGCTGGATGCCTTGGCCAAGGAGTCAAAGATCAATGAAGCAAAGGAGCTTGTGGAACTCAGCAAGGCACGTCGTTCCGATTCCTTAAAGCTGACATTGCCTTCAATATAGGCATACAATTGCCTCTCTGGTTTCGTGTTTTCATCTGGTATACCTGCATATGTTGAGAAAGGAAGGATTTTATGGAGCTTTTGGAGTTAAATGATTTCAAAAAATCTTACCTTGGAGATGTTTTTATGATCAGTGGTACTCCACACTTTTTTTCTTAGTTGGGTTGTCTTTAATTTCTTGTGGTAGTCAATCTATGCTCCAATTATTGAAATTTGATAGCTTTGCTTTCATTTCTATGTCAAGTTTTTATCGCCGAATTAGTACGTGCTCTTAAGTTTATTCATAAGTGAACCAAAATGAAAAATGCCGTCTTAAAAGTTTGAGTTGTGATTCTTCTCCTTTGGAATTATCTTATTGGGGGAAAGATTCATTGTAGAAATGGATGTGATTTTGAAAAATGATGCAACCTTCTCACATTTCATAGATGGTTGCCCTGGCAGAAAAACCTGTCAAAAACAATATTCTGGTTCTGTGATTCAAATATATAGACGGGCAAGAAGTACATGGCAGGTGAGATTCTGCCAACCTCAGGCAAAGTGACTTCCCTTGTGACTTGACCAAAGTTACCTTCAAGGGAGATTATGGGTACAAGTCCTTCCCTCGATTCTTGGGATAGCTTGTAAGTTTTTAATTTTCATGGACAATTGGTGTAAGTCTTACACTCTGCTTTTTTCAAAACATGATTTCACCATTTGTCAACGTAAAAGATAGTGACTAAAGAGTAAATTCCATGTGATAGTGAAGTGGTTATAAAGTCTGAAGTAATCCACAGAGATAGAGATAATCCACAGAGATAGAGATAGAGATACTATATAGTATCTATGGAATTACTCTTAGTCACTATCTTAAGGAATTACCTTTAGTACTATCTTATATATATATATATCACCCGCAGAGTCCATCGCCTTGCATAGGTATGTATATTGTAGTGTTTATTTTTTAAAATTATTTTTATATCTAGGTTAAAAAATAAGTAAAAAAAGTAATCAATTTTTTTCTTAATATGAAATTGACACTCTAATTTGAGCTTACTGGTTTCACTTAAGTGACGGTTTGGTTTAGGTTGCTTTTTTTTTTAAAAAAAATAATATTAAAAAATATATTAAAATATATTTTTTTAAATTATTTTGACATTAAATACATGATAATGATATAAAAATATCAAAAAATATATAATTTAATATAAAAAATAAAAAAAAATAGTTTTTTTAAAAAAAAAACATTTTTGCTTTTAAGTAATCAAGAGGGACTTGGGGGTGTATTTAACATATTGTTAGCATTAAAAATCAAGAGTGGGATTGATTGATAAAAGTCAGAATTGTTGAGGGACTTAGATGGTATGATCGATGGGTGGGGATCTAAAGACATGCATATAGTACGAGGGGCAAAGTTTTCTTTGCCCCTTGTGGTTTTAAACACCAAGCAGAGAGAAGCTCAAACAAAACCCAAAATGAGCAAATCATCCTCTGCATGTGGCCGCCTCCATGGCATCTTCAAAAGATCTCCCTCCTTCAGACCGCCCGCCGCCGCCTCCGCCTCCGCCTCCGCAACCTCTACCAAAAAAAGAAGCACACTCGAAAAAATGGTAAGAAGGTTCAAGAAATTATCACAGTCCAGCCCATTCCGATCCCGCTACGACATATATGCTATCACCGTCAAACGTTTAATCAAATACAATCGACTTTCCATGATCAATGAAATACTTGACCACCAAAAGAACTTCCCTGATATTACCAATGAAACCTTCACTGCGCATCTCATCTACTTGTATGGGAAAGCCGGCATGTATGATCACGCCCGCCAACTGTTTGATGAAATGCCGGATCTAAAATGCCCTCGCACGGTTTTCACATTTAATGCCTTGTTATTGGCGTGTATTAATGCACGCAGGTTTGATAAGATTAAAAAACTTATTGTGGATTTGAGATCTGAGATGGGAATAACTTTTGACGTGGTTTCTTACAGTATTGCTATTAATGGCTTCTGCAAGATGGGTGATTTGTCGTCCGCTGAAATGGTGTTTGATGAAATGGTAAAGAGAGATGTAGAGCCGAATTTGATCACGTTCAATACGCTTTTAAATGGGTTTTATTTGGATGGCAAGTTTGCTGATGGAGAGAGGATTTGGAGTCGCATGGTGGAAATGAATGTCGTGCCTGATGTAAGGAGTTATAATGCAAAGTTGCATGCTTTGGCGTTGGAGAAGAGAATGAAAGAAGCCATTGAAGTAGTGGAAGAAATGAGAGAAAAGGGGTTTAAGCTAGATGTGTTCAGTTTCAATGCTTTGATTAGAGGATTTATTAATGGTGAGGATTTGGAAGAAGCTAAGCAGTGGTATGGTGAGATGAGGAGGTATGGTTGCGAGCCGAATAGGGTGACTTTTCAGCTTTTGATTCCCTTTCTTTGCGAGAAGGGTGATGTTGGTTTTGCTGTTGATATTTGTGAGGAAATTTTTGACAAAAAGTGGCATGTAAGAGGAGAAGCATTGCAGCTTGTGGTGAATAGATTGGTTATGGAGGCTAAGATCCAAGATGCAGAAAAGCTCGTGCAAGATGGAAAGAAACACAAATATGAACTTCTCATACCATGAAATAGATTGCAAATGAGTGATACAACGGTTTCTGTTAGATTGCCAAAGCAAATGCTGAGATGCAGAGAAAGATTCATAATGTTATTCTGCTATTTTTAAGTTTTTGTCGAGTAGCAATGTTACTGCCACAAGTAACTTGGCAAGCATTGTTGTCATGCCATCCACAAGTTGCATAACAAGCATAAGAATCTTCCATTTGACTTCAATTTAATCCAAGTAAAAATAGTGCTTGAAGTTCATCATCATTTACAAGGTCATCAAATTCATTATATATGCAGTTTCTTGGCTGGTGCCATTACAACATACAGCTTCTCGGTCATCGAAAATGTTAGTTTTACTAAAAGTACTATTCCATGTTTGTCATTCTTCATTAGTTTGGTGCTTCCAATCAAAGAAAATTTATCAACGAAAGTTACTTTGATCTTCAAAAAAAGCTTTGTTATAATTACATGTACTGCGGGTGAATTGGCTGCTCAAGTCTCAACTGGGTGTAAGTTTATCATACAACAAAAATTAATAAACATCACTGCAAATGAACAGTATTTTCTTCGAGCTTCTTTATGTTGTTGCATATCATCAGGCACACATTGTTCTTGTACAGGCTTGCATCTCATGGTTTTTCCTCGAAATCAACATCAATGATCTCAGGATCTGACTTTGAACTCCTGGTCCCTCTACCACCTCCTGAAAAGAAATCCCCAGGCCCGCTGCCTGGACCCTTTGGCTGCCACACGATGTTACCACAGCCACCACAACGTATCACTTGGTTCTTGTAACCAACGAACTGTCTTTTACAAGCTGGACAAGCTCCCTGTCCAAATTTGACATATTTATAGTGGACCTTTATGCTAATTTATAAATTACCACAAATAAAGACATAAACAGAAGATGGTGTATTAACTTTTCAGCAGCTCAAGCAAATGTAATAAGCAGACCAATCAAGACATCTGCTCAAAGTTATTTAAATTCTTGATGAATGAAAGATGCATGGCTTTATGCCATTTGATCAAGAATTAAGCATGAAATTAGTAGTTTCAGAAAGTCAGTCCTTAAGGCACTTAAGGTGCACCAAGTGAAGAACGGATTTTTTTAAGAAAGGAAAAGGACAAGTTGGGCATTTAAATCATCAAAATATCAGTGTTTTCAATGGAATACAAGATGCGGTGTTCGATAATCTTAATCAAATAAGAACCAGCAACTTCTAATCAATTGATATCCCTAACCCAATTCTACTAAACATGAAACATAAATAAGAAATTTCCTCCGTTACAAAGGATGTTTTGGATCAAGATCAACAAAATTAATTAACAATAGAACCAAAATATCCTTTAAATCAATTGTATCACCATAAAAAAAAATAGAGTCGAAAGCAACATGCCATAGACAGTGATACCTTGATAACAAGATTATTTGCCAAAGTCCCAATGAGAAGAGGTCCAGCAATCGGCAGAACCCATGTAGCGAAAATGAAGAACCGAAACATCCACCCAGATAATGCAAACCAGAGGAAAAAAATAGTCTAAAAGGCAACAAACAAATCAAATACATAAGTAATTCTAAATGTGAGCCTGAAAACAATTAGATAATTAGAAGAGAACAACCAATGGAAAAGAAATCACTTGATTCAAACTACTGGATCCAGTGATATTCATTTATTAAAATTCATACAAATTTATATTTACAAATTGCATTTTCCCCAGAGAAAAACAAAAAAGGAATGGACTACTATTAATAAACTAGTTTTATTAGGACATGCTTGCTGTAATTTAATGTTTACTTGTTGCATTTTCCCTAGAGAAAAACAAAAAGGAATGGACCACAATTAAACTAATTTAATTAGGATATGCTTGGTGAAATTTAATGACATAAAAACATTTTACATGCAATAACGCATGCAAAGTACAGAAGGATTATACTCACAACAAAACTCCTTCCTAACGGAGTGTCCATAAAGTCATTAATCTGCTTCCTGTACTGCAAAGATAAAATCATTGATCAAACCAAAAGCTCAAGTAACTTACAATGACATTAAAAAAAATATGACATCAACAAAACCAATACTATTCCAAACTGCGAAGATTATGAGACTTATTTATGCCATTAACTTTATATTAGTGGTAGGCAAAGTTTTTGACAATAAATTGTTAGTTTCCAACATTAAAATGAATTTTGAATGAAACCAATTAATCAAAACTAAATCTAAAGTCTGTAGGTTTTCCATAATCAATTGCATAATATGGAAAAAGTACTATTATAAAATACAAATCCTAGAAAAGCCACCCGGGATGGGGCTCAAATCTTGGTTTTAAATCTTAAATGTCTTCATGATGTTTCTGTCAAGAATTATTACCAAATCTATGCAACATGGAAGTATTGCACACGTTAACACAAAACCCATACTTTTAGTAGTTAAGCATAAAAAACTCAATAGTTTAGTAACTTTTTTATGGCCCCTTACAATGGCATTTTTAGCTCATTGTATCATTGACTAGTGGCTACTAGAATGTGTAGACCCTGAATATTCACTATGATGGCAGCAAATATTCCCCAATCCATCTTTGAAAACATGTCATCAAATCAGTATATCACATAAATTTGACCACAAAATCTTCTGAAACATGCAGCAACCAATATCAAATACACCTCTGGCTACCTAAAGTAAGAAGTTGAAAGTTGTAACAGCAATGGTATCAGAGCCTTGTTGACCCAGCGGTCACGAATTCGAATCTTACCACCCTCATTCTATTTGATAAAAATCAAGCACAAGATAGAGTGAGTCTGTGTGCAAGTTTCAAGCCTAAAGGGTTTTCACTTGAGGGGTGTGTTAGAAAATAATATAAATCATATTTTGAGGCCTCACCTAACAGTTTAAGCTTTTAGGTGAGATGGTTCCTTAAACACCCTCTACTCCAATGTCATTGGATCAAGACTTTCTACTTTGTTTCTAAATTTAAGGTACACGGTAGTTTAATGTTTCAGTTTTCAAATTATTATATAGGATTGTTTAGACCCTGGGACTTTCTATGATCCTTGGTTGGACTAGTATGGATTAAAAACTCACTACAACAGCGAAACTAAACAAGTGTATAAAAATTAGATGAGCAGATATCTTTATCTTTCATTTTTTTTTTCCATGTATTAAATTCATACACAGGATCAAAAATCATTTCTATTAAAATCACAATATTAAAAAGTGCAGAACAAGGGAGAAAGGGAGGAACAAACCCGAGGCCAATTTCTGTTAAAATCTATGGAGAAAGTGCGCCATCGAAGACTAATATCATACTCTCTGTCAATCTCACGGGCACGAACAGAAGCAGATTGTGCTACAGCGCTGAGGCGTCGTGACACTGAATATCTGCGGTCAATACGCTCAGCAGTCTTCTTGGCCTCAAAAAGAAACTGTTCAAAGCCATCATTGGCAGTGCGCCAAGCATCTTTTGCAAACCTATCAAAGTCACGTCGGAAAGCAAGTGCCTTGCCTGAATGGATGGAGGGGACTGGGAGCCTGTGGATGCTGCATTGCAAAGCATGTCCCGTGCCAGCATCAATAAAGGGGCTTGGGTGTGAAAACCTGTGTATGCGTGTGGGCAGCTGGGGCTTCCATGACAGAGCTGTAGCCATAATTACCTGGACAGAATCACAAAAACGGAAGCTAAAGAGTCTGCCAATTTCTTATCACCACACTTCACAGTAGAAACCCCAACAAACAACCCCAAAAGAGAAAATTTCTCATTCAAGAAACTTAACAGTCAAAAGGACCTCTTTCATTTCCACAAAATCTAACTCAAAGAAGCCTCGCAAATCATCTTCAAATACTTCAACAAAAATAGAGCCCGCCAACTACTCAAATATAAGAAACAAGCCCTTACTTTTCTCAATTTTAATTCAAAGACACAGGAGCCCATATAAATGCAACAAGACTTAAAAACACAAAAGTAAATAAATTTGTACCTTTTAAGTAAACTTGTCGAGATGAAAGTGCAACACCCAATCGAGGAACTGGCCTGAAAAATCAAATTCAACCATCAAAATTAAAACTTTCGTAATTTCAAGAGAACCCAGTGGGAAAAGGATTGCCTGGAATATGTGGGAGAAGAAGGAGCAGAGAGGCTGAGACAGTAGAGACTTCTTACGAGCATCAGCTAGGAAAACGATAATACCCTGTGCCTGAAGAGAATTTCTGGGGCGAAGGCAGTTCCTGATTCATGGGCCAGTAGCTTCTTAGTTATCCATTGGGAAAAACAACTTGGACTATTCCGTGTTCGTCAAACCCTGCTTATAAGAGAAATAAATTGAAACAATATTAACTTGGCCCATATTCTCTTATAAATCAGTACAGCCCATACATAAAAGAGGCCATTTCTTCCCACTGAACTTATCCATGCTCTTGGGAAATATTCAATAGCTATATTCTTTCTAGTTTTAATTTTGCATCTTGTTCGGTGATGCTTCTAATCTAAATAAGCAGACGAAGTTGTTCAAAGATTTATCTAATTTAGCTTTTTACTCTCTTATTTTATATTAAAAACAAAAAAAATAGTTCACAGCAAGTTATCATATAGAATCTTTATATATATATATTTACTTAGTATGCAAGCTAAAATATTTTTATAATTATAAGTTTATTGTGCTCTTATTGTATAATTATAAAATAAATTTTAATGTTCATTCTTCTAATTAATATTGTAATCTTGTTGAACAGCACTTTCACCATTAGAATAATCTTAAGTAAAAGAATTATAGGGTGGATTATAATTATAATGGGTTTGGCAAATTCTTACATCTGAAGTAACCTTTGGTTTATGCAAGAAATAACTTGGCTCCATAAACATGAAGTAACCGGTTAAAAGCGTGGTTGATGTTATTTTTGAAAATATTTTTTTTGTTTAAAAATATATTAAAATAATATTTTTTATATATTTTTTAAAAATTAGTTTAAATATAATACATGAAAATATCTAAAAACAACAAAAATATTAGTTTAAAATTTAAAAAATATTTTTAAAATAAAACTCTAAAATCATGACAAACGTGATTATTTTTTGTGGTTCCAATGTAAAGTGAGAAGGATAAAAGAATGAAGTGACATGGATGTTACTTGGCTCAACAAGCAAGAAAATTACCACGTCACCACCAATTTCGTCGTTCATTTTCTGACTTTTAGCAGGCACATGGCTTAATTTGTTGTCGAATATGGCGTGAAAGATCCAAACAAACACGAAATGTCAAAAAGTAATGATGCCTTCAAGTGCAGAATGGATAAGTTACACTCACTTTTCTATATTCGTTCCCCTTTTTAAATTTTATCGGAGCTATTTTTGTTTGGAGAAAAGAATGGATTTCAATATATAAAATAAATAGCACCACTCTTTTAATTATATTTTAAAATAATTAATAACCAATAACTCGTTATATGTGTCCTTTTTGTATAATCTTTTATCCAACCAATCTCTCCCTCCCTCCCTCAAACTTCTCTTATTCTATCAATATCCACCACGAACCAGTTGTTTTAGTTTATAGTTGATGGGAAAATGAATACAAAATAAAGAGCTAGAGAGAAAGGAGATGTTGAATCTGTTGGGAGCTACTCTTTTTTTTATTTTCTTTTAATTGTTGTCTTTTATTAAAAATCCTTTCTTCTTTATCTATGAATAAAGATTTGGGATGTTCTTGATTGCAAGTGGCTTGTGGCTCAGCATAATTACTGTAAGATATGAAATTTAAAAATTATTTCATATCTGTGAAATCACACATAAGATTTTGATAAAAACACCCCTGTAAGAAGTATGTATTGATAATATAGGTTTTTGGTAATGAATGGAGTGCCTAACCGAGAGGGCCCATCCAAAAGATACCAATAGTTTAGGCATTAAATAAGAACATATTGACTATATAATGGAGAAGACGTTATTAATAAACAAGAAAAGGCATTTATTGTAATTCCATTAAATACCTTTCCCACAAGCGGAGCCGGATTTTATTTAAAAATAATGCAAACTAACAGAGTAAATATCGATCGTATAGATAATAAACACAAAACTAGAAACCAACTAACGAGCTTTGAAGTTTGAAACCCATTTATTATTTCAAGAAAACAGAGATTAGTGTGGTTGTTGTCTCTCTGGATGAGCAGCAAGTGACCTCATAAGCTCCTTGAGACTTTCTTGACTCGGACTGTCACCATAACTGTACATCAGAGGAATCATCCTTGCAACGTTCAGACAAGCTTTCGTAAAAATCGGAGATAATGGACTCGGGCGACACAGACATTCCTGGTTGAGTTTCTTCCAGGCGTCACAGATTAACTGGCTAACGTGCCCTCTCGCTCGTTCAACTGTCATGCCTGGATGTTCCCTGGTGTAGCACTCCAGGTAGGACCCATCATTGCCGTCTTGATTCTCATCCTACGTTTAAATCACGAAACATGTCTTTCATGGTGTCAAGTCACCAAATGCTTTTACATACTAATATTAAAAATATTTTTTTTAAAAAAAAAACAATCACCCGATATCAAAAATATATATGAAAGTAATATATAATTTTACCTTGGCGGTGCCCAAGTCATCCCAGAGACGAAGGATCATTGCTGTGAGTGCGATAATGGGTGGAAAGCCATCCACAAAATCAACGGTTTCCTTGTTGATGCCCTGACCCAGGAGAAAGAACATGTGAACCAGCACCACATGCACACCTGTACTCACAATTCCATTTCTCAAATATTCTTCCGAGTTGGGAAATTCCCCATGAGCAAACCACTTTGCTTCTACTAAAAATGCGTTGCACAGCTTTTTCCACTGCGACAATCAATTAAGAATATGGAAAACATGAATCATAGGCAGATGTTAGGCAGAAAATATAAGGTGTGCGAGAAAATTCCTGGTTGGTTCTAGCAATTATTGAATTGTAAG
Organism: Salix exigua; assembly: GCA_032356905.1. Classification (NCBI taxonomy): domain Eukaryota; kingdom Viridiplantae; phylum Streptophyta; class Magnoliopsida; order Malpighiales; family Salicaceae; genus Salix; species Salix exigua. The sequence continues at coordinate 1,313,918 of CM063591.1, forward strand.
TAAATCTATACCGATTTCTGCAAGGATTCTATAGGGTTCCATCCATGCTTTTCAAAAATATTGGTGCTAATGCTCTCGGTGGTGTCGAAAAGAGCCTTGAGAGAAATCTTCATGCTTTCTGGTAGCTGATTAGCAGCTGTGAAGTCCCATCTTCATGCAATGATTTGATGAATTAGGAAGTTTAAAACAAATCACAAACGAAGGCTGAAAGAGAGAGATGGTACGAGGATGCCTACTCATTGACTGCTTCTGTGAAGATAGAGAGGTCATCGAGCGTCCCATGAAGATCGAAAATGTCGTCTACAATGTACACCAGAGAGATGGGTCTAGTTAGGTCAACCCTTTCCTCGGAGAGGTTAGGATCTGTGAGGACAGAGATGGACCACATGTGCCATTTTAGAGGTTGGTCTCTTGCGAATTTCAACTCCTTAGCCAAGCCCAAGTCTTCCCACCAACTAAAATTAACACAAAATTCTGCCTTATTAGAGAATAATTTAATCCTGTTAGTTCATTTCAAGCAATATATAGTTCTTACTTTGTAATCTGGAGAATTTCCTTCTGATGTATAGACCGTACGATCTCATAATCGATTTTCGCCAACTCTGAGAAAACCTTGACGTTTTCATCACGGATATCAATATTGTTTAGGAAGTTGTTGACCATTAACCTTGCCAAGCTCTTGTGATAAGGATGCTCCAGTGTATTTGCAACAATCTCAGATTCATGACGATTCAGTAGCCTGGCACTGAAGTCTCCAGCTTCATCAAGTATATCTTCACTTTCCATACTCAACTGTGAAGCTTCATACAATTCCATCAAACCCTTTACGTCATTTTCTTGTATGAAGTGAAATTTTCCCTCTTCATTCTTCAAGTTGTTAAACACCTCTGTAGCATAGCCACAACAAAAACATTGCTCGTAAATACACACACACACACACATACATATTTTGTCAGACGCACTGATACTAATTTGCATCTAGCATTGGAGCGCGACTTGTATCATTGATGTACGTACGTAGGGTCAAGTTAGAAACATCGTGGGGGCTTTAGAAGAGCTATCAAATTTCACCAAGTTAAACATAAAGTACGTAGTTGAGTAAAATCTCGTTATTGATTTTATATTATTTTCTAACATTTAACAGATTCTTAATTATATTGTTGATGAATGCACGGAGTATAACTTGCTCACCTTGAGAGACATTATAACCCTCTTGTCTCAATAATCGAAAGCAAAGAGCAACTCCAAAAACATCAAGCGGAAGATGATTTGGAGATATGAAGTTCATATATTGAGTTTTCAGAAAAGATTCAATCTCCTCTCGGAAGTGATAGTCAATGCATAAGCGTTGAAGTGTATCGATCATTACTAAGCCTTCCAGTGGATCTTTTCTATCAGTATTGTTGAGAATATACCCAATCTCCTTCACCATTTTTCCATGTCTGAGGCGTTTCTCTTTCTGCAAAAGTGAAATATATATAGATTAAGCAATGAGAAACCACAAACAAATCACCATGCATATAGATTATGCAACATGCGAGCCAAAACTGTACGTACATCAAGGCTAGGAAGATGAAAGGATGCTAAGAAGTCGCCACCACTGATGGAAAACGCCATTGATGTTATCACCAGTAATTATTCACAACCAGATACTGAGAGGTTTGAGCGGGTCCTGGTTATATGCTGCAAACAAATGTTAGCTAGCAGCTAGCTTAGGGGCCACACGGTGTGTGATTCACGTGTTGATTCATACTTGATTATTATAATTTTGAACTCACCATGATGTGAATAGGAAAAAAAATCATGTAATGCATTTAAAGCATTTTTACATGCTAGAGAATAATATAAATATATTATAGGACCTCACTTATAAACTTACACTTTTAGGTGAGATGGTTCCTTAACATGATATCAGAGCCTTGTTGACCCAGCGGTCACGAGTTCGAATCTCACCACCCCCATTCTATTTGATAAAAATTAAGCACAAGGTGATGTGGGTCTGTGCAAGTTTCAAGCTCAAAGCGCTTTCACTTGAAGGTGTATGTTAAAGAATAATATAAATCATATTATGGGGTCTCACTTATAAGCTTAAGCTTTTAGGTGATATGGTTCCTTAACACTAGTCACATTACTATCAGTATCTACATCGTAACAACTACAATAAGATATCACATACGAAGACTTATAATAGAATTCTACTAGTTAAATTCTTCACACTATATTTCGGACTAAATAACTAATTTTTATAATTATTTGAATTAGGGTTTGATATAAGAAAATATTTCAAAACATCCTATTAGAACAACAACATTGAAGACTTAACATCTAAAAATATCATTACTATTATTGCTAAAACAATAAAAAATATTAAATTACCTCGAGGAAAAAAAACTAAAAAATATTAACAAAAAATTAAGGAAAAAAATTAAATTATTATTATCATTATTACGTGATTAATGGGGAAAAATCATCTTTCTCGGCTTCTTTATATAAAAAAAAAATCATTTCTATTTAAATTTTAAAAGGTAAGCTAGTTTTTTTTTGTTAGATTGACCAATCAACTGGGTGTGATTCACGTGATGATTTTTATAATTTAGAAAGGCAAAAAAAAAATCATGGAATGCATTCAAACCACATTCTTCCATGCTAGTGACATACCTATCACTATCTACATCGTACTAGCTAGTTGAATCAAACAACCTCAAGAATATATCACACAATTGGGTTTTCTAACAACCTCAAGAATATATCAGTATCACACAATGGGGTTTTCTAACAACTTCAAGAATATATCAGTATCACACAATTGGGTATTTTTGGGAGTTCAATTGCGGTAGTTTTTTAAAGTGTTTATCGTGTCGAAATACATTAAAATGATATTTTTTTTTATTTTTTTAAAAATTAATTTTGAAATCAGCACATCAAAATCATCTAAAACACACATAAATATATTTATTTAAAATAAAAAAAATTAAAAAAAAATCAAATTTCGACCATAAACCAGTGTAATCACATTGCCAAACAGGCAGGCAGGAAGACTTGTCATAGAGTTGTATTCTTTGTGAGAAAATAAAGAACATTTTCCTATAATTTTACTGTAACTTTGTTTTTATTAGCTAATAAATTGATAAAAAAATTTATTTAGTTGGTATTCCAGTTGGAAAAAATAATTCCCTGTAATATTGTATATCTTAAATGTTCTCACCCTCTTGTAAAAGCCTGTCTGGTAGCCCCACACTGCTGTCTAGTTTTAATAAGAATGTAATTCACCTCGGATTTAACTAGATTTTTTTTTTATTTGAGCATTATCTAGTATTTTTAATTAATAACTAACATTACATTGTTTCGTTTAAGGTATGGTTCGATCCTTTGAAAACCCAAGACACGGAACAATCTTACGGAGAGAAGGAAACCTATAAAGAATCTCAATAGTTTGAATAATAATCAGCACACATTGTATATCATTTCAATTACAATTTATACAGGCTTGTATACAATCTATAGCCTGATTTTCAGTCATTCTAACGTTAGGATTCTAACGGATACAATTACAATTATTGTCATATATGCATAAAAGGAAATTGATTATGGTAACAGTCCTGGGTGAGATATTGTTTCATTTGTTTCCTCATTTGGTTCCTTAATAACCTAGTTGTTTTACCCTTAAGATCATAGTTATCAATACCTTTCCTGTCGCCGTTCCAGTTTTTTTATTGGAACGAAACATTCTGGTTTTGGAGCGTTCCGGCGTTCCGTTTCGGTGTCGTACTGTTTATATATAATTAATTATATATATATATATATATATGAAAAAAAAATATTAATTTAACAAGCATAATTAAAATTTGAATTCTTTTTTATTTAAAATATTTTGATGTTTTTAAATTATTTTGATGTATAGATGTCAAAAATAATTTTTAAAATATAAAAAAATAGATTTTAAACCCGGAACGGAACCGAGGCGTTCTGGCCGGAATTTCCGGAACGGACTGGAATTAAAACCGGGACAAAAACGATACCTTTTTGTCCCAGTTTTATAAATAGAACAGAACGTTCCGGCCATTCCGGCCGGAACAGAACGATTTGATATATGTGCTTAAGATCCTTAAAGCCAATCATTTTAGAGTGGGTGGAATATTGTCCCACAGAGTCTATTTCGACTTGCTCTTGGTTTTTCACCCATATCAGAGTCTATGGTTGCATGTTATGATGCTCAAACGTTAAACAATATTGCAGATTTGAACATTCTATCCCTAGAACTAATGACTTTTCAACGACAGATGTATTCTGGGAATTTTCTATGACTGATGATTATTCCTTTATTAAAGTTAATAAATCGCAGCATTTCAGTAGAGAAAGAACCTGCTTGCGAACTCTCTCCCTCTCTTGCCATTAAAGGATGCAAATTCATGTGGTACAATGTTACCTGAAAGCTTACTCGGAAGATTCTCAAGCATCCTTAATGATCAAGTTCATTACAAGGAATTTAACATTTCATATAATGTAGCCCGCCGGAGAGCATCCAAGGCTTCAGCTTGCTTCCCTGCACGTTTCAAATTTACTGCCTTGACCTTCTGTGCCTTGATCCGTTCTTCAAACTGATTGCTTTCCTGGCTATTGATTTCACTCTTGGTCGCGCTAACTTTTGCAGGACCTGGTCTCGCTGAACTTTGTGATATAATGCTGGTATCTTCAATTCCAATTGCTTTCAAGGCAGATAGAAGATGAGGATCAAGAAGACCTTCATCAACTACATCTACTGGTTCTGCTATGTTGACAGAAGACTTTCCAGAATCATTAGAAGACATTTCATCCAACTGGGCTTCCAGACCAGAGCCTTGGCCAATTCAAACTCAGCTTCTGCTTCTTCCACCTGACCTTTCTCGCAGCTTTAGAGCCGGATGTTTGTGGCTCAGTGACTCCTGTTGCAACTTAAATCGATCACGCCTGGACAGTGGTTTTGGAGAAAATTTTGGGGCACTGGGATCCTTTTGTTGAACAGGGGGGGCATTTGACACAGACCTTCCAGATCATCTATTTGGGACTCTAGTACCTTGGCCATTTTCAACAATTCCTCGGCTTTCTCAGTTTTTCCATTACACCTGAGGGAAAGGGCCTTTCTTTTCAAACCCAAGAGCTCTCTCTTGATTTCACCTTTGCTTCTTGGTCTGGCAGCTGAAATGCTGGAAGAGAGCGGAATTATGGATGGATCAGTAGAATGCACCAAATGATCCAAAACTTGTTTAGATGGCTTTGGTTGCACAGTTACAGCTTCAACCCCATCTTCCTTCCACCCTAAATTTATTTTTTTCTGCAATATCATTTACATCTCCTTCCTCTGCTGCACTGTTAATAGGTCTGACAATTTCATCCTTGGGCTTGTTAGACTCGATCTGAATTTCTTTCTTCAGTGTTTCCATCCCTGCAATCTGGGTCTCCAAAGCTTTTGCTGCTATAAGCACTTCCTCTGCCTCATCAATCTTACCTTCATGTCTTAAAGTAAGAGCCTTCCTTTTCAGCCCTAAAAGCCCTCTCTGTATTTCAGCTTTGCTTCTTCTTGGTGTTCTCCATGAGATATGGATGTAGACTGAGTGACTAAAGGATTGTTTGTTTGAGTAGAAAGGTTATCACTTTCCTGAGGGTTAAATGGAGAGATTGTGTGCTCATTGTCATCATCTTTCCAACCTAAGCTCCTTAGAAGTGAAAGGCAAGCTGGGTCATGCATATCTTGTTCTGTTACATCCTCCCCTCCTTCTCTAATTGGTGGACTTCCAGTAATAGTAGGATCTTCATTTTCCAAATCTGGGTTCTCACTCCCAACAGCCGCCTGTTTCCCTTTGACATTTGAAGCATTGTCCATCTCTTCAAGCTGCTGTTCAAGAACCTTGCCTTTCTTCAACTCTTCCTCTGCCGCAGCCAATCTACCTTCCCTTCTCAAAGCAAGAGCCTTCTTTTTTATAGCCAATGAGCTCCTTCTGAATCATCAATCTACTCCTTTGTGCAGGTTTAGAACTCACATTGCTCTTTGCAGTAGTATTTTGGGAAGGTGAAGTTTTCATCATTCTTGTGGTTTCATGCACAATTGAGCTGCCCACTTCACCTCCCAAGCTTTCAAGGTCCCTCTCAAGCAACTTTGCCTCTTTAGATGAGCCATAGCCTCTGCAACGTTGCCAACTCGTTTGTGATTAAGTGCTTCTCTTTTCAGTGAAAGAATTTCACTTTGTAGAGTTTCCTGTCAATTGAGACAGACTGTGTAGTGGTTTCCTAACTGGCACGCTCGTTTTCAGTCCAGCCTAATGATCCACCAGATCCTCATCCGTCACTTCAAAGTTACCATCAACATGGAGATCATCAGCTGTGCCTACAAGGTGATCAAAATCAAAACCATGACCCTGCTCATCCTCAGCAAATAGTATGTCTTCTTGATCACTGTCCATGCTAGAGATTAACGCAGATATCTCATAATCAGAATCTTCATTCACACCCAACAACTCCTGTTCTTCAAGCTTCTGTTCTAAAACTTCGCTTTCTTCAATTCTTCCTTGGCTTCGACAATCTTTCCTTCACGTTTTAAAGCTAGCGCCTTTCTTTTAGGTTCAAAAACCTGGGTTTTGTCAATGCCAGTTCTTCCCGTGTCCTTGTTAGTTCGACCAGAGATTTCTCCAAGAAGAGAAGAGAGTTCACCCTCCAAACTCATTTTCACCAGTTTTTGCCTCTGCCATGAAGATCCATATCAGACCACCCTAGTTCTCTTAGTTCAGCAGTAAAGTTATCCTTTTCATTGACTTGTGCAAGGCGTTTACTTTTTCTGACAGATTATTTGGGACCTCTTCATTCTGAATCTCAACTGTATAGCTAGAAGACAAAACCTTCCTACATTTTTTTCAAATAGACAATTCCAAAGCATTAACCTGCCTCTCAAGCTCCTTTCCTCTCTTTGACATAATTCCTCACGGGTGTTCGATCCCACTTCACTATATACATGATTGCATTCATCCACAGAATGACTTTAACGTATTTCTCCTCCGCCATCCAGAGCATCAACTTGTTGAGTATTTGAATAGGAAGCACAGCTACTTGCCCTTTGAATGCTAGAAATCATGTCAGTGTTGGACTGTTGTCCTGATGAAGAAGATTCCATTCTATCATTTCCTAGAATCTCATTCAAAATCTCATCCTCATTCTTTGCTGTCATTCTTGAACTTCCTACACGAAATTCCATCTAGGTTTAGACAAAGATGCGATTTCAAAAGAAGATGCATTACATCTCACTGTGCACATATTCATGAACATTAGACAGTGTGCACCTGCATGTCAAAACATCATTTCATGAGCTAGAGAAACGAATTTTGAAAAAGAATAACAGATATTCCAAAGTGATTATACAGCCAGGGAAGGAACAAAGGGGACTGAAAGTTATTTTTCTACAAACTTGAGAGTAGCCAAACAACAATCCTCAGAAATATTGAATGAATGAAGAACTAGAAGGAGAAGAGAATTTTATAGTGAGGCAATGAGTAAAACAGTAAACGATCAAGCTATGTAATGTAAAAGCATCAATAATCATAATCAAAAACTAAGAAAATACCTTTCCCGGATCTATTCTAGTGTCCATACCGCGTCTCAAAACGTGCAGCCTCTTCTAACTTTCTACAGGGATCACAAATACGCACAGAAGAATCACTTTGACCTCGCAAAACCATTCTTTGCCGAGTGCAATTGCCACAAAACAAACCTCCACATCTTCGGCAATGATGCTGCAAATCCAATTACACATGAATCAATATGTCATGAAATCTAGGATAGATAAAACCCTATGGAAATCAACAGACATCTCATTTAATAATCCTATAAAAAAGTTCGACTGAGCACTAAGAATCAATAATAAACTTAATATAGATTTTTAACATACGAAATTAAATTAAAGGCTAAAACTTGTGACATTTGATATCTATAACAAGCACAAGTCTAATAATTATGAATGACTTCAACTTATGATCCAAATAATCCTAATTAAGCTATAAAAGATCATCATAACAAAAAATCAAAGAATAAACAAATCATGATCAAGCGATTATACAAAAAGAGAGAACTGAAAGAAGACTTTTGAGACATGGGCATTGAAGAAAAGATAAAAAAAGATCGAAAAGGTTCAATTTTTACTTTAATAATAATTATATATATAAAAAAACACCTTGCGATTGATGAAAGTGAACGGAGAAGAGCATCCTTGACAATGCGAAGCATCAGCTACCCTATCATTCCCTCTCAATGATGGCCTTGCTGGTAACCTAATCTTCTCCAACATCTCTCTCTAAGTATAGATACAAACACAGATCAATCTCTACCTCTTCTCCCCGTTAATGGTCAAGAAAACATAAAGAAGAAAGAGGTCAAAGGGCTATCTGGATCTTGTTCATGTGTTGTTTTGATGTACAAGTAAATAAGGTGATGCAAGTTTTCTTGGTCTGTGTAGGACTTTTCTACGTTTCAGACATGGATGAGTTGATGAAGACGACGAGGAAAGGACTTCCTGATTTTATTTTTCATAAAATGCTCTTTTCTTAATTTCCTAATCTTCACTTAATACAAACAAAAACAGAATCAATGAACATTAAAAGGTAGTTCAGATTATATTTAATAAAAAGAAAATCAATTATAATCAGAGGACCAACTTATGATTTTCAAAATCAAAATTTCAAATTGAAATCACAAATAGTCTACCATAGAAAGTCAATGAGAAAAAAAATCACTTTTTTTACACTCTTATAAGTCAACTTGATTAGCTGAATTGTTAAGCAATTTATCTACAAAAGATATAGTAACCACATTGAGAGAAATTTATGATACAAGTTATAAACGTGACCAAATCAAATATAAATTATTTTTATTAAAATTAGATGATAAAAAAAAAACATTGACATCGAATAGACCAAATTAAGAAGAAATAGATAAAACGAGAATTCGTGGCTTTTCTGCACTTTTTTTTTATTATGTGATCACATAAAAACAGACTCGAGAAGTTGTAATATATTATTTTTATATTTTTCAATTATTCTCAGCATGATAATAAAAACAAATTATAACTTTTTTTTTTAGGATTCCGATAATATTTGCTCCTAAAAATCAATATTTCAATAAATAAATTATATAAAAAAGATTTGGTTCGGTAATTGGATGAAAATGTTTGAATTAAATATATGCTTTTTGTTATTCTTATTTCAGATGTTTTTGGATATTTATTCTGATTGCCTTTAATTTTTATTAAACAAAATCATTGCTCAAGCAAACAATATTTTATTTTAGGTGGAGAAAAAATATTATACAAATAAACTATTTTGTTTGATAAATTTAAATGATTAGTTTTTTATAAAAAAGTATTAATACATAATTACATGGAAAAAATGGATTGCTTTGCTTTTTGAATATCTTTACATTGAAAATTAATTTTTCTTATCAGATTCTTGGCGAAATTACGTGGTCTCCTCTGAAAGTCAATGCTGTGCTTGTTTTTTAAGATCTAAAATTGTTTTTTTAATATTTTTTCATAAATATAATTAAAAAATATTTTTATTTTTAAAATTATTTTTAATATTAACATATAAAAATAATTTAAAACAAAAAAATAATTAAAATATTTTTATTTTTTCAAAAATAATTTTGAAATACAATGTTAAACAGTTATATCCATGCATTTGAGACAGCGCGAGAAATTCTCACCCTGCTGGGCCTGAGCCCTCATCTCATTTCTTTACAATGCCGCCGAGCCTAGTTACAGAACCCATCTTTCTCGTTAATGACGGTATATAGCTCAAAATTTCCTAGTCAAAGCATGGAAGAAAAGGTGTGACACCTTAGAGCAAACGATGTAGTATAGTTCATAACGAAGCGGTATACCTGCGCGATGCGGCGGATTTTTTTTATTTATTTAAAAAATTAATTGTTTTTATATGTAATGTATTTTATTATTTTAATATTTATTTAGTGTAATTATATTTCAGAATACTGATATGAATTTTTGTCATTCAAAAAATTCAAAGTCATTTTTCCTCTCTCTCAATATATTTTTAGGCAATAATATTCAATGAATATCAGACATATCAGAAATAAAAATATTGTAATTTTATTTTAAAACATAAACTTAATTTTTTTATGTGCTGTAATTATTTATTTGTCATCTAAAAAGAACAGTCTAATGAAAACGGGAAGTGACTTGTATATTTTTTAATTTGACTTGTAAATAATGCAAGTAAATTTGTCAATATTTTTTTTTGAGATGTTTTTTTTTCCCAGTAATATTAGATCTAAAATATTAGAAATGAAAACATTGGAAATTCTTGTAAAGAAATAAATTTAAATAAAAGAGCACAAAATTAAATTCTGAAGCCAATATTTTTTTATATAAGATTTATTAATCATATTATTATATTAAATATATTTAAGAAAACATGATATGAATTTTTGTCCTTCAAAAAATCCTAGGTCATTTTTCCTCTCTCTCAATATATTTTTAGGCGATAATATTCAAACATATAATTAGTTTTACAAATTTTAATTTGACATAAATATACAAATATATAATTAATTTCACATAATTTCAATAATATATGTAATTTAAAGGATAATCTTAGGCTATTTTGTTCTCTCTCTATATATTCTTAGGCGATAATACTCAATAAATATTAGAACATATAATTGGTTTCATATATTTTAATTTGACATAAATACATAAATAAACTTAAACAAAAGAGCACAAAAATTAATTTTGAAGCCAATATTTTTTTATTTTATAAGATTTATTCATCGTATTATTATATTAAATGTATTTAAGAATACTAATATGAATTTCTGTCCTTAAAAAAAATCCTAGGTCATTTTTTCTCTCCCTCTATATATTTTTAGGCAATAATATTTAATAAATATTTGAACATAATATTAGTTTTACATGCTTTAATTTGACATAAATATATAAATATATAATTAATTTGATATACCTTCAATAATATCTTTAATTTAAAAGACAAAATTGAAGTGAACCCGAACATCGAAATCAAATAATTCAAAACAAAACTGGAAATTAAAAGAATTGGGACTAAAATGAAACTGAAATTCATAATTAACTTGCATAGAAGGATAGAATTGAAAGAAATCAAACTTTTGATACCTAAAATATTAAGGATTTATAATAAATTTACATGGAATGATGAAATTGAAATTAATCAAAACTTTGATACCAAAAATATTTAGATTTCCAGCCCAACCCGCAAAATTAAAAGCATGAGGATTGAACTGGAACTTCAATACATAACCAAGTTCAATTGAAGGATGAAATTGAAACAAATCAAAACCCATTTAATAGAAATAAGGGCTGGAAATACAAAATATAACGTTTAAGGACTGAAATAAAATTTGACAAAAAACAGCTTAGCTTGCGTTATCTAGCGCAGGCTGGAGAGCGAATGGCCGACACGATGCGCTAGGTTTTTTTTATCTATATAAAAAATTAATTGATTTTATGCATGTTGTATTTTTTATTTTAATATTCAATAAGTAAAATTATAATTGATAAAAAATTTTAGAAACACATGTTTTTTCCACTAAAAAATGTTTGAATATTGCTAATACTAAAAATGTTTTGATAAAATCCATTAGAAATGATTTTTTTATATGTAGGACATTTATTGTAAAATTTATTGCTCATATTGTTATATTAAAAATATTTTAGAGTAATAATAAATAGGTCTCACATATTTATAAGAAAAACATAATCATTATCCTTATTTTGAATGTCTTATCTATAATAATATGAAATTTCAACACCTAACAATATTAAAAAAAAACTAAATAAATGGAAAAACAAAAATAAATATTATTAGATTTAAAAAAATGGAAATGAATAATAAAAAAAGAGAAAATAGAAAATATCATTTTTGAAATGACTACAGAAAAAAATTAAAATGTAAACATATTTAGTTGGTAGATAGCAAATTGTAATCGTTAAATTCTGTTGTATTGAATTAGTTGGTTGTTGTTATCAGTTTAAGTGTTCAGATAATAATTTAGTTGTCAACTCTCAAAATTATAATCGATAAAATCTATTAAAGATGAGTGAATTGTATTTTATAGTCAATTCATTAATGGGTGAACTTGCTTAAATATTTTATTGATTTATGTAATTTGCATAAAAACTATAATTGATTAATTAGTAGGCGTGTTTTGATTATTATGACAATAATTTAATTGGTGGATGTAAATTTGCAATTAATAAAATGAATAAAATATGAATTATTTTTTTCTTGTATCGAACTTGTTGATGATTGGGTTTATTTTAACAACAATGAACGATTTAACCAACGAATAGAAAAATTGCAACCGCTAAAATCTATCAGAGATAAATTATTTCTGGTTTATTGCTATTTTGTATCGATTTATTTAATTCATAGATTGCAAAATTGCAATTGATTGATTATTTGGTGTGTCTTAATTTTTTTGACAATTATATAATCGGTTGATAAAAAAAATACAATCGATTATATCAATTAGAGATGAATAACTATATTTTTTTTGTAGTGAATTGGGTATTCGTTGGCGGTTGAGTATTTTGTAATGGTTTGGCTTATTATTCTCTTTTTTCTTTTTTATTTATTTGTGAAGTCAAATAATTTTTTAGAATCTAATAATATTTATGGTTATAAAAAAAAGTGCAAGGGAAACTCACCTTTTTAAACAATAATGAGAAAAAAATTGTGGTGCGAATAAGATAACCTGGAGACCCGGTCATGGGAAAAAAATTAGCGGAAACAAAAAAATGTATAAGTTGAACCAAAAAAGGGAAAAAAAGAAGAAGCATGGTTATAAAAAAAACGTGTAAGGGGAAATCAGGGGGGGGGGGGATAAGCGGGGAAAAAAATGTATAAGTTGATCCAAAAAAAGAAAAAAAAAATGGATCCGGAGATTAGTTATGGTACGTTTAAATTGTCATTGATATCCTAGTTTTAAAATATAATCATAAAAATAATAATAAAAAATAAAATAAAAAGGAAAGCAAATTTTTCAGACAATTATTTTGAAAAAAATAAAAACACAATAGTCTAAAAAAATAATAAGAATAGTAATAGAAAAAAAGACATCTGGAAAGTTGCTTAAAAAAAAGAATTTCAAAAAAAGAAAAAGAAAAAATAAAGTAAAGAGAAAAAGTAAAGCAACTTTCCAGTTGCTAAAGAAAGCAACCGGAAAGTTGCTTAAAAAAAAATAGAAAACAAAAAAATAAAGAAAATAAAAAAGTTGCTAAAACAAAACTTTTGGCTCCTAGGAGGTTCGAACTTGAGCGGTGGAATTTCAGCGCACAGGCGTAACGCTAGACTACAACTACCCATCTGTTTATTTTCGCTATACAAAATATAAAAAGAAGACCTGTTTAAAAAAAAAAGGTGTACAAACTCTAGCACAACACCGGAGTAAATTGCATATACACAGTGACTATGAGTCACAATGAACAGTAGCCGGCACTGTTAGAAATCGCGTTATCTTTTAGGTTATTAGATAATAATAAGTAAAATAATGTAACTCAATTATCATCTCATTATATATATATATATATATATATATATATAAATGAATTTCAGTAAAACAAAAGTTAACAAAATTGTCTCAAGTTAATCCAAGTTATCAAGACAAACGTGTAGCTAGGAACAATAAAAATAAATGATCAAAGTTATAATAAAAATAAAATTTTGATTGAAGGGTTAAATGAAAATGGACATTTAATTTAACAAAAAAAAATATGATTAAATTGGATAAAATAACATATCATAAGTAAAAATAATTTAAAATCTCACAAAAGAATCAAGATTGTTCATAGGTATTTCATTACTGTTTTTTTAGTATTATTATTAACGATTTCATTATACCAAAGAAATTATAATTTGTTTTGAAGGTCAATATGATTGAATTCAGGACTTCAAGTTTACTTATTTTCGAAGAAGAGCTTTAGAAAACAAATCAAAAGCATGGATTAAGGTGCAATTAGAAATGAATATTCTCCTCACTTTCATTTTGAATATATGCCAAAAGATCAGTTCCAGGCAGGCCAGTGGAAAATGATACTTCACTTTCACTTGTTTTGATGAATTCCCTGAAACATTTTCTTAGTGGTGGTGACGCCAAAGTCTTGTAGGACGATTGTGCCGTCCATAATAAGTTTAATTCACTCCCACTCTGCTGAATATGTGCTCTGCACCCAACTTTGCTAGAGTGAAAAAGAAAGGAAGATATGCCATATTTACATCAATCCAATTTTCATGCTATATACATAATTAGCCAGGGCTTAAAGTGAAGATCACAAGAATTTTGAGGCCTGATTCCCATCATGAACAGAGTTTCGGCAATGATCTAGCCTTTCCTGGGCCATGCAATCTTGATTTTGTCACGCCTGATATCTCCGAATGCATCATTGTACAAAATTTCTCCAACTCTGTCACCTTTTTCTGCATTCCTTGCAATTCGGTTTCAAGATTGTCAATCTCCTTTGAATGTCCATTCTTTCTTGCATAAATAAGTATTTGATCGAATTCCTCTTGTTCTTCCTTGGCATTGCTATGAAACCTCGATTGGCTTGACACTTTGGCATGAGTTGAGTGATTATGGAATAAGGTATTGAGCTTGGATTTCTGAGTAATGAAACTTTTGAGTGTTGATCTTGCTGGAAAGTTGGAGTTTTGAGCAAGGTGTTTGAAAGCTTCTGCCGAGAGCTTATCATGGTTGACAAAAGAACATAGTCTCATCTTTACCTCTTCACATAATTGAACATGGACCTGTGTTAAGCCAAAGTCATTCCAAGCATTCCAAATTTGAAACGAAAACACATAGATTGGCTCAGACAACATTTAGATATCTTTACGCTATTTTGCTTATTAAATGGCACAAATTAACTAGCATACCTGGAGATACATGTCAATGGCTTCATAGAGTCTGTCACTGGATTCTCTAGCAGGATCTGGCAGAACCATTATCAATGCTGCAAACTTGGAAGGTTTCAGACGGATATCTGGAGCTACTTCTATAAGGTAGGAGTCCGTCAGGCCAGCAACCTTCCTCAATTGGTTTCGAGACATCGTTGAACCTTCAAGGATAAATGCTTTTAAAAGCCTCAAAACTAAATTCACATCATACGCATGATGGTTCTTATGTGGAGATGGAACAAGTAGATGATCCAAAGTTGCTTGATCTAGCATTGAACCTACCAGATGCTCTAACTTGACTGCATAAAACTTGCTTATATTTTTTAACCTTGAGACTGCTAGTAGAATATCAAATAAACCCCTGCAAGAAAGAGAGCTCCTATCAAGCAGCGAAAGCAGATTGATAGCAACCTCTGTGATTTTGCACTTCTCAGATGCTGTGACACTGAAATATCTCCATTTTAGACGAAAAACGATGAACCTAAAAATGGTAGCATGATCTAGTTTCTGGGACATCATCATCCTAATCACTTTGTCAAATGAAAGAACATTCAAAACCAGAAGATCTTCAAACCACCAATTTGTTAGAGACCAGTTGTTTCTCACACTACAGGTGCTTCTTGTATCACATGAGAGCTGAAAACTGGAAATGTTTGAAGAACATGTAAATGGGCTTGCCATAGCTGGCAAAGTAATCCTCCCTACAAGGCAATCCAAGACTTTATCGAGCAAAAATGAAGAATTTGTTGTAGGAAGTAAATCTTGGCACAGCTTAAGGGCTTCTAGGAGCTCAGACCAAGTCAAGTAGTTGATCCCTTCAAGAAATTTCTCAGTCTGGTCTACTAAATTCACGTTTGCTGAGCTATTACTGTCCGTCTCCATGTAATGAGCAGCATGGTTTAGCAGGACGATGTTAGAAGGAGTTATCTCAATGGTGCCATTGTTGTAGCAAAACGTTGCCATGAGCTCAAAACCATAAGCACCTCCTGGAAAGTTGTCAAATATTACTTCCAGTTTTCTTGAACCAGCAGTCAAATTACCTAATAATTTGCTGAGTCTAACTGAGAAGACGAAAGAATTTTCTGCAAAAATGTACACACAATATGACCACAAAGGAAAAACAGAACATCTACCAAATTCCTGCAACAAACGCAATGAGAAACGGAAAGTTGAAAACGAAGCCACAACAAGACTGAAACTTTCCATGACCAAAGTAGGCAAAAAAACAAGAAAACTTGACAACAAACAGCTTGTTCATTGGATCCTTCTAATCCCAAAATAACTAGCGACAAGAGAAAGGCATTAAATGCATCAAACAGAACTCTGAAACACACTACTCGAGGACACTGTTATATCTTGCATTTAATGGAAACTACGGCAAGATGGTTCTGTCAGCAATAAATGGTGAAGACCCTATTAAGATTTGTGGAATATAAAAAAAGCTTGGGTGAAAATAACAATTAATGGAAAATTGAAATTTGGTGAAAATAACAATTAATGGAAAATTGAAATTTGGTGAACAGCCCCCACACCATCGTACAGCGGTTTTAGATTAGACGAAGCGTTATGCTCGCGCGATGCTGTTGGGTTTTATCTAATTGAATTAAATATTTTAATATTTAATTAGTAAAATTATATCGCCTTAATAAATTTAATTTAAAGGACAAAACTAAAACAAATATAAATTTTGGTATCTAAAAATTAGAGAATTTAACACAAAACCAGAAATTAAAAGATTGAGAATTGAAATGAAACTAAAATATATAATCACTTTAAATTGAAGAATAAAATTGAAAAAAACCAAAACTTTGATATCAAAAATATTAAGGATTTCAAACCGAACTAAAAATTAAAAGATTAAAGATCGAAATGAAACTACAATATATAATCAATTTTTATTGAATGACAAAATTGAAATCAATGAAAATTTATATAACAAAAATAAGGACCATACTGAAATAATTGAAAGATCACGAACTACAATGAAAGTCCAATAAAAAGCGGGTCCGACGTGTATTTTCGCATTCAACGAGAGAAAAAGGGGAAAAACTTAAATTGACTATCTGGACACACAAACAATATCTCAGCAAAATATATAATTAAAAATGGTAAATTATTATCAAACCCCAAACAATAACTCCTAGATTTTATCTTATATAGAGGTATATGTGTATTTGGCCATTTATAAAAAATGTGCAATGAGTATTTTGTATTTAATCATTTAATAAAAACAAGTGCTTTAACAGTAATGCTCTCGGCGGTTATTATACTGTTTTGTTATGATTATTTTAAAAATATAAGAAATAAAAATACACTTACACAAAAGGCTAAAAAGACAGTGGCTCTTAAGCTATATGAATAGTAAAAATCATCGTTCATTATTGTTTAAATCCAAGACCTCCTTTAACTTTTAGCAATAATTATGTCCCTAATAGGACCATGTTCCATTAAGAAATTGATTTGGTACCTGGATGAGTGTTTGTTTCAAGAAAATCTATCGAATTCTTAGTTGGAAAATCATCTCCATTTAATTTTATTTGTCCGTAACTTATGATCCAGAACCAAAAGAGACAACTTTAGTCACTGAAAGGCAAAAATATCAGAAATGATGCAATATGTAATTGGCAAATGTCAGCTTATATGTCTTACGAAATTGAATTAATATTTGAGCTTGTTTAAGTTCGGTTGTCAAGGGCATTCCCGGGTTCCCAATGAAAAACATCTAAATAATCCTTTCCACTTGTAACGACAGAGATTATGTTTTAATATGGGAAATAAAGATAGAATTTTAGGCAATGTCTGATATTGTATCAAAATCATTGCAATATTTATTTATTTAAAAAATCGCTTAAAAATCATTAAGATATTATTATAATTTTTTGGAAGTTTGTTTTTAGTATAAACCAATCGAAACAGTTCAAAAATACTAAAAAAATAATTTAATGCAAAAACAAAATTAAAAAAAAATCAAGAACTCATAACACGGACAACCTAGCAAAACATTTGCTAAAAACCTTCTAGAAGGAATCAAAATATACCCTTGGTCATCTCTGAATGAAGCGAAACAGATGTACACAGAATGATGGAGAATAAAGCCTCCCTTTGCTTATATTCACACATTCTGAAAATGAGAGTGGCACAATCCATAAATAGCTTCAGTATATGAAAGCGAGCTCATGGAGGTGAAGTGTTGTTATGTCTATAAAAAAAAGAAGCCCCACTTAAGTCTTACCAATCAGGCCAAAAAATTCAAGTTGAACATTTAGACTGAACAAAAATGTATTCCATACTTCACACATGTATAATTGGAAGTGAACTCACAAACAATGCCAAAATGCCTATGGCAGGTAAAGCTTGGAGGTCCCACTTATATGATGGAACATGCGGAGGCAAAGCTTCCAGGTTTGCATGTTTTCGTAGGTTGAACATTTAGACTTGTTATTCATACAATTAATACATGTTTAGCATTTCTTTTCATACCACATGTAAGAGCTTCAGGAAATTTCTTGAGGCTTTCCTAGCACTCTCAAGTGCTTTTGCTTGTCGAGTCTATCACTTTATGCCTTTATGCTTCCTTTGCATATAGACTGCAATGGAGATTAAAGAATGTTTTAAAACAATATGGCTAAAAGACAGGAATAATATGATCAACTTTCACTTTGCTATGCAATCCCATTAAACTACCATTAATTGTGACAATAACTTGGAAGGAATTTCAAGAAGGATTCTCATTCTCCCCATTCAAAGAATCAAATGCTGGTTATGAATTGGTGATCAAAATGTCAAGCTCAAAACTTTTTAAATAAATGCACGTTAAGCAAAAATCCTTGGTGAACAAATTTCAAAAGGAACATGTTTCAATATTTTAAAATAAAGGTAATTAAACATAAATATGGGACATAGTTTTGCATAACATTATTGAAAAATAAATTCACAAAGGGGAATGTTTCAATCAAAATAGTAAATTGCCAAAAACTTGTCTTGCCGAAATAGAAGATGCATTATAATAGATAACTGACACCATGAAAAAAATAACAGAAAATAGATGCATACAACAAACTTCATGTGAATACTAATAAAGAAAACCAGCTTGTTATATACAATTCTTGCAAAAGAAAAAATGACAGGAAAACATAAACATATCATATATAGAAACCACCACACGCCTTCAATGCATCAAAAGACATTCTTTTTAACTTTAAACTATACAAAGCAAAGCATACCAATGCATAATGCAACAAAGTTTTTTCAAGACAGAAAAAACACACAAAAGAGAGAAATGAATGAGAAACTCTAATACCATCATCGTCAAGAGAAGCCTCATCATCATCAACTGTTTCTACTGTTTACATCCCTGTATAATCATTCTTCAGCAATTTAGAGACATAGGCAATGCCATCTCTCTCAGAAAAGAACTAATAGGCCACTTGGAAGATGATCTCACCAACCTCTCACCACTTAACAAAACAGCTACACCCTTTCCCCTTGCCTGAATATCGAATAAGTAAACTAAATTTTCTCCCTCAAACGCGCCTAAAGCTTTCTTTATGGTTGACTAAGTAAACTACCTTTTTCTACCGAATGAGAAGAGATTGAATGACTTGCCTCATTCTCTCAATCGATCCGAACTTCTTTACTTTATTGCCTGATCATCATCCCATAAGTAAAACAACAAAAAGCTCTGATCTTCCTAATTAAAAACAAAGCCCTAGTAACTAATCTCTCTCTCAAATCAGCCAAACATCAATAAAAAAATCAACCTTTTCATTTAAAATCAGAACCCAGTTCACTACTCTCTTATTTAATACTTCAAATAATTGGAAAAAATCCTTCAATAAAAAATCAGAAACCTGAGTTTTGTTATCATTGTTGGCAAGCGCAAGCGCCATTTTTGGATCAATCTTTGGTGTTCGCATTGACATTCTTCGAAACGGGTTTGAAACGTCATCTTCCATTAGCCTTCAAAAAATCCAAAAAAGAATCAAAATATAGTTACTTGAAAATATAAACAAAAATGGAAAAAAAACACAAACTTTGGACGAAGACGGAGATATTAAAGAGAAAGAGAGTGAACCCATGTGAAGGAAAATTGGGGCCTTTGGATTCAATTCCTCTGGTCAAATTCTTTTGAGATGAGAGAGAATTGAAAAGGCTTGAAGAATTGAATACATTCTTACCAGATCGAAAATTTCTCTCTCAACTTATCAATCTGTTAGCTTATAAGAGCAAGTGTAACTGGTGTGCCATCTGAAGAGGCAAACATAAAAAAAATATTTTTAGCATATTTGTTCACTTTTCTTCACTCGAACGGGAAATCTATTTTGATAGCTCAAATACAGAAGCTATAATACTGTGCTACTATTTTAATATTTACCTTAACCATACAGAAACTTGTTTTGTGCACTTGCAGGTTTCCTTTAGAGATTGTCAAGAAGATATGCCGCTTGATTTGCACTCTAATCGGTGGAATCGGTTTCTTACTTTTGCTTCCACTTTTGGGCACCACCACTTGAACCTGGCTTGATCGTAGAAGTCGAAGTAGAGATGATGCTGATTTTTGAGAAGCTGATGAGGACCCATCTGATGTATGGGCGACGAAATTTTCATGCCGAGAGCGACCGAGAGAGAAATGATTTGAAGTTTTTAGCAAGGAGAAAGGCACATATGGGTTAGGTTATTTTAGTTATTTTTAGAATAGAAAATGGTGAGAGAAAGAGAGAGAGAGAGAGATGGAGATGAAGAGATCGTTTTTCAATATATAGTTATGCCGGGTTTTTTATGAAGAGATGATATTTTTTATTTTAAATAGGGAAGAGAGTCAGGCAGGCAAAGCGAAAAAGGAAAAAACACAGGAAACAAAACAATTAAATGAAACAACTGTTTCAACAATAAACAATATTATCTAAACACTATTTATAAATTTAGTTTATAAGTTAATAATAATATTACAATATTGAGTGAACCGATATAGTCCAATCCCTAATGGCTATAGATATTCTGGAGGTTGAGCTTATTGAGGAGGGAGGAGCTTCCCAAGATGATGTGATGGGGGAACACGCAGGGGGGAGGTCAATACACGTGGCCTAAGCTTAATCTATTAAATTCATGTAGAGTTTAGGATGCAGTGTGTATTAGCTAATTTTTACTTTTTAAAAGGTAGGCCATAGTGCTTTAACTATGTCGCATACTTTATTTAACACACTCTTTAATTCACCATGAAAAGCAGCATTTAAAATTTCAAATTTTGACAAAGGAACGAACTCACCAAAATTGCAAGTCACGCAGTGTTAATTTTTTTTTTTGTTGGAAAGTGCAAGTCACGCAGCCTTCAATTAACACAGCGTCCATCCTCAAAAGCAGCGTTTAATTGAGATTTGATATCTGAAAAACAGCATCTCAATGAGTGGCCTCGGGTCTGATTTTAAAATTTCAAGAAGCAACGCAGTGCTCTAATATTCAAACGAAAGTAGCGTATTTGTCGTTCCTTGTTGACCTTCAATCCACACAACACCGTGTGTTTTATTGTTCCTTTTGACCTGCAATTCACGTAGCAGTGTGCACCCTCGATCTGTCCACGCAGCAGCATCAATTCATCTCATAGCTACAACGTCGAGCACCCGATCATGCACCCCCATCCACAGTGGTTCTGGGTGTGCATGAACAGTAATGAACAGTAAATGTGTGATTCCTTTTAGTTTTTTGTTAATAGACGAGAGGCAGGCTGACAGCAAACATATTTATTGAGCATGAGAACTAGTAAAAATGTTGTTGCTTGTGGCCCCATCTATTTATTCAACAAAATTACCTCAAGAATTGGTAGTAATGAATATAATATATTATAATTATGGTCATAAAATTTCATTAGTTAAGGTTAATACATAATTTAAAATAACTTAAAAATACATTACAAAACAATTATGTTTATAGAATTTTATTAGATAAAAACTAACAAATTTAAAACAAATATACAACTGGCATGCGATGTAAACTAAAATCAACCTCATTTTCATCTCTCTCGCTATTTCGAAGACTTGCATCAATAACATCATTATTGAAAGGATTATTAGTATTATCATTAGTATCAACACTGATATTGTTAGTACTAGCTCTAATTCCAATAAATTATTTCAATATAAGTATATGAAAATGATCTAAAAATATCAAAAAAATAATAATTTAAAATAAAAATAAAAATAATTTTTTTTTTCAAAAATTGAAGTATAAATTTTAAAATTAATATTTAAATTAACACGCTAGAATTAAAAAAAGAAATGGTATATACATGAAATGAAATGGGACTTCCTTTCTTTAATTTAATATTTTAATCAAATCAATGTTTGATGGAGAGATGGGGGCGACAGGCGTTACAGCTATCGGGAGTGGACAGGCCGCAGGCGTCACAGACTCACAGCTATGGCCTAGGCTGTATTTTTCAACTTTTGTCTGGAATTGTAAAATCGGATTAAATTAGATCGATTTTTGTATTTTTTTTTATCCAAATTTAATATAAATCGATTTTATTATCTAATTTGACAAGTTTTAACGAGTTAACTTGTAAAATCATATAATAATATTGAATACGATCAAGTATTGATGTTCGCCACAATGCAGCGAGGGCAGGCAGGGTACAGCAAAGTGGAGTGTTCTTAGTTCTTACCTTGTCCACTATGAAAATTTCTTCTCCATTGACATCAACTTCAAGAATGTACCCAACTTCCATTGTTGGCCATAAATAATATATATATATATAACAGTAATCGGAACCCTCTCAAATCAGACGGTCATGCAATGTAAAGGTATTTTGCCTGAAAAAGAGGAGCTTTTCGGCTTAATCCAAAAAGGGTAACTGATATAAGATTATGATTATGATTATGATTATGATTATGAAGAGCTCATTCTCTGAGAAGGGAGAGTGGACAAGTAAAAGAGTGGTGCCTTTCAGTCTGCTGTTGCTTGGTCAATTTGCACAGAGAATATTTTTATGAAGTACTGAGAATGAAGAACGGACAAGAAGCAACGAGACACTTTAGACGAGAGAGAGAGAGAGAGCATACAATTTGCAAGAAAATGGGAACAATGAACTGTCTAGTTCTGCTACAGAAGCTCTCACGACTTGACATTCGCCATGGCGACAAGCTTTCATAACTGTGGTGACGATCGTCATCCTGTTTTGAGTCAGCTTTATTGAAGATATGACATAGAATATCCCATTTCTGTAGCTCCGAGCTTTGTAATTTATGATCGGTAGCCTAGTTTGATATATTTAACTCAAAAAACAAACTTTAGATATGAAATCTAATCCATTTCTATTTCAATTTACATAAAAATTATTGATTCAATTAAACTTATTGTTTACCAACCAATCTAAGACAGTTTAATATCTTAATAAAAACATGATTGTTTGATAAAAAAATGATTTAATTTGACTCAATCTAATAGCTTGAATCATTTTTCTGAGTCAGACCTCGAACCATGTCTCACAGCATCATACTGTTTCTGAGCCTGACTCCTCATTGTTCATGGTGTTATTTTTATTTTGTATCCCCATGTGATCATCTCGACTGGACCTAATCACCTTTGTCTTAATTTTCCCGTCACTCGCGCCGCCTATCCCAGTAGTGGCTTGACTCCGTTAACTGCGTTTTTTTATCCTGTATTTGATTTTTATTAAATAAAATAAGGATGATAAGATTTTAATTTATTGTGATTGATGAGTTAACAAAAATCTAATATCATGTTAAAAAAACTTAAACTGTTATATAAGATCTCAAAATATAATTTATATAACAGCAATGTAAAATATATAATATATTTTTCAGTGTAAAGTTTTATCACTTGATCGCATGCATAAAATATATTTTTTAGAATGTAAAGTTTTATCGCATCTAAGAAACAATATCTATGAAGTGCTTGGGAGAAAATAAATAGTAATTGCAAGAGAAACGATTTCCTTTAGCTTTTCTTGTAATTATACTAGACAACTAAACGACGACGTGGCTTTTTCACCGCCATCTATTATTTATCCCCTTGAATTAAGTTGTTCACACTTCACACCATATTTATAGCATTTTTTAATTGTATTCAGGTCCTTAGTTTTTTCATACTTTGATAGTTTAACTTTATTTTATTTTAATTCATCATCACAAGTTATGTTAGCAGTATATTGGCATGATTTTTGTGTTAGGATATAATTTTATTTGCAAGCGGTCACATATTTGATGTCATAGAAATTCTTGACATTAATTAAAAATTGATTTTTAAAGAAAAAAACTAGGTTATTGTAAGAAAAAAAATTGAAAGAATAAGAATAAAAACAAACATAATAATAATAAATAAATAAAACATAGCCATTTCCTCTTACATTCTTCAAAAGACATGAAAAGTTGAATTTGGTCACTCAAATATCATTTTTATATTATATGATCCTCTTTTTTAAAACGAATTTCATGGATTAAAAAAGGAAGTTGTACAAGTAGAGACCGCTGAAAAGGAAAACAGCGGGACTCCAGCCCAGAAACATGCTTCTGGCTGGACAAAGAGGGAAAGCCCACACGGCCTAAGCCCAAAGCAAAGAAAGCCGCAAGGCTCAAACAAAAAAACAAAAGGAGACATGGGCCCATAAAACAATTCTTAAAAAAGAAAAAAAAACAGCAGCCTTGAAGCCACCAGGAACCTTCCTCAGGAAGTCATAGACCGATCCAAGCACCTGGGCCCCAAAAAGCCAACGGAAGCTGGAGCAAGGACTCAAAAAGAACCCACCTGAAAAACCCAATAGGAATTAAGCCCTCCCAAACTGGAGAGCCTAACCCGCCATGCAAGATAGAAGAAAAACAACAAAGCCAACAGGAGCCTTCCACAAAGCCTAAGCCCGATCCAATCACCCAAAAGAGCACCCATCTCAAGCAAGCCCTGCCAAGAAAATAAAACAAGCCCATCAAGAAGGGGCCTAAAATAGCCTACAAGGCCGATAAAAGGAGGCCTGAAAGCCCCACAACTGCCCCACAACCGAAGAGAACCCTACTCTGGCCCAAAGCAAAAGAAGCCTAGTTAATATTCCACTTGAGCAAAATACTTCCCGGCGGCCTAATCCCTTCGCCAATGCCTCCAAGCCTTTCCCGAATAGAGTGAATAATGGCGTCCCTAGTCTGCTGAGCATTACTGAAACGATTGTTGAAAATTCTGTAATTTCGTTCCCTCCATAGATGATACACCGTAGCAGCCAAAGCCAAGCCCACCAATTTGTGTCTGGGATTTCTTTTGTTGCAGAACCTTTGGACCGTGGCAACCCAAGTCTGAGGCCATGGAGCTGGGTTCCAAACCATCTGGGCCCTAGATGAAATCTCTTGCCTAATAGGATAGGAATAATTGCAAGCGAAGAAAAGATGAAAACCGAGGAATATGCCATGTTCTATTTAACATGATTTTTTTATTGTTGTTTTATTGAGACTTGATTTTAAGATTTTCATAAATGTTTATTTTTAAAAAAATGCTAGTGTTAAAAAATATGTTCTTGTTAAAATAAAACACTTGAATAAGGAAGAAGTTTTGATTAAATAGATACATTTTCCCCTTCTTATTTTAAATAATCAATTTTTTTAAGAAATATTTATTTTTTAGTTTTTATTTAATAAATTATACTGATAATAAAAAAAAAAATATATGTTTTTTTGTGAGAAAAAAAAAACATGGATAAAAAAATCTTGACTAAAGAAATGTATTTTTCTCTAGAATTTAAATCATTTTCCCACTTCAAATATCCATTGTCATTCTCATATAATTAAATTTAAAAAAATATATTTTTTTTTCATGGTATGATATCAAATACTGTCATGTACATTTTTTGTTTTTCCTACAAGAAAAAAAAAACTTTGACTTTAGATTTTAATTAGCATCGACAATTTTTACGGTTTATTAGTTTATATATTTTTCAATATATATTATTAAATGCATACATTATCTTTCTTCTTAATAAAAAAAATATAATACTAGAAAATACATCCATAATTCTAACACCTTCTTCCCCTAAGTTAAAAAAACGTTTCCGAATAATATTTGAACTTAAAACTTGTATAAGTTTTTAAACTCTTAATTATTGAGTTATTAAACTAAATCTCTAATATTATGTTATCATAACTTACTTATTTTACATTGTGTTTTAAAATCGTTTATGAAATGATTTGAATATTTTAATAATATTTTTATATCATTTTAATATGTTATTATTAAAAATAATTTTTTAAAAATAAAAAATATTATTTTAATATATTTCAGAATAAAAATTGTTTTTAAAAACAAAAGCAAACGATGAAACTTAAATTGTTGGAAATGGTTTCGATAGTCTTACATTACTCTCTGGAGTGTGGTTTGGACATCGTGTAATAACAAAGGAAATCCCTCTTTCTGGTGTCCCTTCTATTGATCACAGGGTTGCGCAATCTTTACTTTTTGAATACCAGTATGTTACTTGCTGTGACTGAACACACATTCTATCTGTGATGAAAGCAAAGGATCATGTGTTTTATTTATCAGAAATTGTTCCCTGATGACGAACAAAAAGCAAGGGAAACGCGTTCTTGATTTCAGTTTTCGATAAATTCCTGGCAACGTCCGGTGTATTCCTGTCTGGAAATGAAGACGCCAGATTGCTTCAGCATAATAGCAGCACTACACTCACTTAATATTAGAGACATTATTCTCTGACAACAAATACAGCCAAAGCTAGACATTATTCTCCGCCGTCACATGTCAACCCTTCTAATGAAAGGTGACAGATAACTAGAGCTCTTCAATTCAGCAATCCTTTGGCCTTGAAGTATTCCGCAGTTTGGTCATAGATCTCTTCGATTCCATACTTGAAACTGAAGCCCTCACTGACGAGCTTCTCTGAAGTGACGGCCAACTTGGCCTTGGACGGGAAATCCCCCAGACTGGATATTTTAACATGAAAAGCAGAGAGATTTTAGAGGCAGTACAGTATTTATATATAAAATGGAAAATTTGAAGTCTGGAGTCCTGAGGCCAGTAGCTTACTCAGTTGAGACTTTATAATGAGGATATCTTGTGTTCAGGAACTTTGCAAGCTCAACAACGCTGGTATTAACAGCACAGCATATGTATCTGCCAGAAGCAGATTCCTTCTCGGCTAAAAATATATGGGCTCTGCAAACATCCTCTACGTGCGTGATTGAGATCGAACCTGACAGCATTTGCATGCCCTTCATAGCATTTTTCAGGAATTCATTGCCTGCAATTTGTTAAAAAACCCATAAAATCTGTTCATTTGAAATGATAGAAAACACAAACAAAATGACACACATTTTAGGTTCTAGACTTCCATTTGGTTTAGCACCTGTAATCAACGACATTGACAGGTTTACGCTGCTGGGAACATCATGCGTGAGGGAAGGCCCCGTCATGAGGCTAGGGATGACAGTGATGAGATCGATGTTATTTTCTTCAGCAAATTTCCAGGCTGCCTTCTCAGCTAGTGTCTTGGAGGCAGGGTAGCCCTGCATTTATTCACATAATTTTGTTAGTGATTAAACTTCTAAAATATGTTCCAGTATATAGGCTCACTATACACTTAAGGATAAGCTTGAGTTAGACTGCTAATTCTGTTCAACTAGGTCTCCTACTATCATGAAATTACGCAAGCAGATTGTTAATTACCCAGGTGGGTGGTTTCTCAGAGGTCAAGAACTCCACATCAGTCCAGTTCTTCTCGTCCATGATCAAACCTGTGCCATTAAGCTTATTGATCGATACAGCTGCAGCTGAGGATGTCAAAATGACCCTTTTAACTGTTTTTGCTTTTACGCAGGCTTTCAGAACATTATGAACTCCTTGAATTGCTGGCTTGATCATGTCATTCTATATTCACAGCACAGAAAATAGAAGCAGCCTCAAAACCAAAAAATCCCACATGGTTAGAATTTTAAGTGGCTGTATTACTACTGTAGTTCTGAGATTTTGTGTACCTCAGGATCCTCAGAAGCAAAATTAACTGGGGTTGCAACATGGAATACAAGGTCACAGCCTGCTATGGGAGCATTGAAGCTCTCTTCATTAGTCAGATCTGCTCCGAATATTTTTAGGTCCCCCAGATTTTGCAGTGCTGTTAGGTGAGCAACCTTCTTGTGATTTTCTGCGTACGGGAAGCACTACATTGTGATTGTGAAATTGAAATTGTGTAATCTAAATAAATATGGCCATAGCTGAAGACCCATGAAGCATGTCGGTCCCCCCCCACAAAGCAGAAAGGGCTCAAATTGGACGAAATTTTAGGCGTGGACTCACCTATTAGTCCATCAGGGCTAGGCGATTTAACAATAACGAGAAAAATTAAAAAAGGTTTCATAAATATCAAGATAGTGGGTCCAGGCAACAATCCAAAGAAAAATCAGAACGGAACTCCGTACATCTCCTAGGTTTTGACAAGAAACAAAGGTGAAGCCGAAAAAAAGGAAACAGGAAGAGAAAATGGAGCACCAACCTGGGTCCCTGACCGTCGTGTTCACTGCATAGCCCTTCTCGAGCAGCAATTTCACAAGCAAAGATGCCACAAATCCTGTGCCGCCGATCACACAAGCTGTCTTTTTGACCAGTTGGGATGCCATGCTTGATGAAAAGATTTGAATTAGCAGAGAGTTCTTTCTCGCCTGCGATAGAGAATTATTGTGATGTTATTCATTTCTTTCTAGGATGTGTATTCATTTATACTGCCGTTTCAGTCACTAGACAAGCTAACGAACAATAAGGTAGATGGTAAGCACGTGAGGTCCACCTACTCCTCACACCTGTAACTCTTCTTCTGTTTCATCTTTTATTTATTTGTTTGTTACTCTTTCAAATTATGAGTGTCAAGGAATGAGCGATGGAGAAAAATATTTTTCTGGGTTTAAATTAAAGGCCTCAATTTTCAATTTGGAAAGACTAAGATGGATTTAGCCATCAACTAGTTAATTACCTGCACTATGTTCCGGGTCGTTCTGGTCGAGTAAATATTTTTTATGATTGTTGAGATTGAAATAATTAATAAATTTTATTATTTTAAAAATAAAATATAATATTTATACATGCAAGGTTTGATATAATAAAACACATCAACACACCCTGTTATAACAACAACAACATCAAAGGTTTAATACCTAAACATATCATTACTATTATTTATAAAAAATAAAATTTATTAAATTATTCCAATGAAAAAAACTCGAAAGCATTAATAAAAGAAAAAACAAGAAAAAAATATTATTATTATTATTATAATTATTATTATTATTGTTTGAATAATAGAAAAATCAATTCAATAAAGAATTAAAAAACCCTAAAATTTTAACAAAAAAAATTATTTCATGTGAAATTAAAAAAAAACTAAAAAAAATATCAATTTTCAAATGATCATAAACACAAACTAAAATTTAAAAACAAAGTTTTTGAAAAAAAAATGTTATCTCAACAAAAGAGAAAATAATAAAAATTAAAAACCAAAACTAAAGACACACATATATAGACATAGACAAAAATATGGACTATTTAGAACTATAAAAAATTAAAGGAATTAAGATAAAAAAATTAAAAGTATAAGGGACGAAACAAATACAAAAATATATTATCAATTTCAATCAAATGAAAAAAAAATAAAGTATAACATCTATACGTAAGGTTTGATATAATGAAACATATGAATACATCCTATTATAACAACAGGAACATTGAATCCTTCACATCTAAAATATACTTACTATTACTACTAAAACAATAAAAACTATTAAATTACCCGGATGAAAAAAATTGAAAATATTAGGAAAAGAGAAGGGAAGAAAAAAAACTAAAATTATTATTTTTATTGTGTTAATAATGTCCATTGGAAGTGGAAAAAATCAATAACTATAACAAAAACAATAAACAAAAAAAATTATAAGAAAAAAAATTATTTGATGTCGAAATAAATAAATAATAAAAAAAGAAAAAAAATCATAAGTGAAAAAAAAACGTGCCTGGAAGGGGTCAAACTCTTACCCTCCTTAGGAAAGGAGACTTAGAAAAATGTCTTGCTTCGTACTTACTTGTGCAAGATTATGTAAATATACTACAATAATCGAACCAACGACCCGAACCGAATAAAAAATTGAGCAATACTATTACAATCCATAGTGATTTCACTCACGTTTTACAGTAATCAACTCTGATTTCTTTTAGTATATTAGATATTTTCATTTTGTTATTCTTCTTTTTCATGAAAAATGGCGCTGCTTGTTATCAGCAAGCTTATAAGTCCATTTTTTCAATTTAGTTAATCGTAGAGTTGTTTGGCATTTCTATCGGAAATTAATTTATTTTTATTTTTATTTTAAATTTAAAAAAATAGTGTTTTTTGATCATTTTGATATGCTGATGTTAAAAGTGATTTTTAAAAAATAAAAATATTATTCTGATGTATTTTCAAATGAAAACACTTTCAAAAATAACTGCAATCGTTCTCCTAAACATGCACGTATGTATACTATCAACTGGATGATTATATATATATATATATATATATATATATATATATTCATGTGCTTAGATTTTGAAGTTAAATCTAGCTAGATTGATCTTCTAAATTATGGGGATACTAATAATTAATTCAGGTCATTATAATTATGTTTTTGTCACGAAATTAGAAGAATATGTGGTAAAATAATATAAATCTATGTCAGTTATTAAACATTATTAAACAGGTCTTACAGGTTTGTGAATAATAACGTTTGGTTGCGTGATGTATAATAAATATATTTTTAAAACTGTTTTAAATTTTTTTTATCATTTCGATAAAAAAATAAATGAAGTTTTATCTTTTAATTCAAGATTTAAAAAAATAAGATAAAATTGGGAAAAGTAGTATTTTTTTTTATAAATGAAGGTTATTATTCTGTTTTGGTTTAAATTATTTTTAAAAGTATTTTGTATTTAAAAATATATCAAAATAATATTTTTTTAATTTTAAAAATATATATATTTTTAATATTGACACATGAAAATAATTTTAAAACACCCACAAAATATTAATTTCATGTAAAAATAAAAATAAAAATAAAAAAATTAAATTTATTCAAAAATATTTTTAAAATACAATATAAATATAAACGGTTGTTAGTTAGAGTGGAAGGGCAGTTTGGTCCTCCTGGGAAGAGGGTAGGTATCCATCTGCCTTAGTTGCTGCATCACGTGAAGCATTTCCATGATAGGTTAGGTGCTTCCTCTAGGATAATTCCATGAGTTTTTTTTTTTCATAGGATAATTTTAATACTACGTTAACTATGTTTATTTTAAAATAAATAAATTCATGTAAATGTTAATCTTATAATTCAGAGGAATAAGCTTATTTCATAGATTATTTGGTGCACAACGACCTCGCAATGATATATATAAAGGCAGTCCACCCAAAGAATTGAATTTATAATATGCTTAAATGGTTGGAATTTGAGGTAGGAGAAGTTGGACTGATTATCCAGTCACCAACCTGAACTGATTGTAAGAGATGAGATTACGTCATCCAATTTTAGGGCAAAAAATGGCGGGATGAACAACGTGTCTTTCATCCAATAAAAAAAAGAAGAAAAAAAAGCGCATTGGCAAGGGAATTCAAGGCGAAGAAAAAGGTGGGTTTTTTTTCCGGGCCGAAGCAGGCCTGAATTTAATGTGAGCTGGGCCCGCACATGTCTAGCCCATGCATGTTGTTAACCCTTCATTTCTTCATCCCATTGTTTTTTTCTTTATTTGTATTTTTTAATCAAGTTATTTTACAATAAATTTATTGAAATAACCACTTAGTTATGCCATTATTTTTCTTTTGTTAATAGCTATATATGACCCTTGATTTGCATGGTTTTATAAATGCCAAAGAAATATCTATTTTTTAATTTTATTGTAACCTTTTTATATATTTTTTAATACATGCACAGCAAAATTATTTTATTAAAACTTATTCTTATAATCATGATAAGCTTTTATTTAAAACATAAAAGCTATAATAAAATTATATTTTGTGAACGCATTAGTAAGAAAAAGAAATTTTGATTAAGAGATAATGTTTTTAGCATCGGATGCATATATCTTTCATGTAATTTTATTTTATATTTACGAAAGCCAGCCCCCCCCTTCTCCGAGCCTTCACCTAAACTCTGCAGCGATGGTTTAATGGCTCGGTTGAAGCGGTCCTTTTCAAACCCTGTGGTGGTGTTATTAGTATTACAGTACAGGCCTATCCAGAGCACATGTCGAGCCACTGCCATGAAAACAACACCTTTCCATGCCATTTATGACCCCTTGGTTTCAACCCACCATACATGCATGACCATGTCTTCTCTCAAACCCTGTGCAGCCATAGAAGAAAGTCTTTTTCTAAATTAAAATTAAAATGAGTCGGGTTCGTCTAATATTTTTTAAACAATACAAAATAAATGTAAAAAGTTTCATGATGCCATGTCATTTCTCCAGGGAATAAATAATAAATATTAGTAAAACACTGGAACTATGGTTAACAATCATATTTGTTAAAGATTATTTATTACAATAGTGTTTTATGTTTTTCTTTTCTTTTCTTTTAGGTTTTTTCTCTTTCAATTTATCCTCAACATTCTTTTTTTAATTTTATATTTTCATATTAGATTGTTTTGGAGATTATACTTTGTATTTTTTTATTTTTTAATAGACCATATAATGGTATCGTGGATTTATATTTTTTTTCTCTCCATTTGAACCTTTCAACATTAGATATGTTAAGAGTGGAGTTTTATAAGAAAAAATCATTTGCTTTTTATAAATTTATTTCCAGCTCATAACTTAGGTTACTAATTTAACAAGTTAATTTGGGTTCACTTATGTTTCAGCTAATTATTTTCTTTTTAATTTCATGCTTCAGTTCAGCGTTGGTTTCGTTGAAAATTGGATTTTATAATTTTTTTTAGTATATTTCTATAAGGCTATTTTGATCTCATGACTTGAGTCACTAATTTAGTAGGTTAAATTAGTTTATTTTTTATGTCATTTTCTAATTGAGCTTTTTAAATAAAAAATTATGATTTGAATTATTTTTTTCATTTCATTTTTTAAAGGGTTATCTTGATCTATGATTTTAATTGCAGGTTTGACAAGTTTTGATATTTGAAAGGAAAAAAAAACATCATCCAATATCATCATATCAATATTTAAAATAATTTCATCTTGTATACATCTTATTTTATAATTATAATTATTTTTATTAAAAATAAAAAAGAATATGCTACAAATTATCAAACCAGGAGAACAAGTCAATCATTTAGTAGGTAGCCTAGTGATAAGAGTTTGGAACTAAAGGATTTATTTTCCTTGTCCTCTGAGATTTGAGCCTATGGTTATTAATATAATGAACACTAAAAATTTAGATGATATATTTTAAGACTCGTGGAATTAATTGAGTCGTGTGCTATTGCACTCAGAAGTCACAATTTAAGTCTATAACCAGAATACAGAATGGACAACCAGCCAGTGTCTGTCTATGTATGAACCTGCGCAGTTTAAGAACTCTATTTAAGTGACCAACCTGCGCAGTGAGAGCACAGGGGACCATGAGTGCACCATGCTCACTGAACTGAACCTCCACCAGGTGTGTCAACAGACTCCAGATAAGTTGATCCGTGGTTACCAGATAAATAATAATAATCATGCAAGGAATAGAAGGGACAAAATCTGCATCTCATTAGGTCATTTTGTATGAAAACAAATCTGAATCCCATCAAGATTTTTAACTAATTTATTTAAATCAACCAGGACGCCATGAGCATTTGTGTATCAAATATTCAACTGCGTGACACCATTATTGATGTGAGGAGCTTCATCCTGTTAAGTATGAATTAACCCATGTCCTGGAATTTTAAAATGGATTTAAAACAAAGGAAAGAATTGAAAAGGCTGAGACATGGGACAGATCAAGCATTATTCTATAAGATGGAAGGGATGTGCAGCCATGTGTGTTTGTATTGACATGCATATAGAATAATCCAAAATTCCTTGGCACGATCAAGTTGAACTGAGCAGCTAACGCGGGGAGAAGATAATCTAGAAAATCAAAACTCGAAAAAGAAAAGCAGAATTAAATGAAAATGTTGCTTAACTTGTATTGGATCTCTTTAACTTCCATGGTTACAAGTTACCACAAAGCAAGGAAGGAGAGCTTTGGGATTTAGCAGATACAGTTCCTCAAGTACTTGTGAATTCTGACCAACTTTCCCGGCCAGCGAATCAAAGCCTGATTGACCTGCAATTTCTTGAACATTTTCCAAAGGTCTATGAACCCTTCCAGCAATAACTCTGCACAGTAACAAAGCCTTTCTGACATGGTGGTTATCATGACCTGCTTCGACAGATTCTAAGGCTCTTCCACTTGTGGAGGTAGTAAAAATCCCGACCCCGATACCATTGACATCTTTGTCAGTGAACCCATGTCTCAGAATTCGGCACACACCGCATTTCTCCATTCTGCACAGGCTAGAGGAACCATTCAGACCAAGAGAACAGGCAACAGTTGTGCCATGGAACCTTAAAAGTTCGTTACCGTCGGCGAGACAACGCGAATGTTTTGTAGGAAGTTTGCTAGCTTTGATCTTCACCGTTTCTCTGTGTTCTTCGAATTCAACAAGGGTCATTTGCATGTTGTTGACCTTCAGAACCCTCTCTATGGTGACACAGTTGTTCTCAGATTGTGCCCACCTTGTTTTGCAGATTAATTCTACTATCCTCCTAGATGAGTTCCCTTCCACAAGTTCAGTAACTGCAAAAGGATAATGACATGTGAATTCTATTGGCCAATTGAACTAATTATTTTTTTTAAAAAAAGGACTGTTTGTTTCTGAAAAATTTAAACACTGTCTAATAAGTTGATAGAAAAGACAACACAACTGCAGCAATCATAACAATGGCAGTGACGGTTCAGACAACAGAAATCTATAAGACAAACTGACAATAATTTCAAGATTTTGGCTTAAAAGGGCTCCAAAGTAGACCGGTTGTCATAATAACTCAAGATTATTTCTCTTGATTTCAATCATAAGAATATGGATTTGTGCAGAAGAAAACACAAATGCAGGCACCCAAGCCTTCTGCAAAACAAGCACATTAAGATGAACCTTCAAACATGTTGATTTGAATGACTTTCTAGAGAGCTAAGATTGTTGTTTAGAAAATCAAGAACTTGATTATACACAAATTAAGAAAAAGAAGCTGTCGGATCGAGGACTCTTACCAGCATGGTTTGAAAGATGATGTGCTTCAAAAGCATCCAACTTCTTAAATTTTGCATGGCATTTCTTGCAAGCTAGAGATGAGGAACCATAAGAATCCGCATCATGAGAGCTTTTAGACTTGGAGGATATACCGTTGCTGCCAGTACAATGTATCGGAGAATCATCACCATGTTTCTTCCTCGAATAGCTACTTGACCTTCTCGGGGACACATTGCCATGTCCTCTGGGACGAGGAGTTCGTAGCTTAGGGATATCAACAACGGGTGAATCACCCTTGTCACAGCCTCTGCCACCAAAACCTGTAATGTGTAGTTCACATTTAGTGTCACGAAGAGCTACTTCATGCGCCATGGAGTTGAGAAAATCAGTGCTTTCTAGAGATCTTGGGCTACTCGTTGGTGCCTTCTCTGTATACATCGTGCTCCCATGAATGATCTCTCTAAGATTTGACAAGGATCTTGAACATCCAGACTTGATTAAGCTTCTTGTCTGAATGATGCTCAGACCGCTCTTGGCCCTTGGATCATGCACATCTGATGGCTCTAGTTCGCACTTCAATGATTTCTTCACAGAGAACCAAATTTTGTAAGGCATCCTTTCCTTTTCTCCTCCTTTTAATCTTTATTTGGGCCTCGAACTCCAAACACATTCGAGAAACTCCATGAGAAAGCGATTTCCGTAACGTTTGAATTGCTAAAGAAGATGAACTGTCAAGGATAGCCGGTTCTTACAGTGTTGTTTCTCTGGAGTGGACTACTCGCCATATTACTACCAGCTTGTTTCCTTTCTAGGACAAACCACCAGCCACAAAGACAATGACAAGTTAAGAAAGTGTCAACGTAAATCGAGAATCCATACGACAACAAATAATGAGAGGTAACGTTTGTGTAACAATTTTCATCTTAAATAGTGATCCAATAAAATATTTAAGATGACAGTAAATAAAAATTCAAAATCATTGATAATATAAATCATTATTAAAAATATGACTTTTATTATATTATCTATTCGTTCTCTCTCTCTCCACACTCTCTTCCACTCAACAAAACACCTCGTGCTACCTCTTTTATTTTTTTTTAATTGATTTTCTACTATCAGGGCTGACATTTCATGTGTCAATATGATTATTTCTCTGGACAATTCCATGTTTCCATGTTTCTCTGAACAATTCTATGATGAATCCATGGCAGCAAGAGATTCATGAAATATTTCCATCTAAAATGTGTTTTTGAATCATTTATATAGACTATTACATTTTCACTCAATTTTTATTATTACTCTGGTTCTTTTCACAATTAAATTCTTCTCACCTACATAAATGCTGACAAAAAAAATATAAAGAAACTTTAGACAGGAAACATTAATAAATGCCACATGTAGACCTAGCGACGACAAACAATTTAATTAATGTCAGCGTGTCCACAAATTGACAATATTTGTGTATTAATTATTTTTCCTTATTTTTGTGGGTAAAAATAAATATGTACGTTTAAATATATCTTGATAAAAAAGAATGTTTTTCTAGTGGTTTGTACTCATAAGCTTAAATGGCTAGATTTTAAGCTCGTACGTATGACTTTTCCTATTGTACTATTTACCATGTCAATAGGTAGGCAGACCACTGTCAATATTTTTCACTAATAATAACATTGTAATGTACAGTAACCATGGCATGGCATGTCACGTCAAAGTTATTTCTCAAAATTATTTTTATTTAGAAATATATTAAAATAATAATTTCAAGAATTCTTATAAAATATTTCTAAAAACGTTTGTCAAACAGCCACATCCTTCAAGAGCCGCGTGCGGTTTTTCCTACGCAGAAGGCTTGGAATCAAATCAGCTCAGCAGCCGATCACCATACCAGAGAAGAAGAAAGCCATAGCCATGCGGGTTTTTTCTTGGAGATGCTCTCACAACGAAACTCAAACATGTAAATTAAAGTCAACTCTCATTGACTCATGAAGCACTGTTTGGCCAAACGGCCGTGCCAACCGGCTGCACCGCTGCTTGGCCAAATTTTAATTTATTTTTTTTATATTTAAAATGAAATATTTTTAGTGTGTTTAGATCATTTTGATGTGCTGATATCAAAAATGATTTTTAAAAAATAAAAAAAATATTATTTTGATATATTTCGGCACAAAAAGAACTTTGAAAAGCTACCGCAACCACACTCCCAAACAGACGCGAAATTCAAGAAGCTACAGCTTCTTTGCGAGGGGTTGGCCGCGTTCTTAGCTTAAAATACAGTAAATAAAAAAAATCAAAAATACCCTCGGACCTAAGGCTAATAACACAGTAAACAGAGGAGGAAAATAATAATTTCACTATTTCAATTGACAATGCTTCTGAGTCTAAGTGTAAAACAATGTTCATATTACTATTGACACCCACGACCTCTTTTAGGTTATAAGATAATTTTCTTCATGTTGCTGCAAGACCGAGTCTCTTGCTCTGAAGAACACCATGGTTCTGTTACCTCCTCAATCATCCTTGGAAAACCGCATGTGTCTCTGAATTCAGGCGCTTCATCATCTTGTTGTCACCTCAACCACCAATTTACACTGGTCTTTTTTTCCATAATTGTTGAACATGTGATCAGTTTTGATGGATGAACACTAAATGAATATTCTCGTCCATTTTCTCCCAAGTTAGCATGATTTTCTTTCCAGCCTCTCAGGTGGTAGCTGGTTGATTTCCACGTACAGTGTTTCATACTTCTTTAAATCTGAATGAAACCAGTTTATGAAAGAAAAGTTGATATCAAACCCGTCAATGGTATGCAACTGCAGAACATGCAAACATGTGCATGTGCATAGCTGTAATTTCCTGTAAATTAAGCTCGGAGCATTGACTAATTGGAGTAACTCATCAGAATCAATAATCTGATTATAGTCAATAGTTTAACCTGTATTGCATTAATGGATAGCAGTTTAACCTATATCAATAATATGATACAAACAACCTTAATAGCATTGACTAATTGGAGTATCTCATCAGAATCAAAAGTATATTGCATTACATTTCCAATTAGTCGGAAGGGAAAGATTCCAAACATATGTGAAGACATTTTCATATTCATGGATTGGTTATCCATTTGAGCTATATCTAACTATAGTTCAGCCTGCACGTCCTATGAATGTGATTGGCAACATGTGATTTAGAGTTAAGATGCACCCTATTCCTGAGTTCATCAGTCCAATTACCAGAACTGGCAAACACATCATGTTTTTGCGCCATGCCAATCACTTCTGCAATAGAAGACTTCGGCGTCAAACAATGAGAACTACCGGCTGGAGAATTTCAGTCCATCAACAAACTGCCCCCATTGTCTCGAATACATCCTGCCAAGTATGCATGAGCGCAAGTAAGATGCAAATAAAGACTCAAATTCAATCAATCTGCATCAAGCTTCCTTGACATTACACCACAATTCCGCAAATTTACTTGAAGAATCCTTAACGTTCTAAATCGAATAGCCCATTTTCCACAACGTTACCTTTAATTATCAAAAATAATAAATAAATAAATCACAGAACATTCTATGAAAATGCCATTGCAGAAACAATCTTTATATCAAATTATACCAAAGGGCTCGAGACTCACATTAAGTTCTTAACTTGCAAAATCTCTCTATACATTACCCACTTTTGAAGTTACTAGCTAGACTTGGTAATTCCAACCTATTAATTTCTCTATGCATGTCCCACTTGGTAACTTTATTTGGATCATTCCAGAAACACATCAAATTATCCGTCATCTCCTTAAACTTAACACAGCCCCCACCCCACTGTGAAGAAGAAAGGTAAATGAGAAGGAGCGGTATCATCTAAGTATTAATTTACCAAAAACATAGCATTGTGTTACACTACATCAAACACATGGTGATTCCTAGCAAAAACACCCACAGTTAGAATTCCACTCCTCTAATCCACTGAATGACAAGATGGGCATCCACCAAAATCAACAAAGAAACCATCTTTGTAAGTTAAAGGAGAAAAAACACGTTATTTATACATACTTGAAGCATGTTCTAGCTCAATAGTGTGTACTGAGGCCCTCTCATCTCTGTAACTCCATACTTCTACGAGGCTTCTCTGGTCGATCTTCATCTTCCTCGAAGGTTTTTATATCGGTAATATACTGAGGATGATGACATCTTTTCCTTCGATATATTATTAATATGCTAAGGAAAGTGTGTTTCCTTTCTTACAGTGATTTTTTCAAAATCATTTTTGAAAAGCAGTTCCCGACATGTTTTTTCACCGGATTTCAGCTTGTTAGTGGTACGGAAGGATATTTATAAAAAAATATTTTTTTTTTTAAAAAAAAAAAAAGTTTTTATATTTTTTGTTTAATGAATCAAGTTTTAATAGTAATACTATTTAGTTCGATAAAAAATGAATGTAATAAAAGATATTGAAGTCATTGAGAATTATTTGGTATTACTATTAAATCTCACTTAGCATATCAAATTTAAAACATCTTAGCTTAACTCCCTAACTAGTAATAGTATTAGTTTAAAATTAAAACGTATGAGAATTGTTTTGATATGATCCGATTAATTTGATAGATCTAAATGTAATATCGATGGCTAAAAAAAACATGGTTTAACCTTAAAAAATTCTAAAAATATCATTTAATAAATAAAAAATTAAGACAATAGCATGATAGATTCAAATTGAACTCGATATATATATTTTTTACACCGTGTTTAGAGAGAGAAAACACATCTATTGAAATTCTCACTAAAAAAATAACCCGTTAATACGAAAATCTTCTTCTTTTGGTGTTTAGATTATAACAAATTGACAATTCTATCGTTTTCAATGAGTTTTTTCTACTCTAATCCAGGACTGGGAAAAAAAATAATTTAAACCAAGGTAAGAAATTGTCGTTAATATGGGGTTAACCATTAATTTCTTAATATTTTGTATTTAGTCCCTTGTCTTTAAATGTTGTATGTCTAATATCTTTTAAGGAGGGTATGGAAGGACTTGATTGCAGAAAAAATATTTCAAAGCCCGACACTTTGACTTGAAACTTGGTTAACCTCGGGCTTGGACCTTGGACTAATCCAAGATAAAAAAAAATGGTAAGAACTTGAATCGATTTTCTGACTCGATTTAATGCCACACCTTGATCTTTTGATTGGCTATTAAAGCTCGCCATTTTTTTTCCTGTCGTTTTATCCTCTTAAACCTCGATAAAGGTGTTATTGTTTCACAAAGATACCTCAAAACATAAAATAAAATAAAAAATATAGAAAGGGGGGTTGATCGTTAGATTTCTTTAGCTATTTAATTTAATCATCAAGGATGAAATTGAAGCTATTCATAATTGTTCACTTCACCTTAAGAAAATTTAAATTACAAGAGTAAAAGTCGAAATAAAACAATCTATATTGCAAAAATATAGTTTACCGGGAAAAAAAAAAACAAAGTTGACCTTGTAAATAATAGGAATCGATGTTCTTGGTGTGTGCAGAGGGGTATTTATAGCATTGTATGAGGTAAGATTTTGGAATTATAACACTTTATTTATTTTTATTAAAACAACCATGACTTGCGAATTCGGATCCAAGTGGATCCGGTTCCTTAAACTTTCCTTGCCTGCCCATGAAAAGAATCAGAATTCAGAAAAGAAAGGTGGTGGAAAATGTCAAGATGAAAGAAGGTAACTCATTACTCACATCTAATCTGATCAACTTTATTCTTATGCTGTCTTCCATGAACCTTGCTTAAGAAGAAATACAATTCCCTATAAAGATTCCCCTAGCCTATCTTTTCTCTCCTCGTTCCCAACCTTCTATAAAACTGTTGCCTCTGGTCAATTTGGGAAACAAAAATGGCTAAAAGTTACAATATTTTGGTTTGTCTCATAATCATGGCACTGGATGTTGTTGCTGGCATACTTGGGATTGAAGCTGAAATTGCCCAGAACAAGGTAAACCAGTTCTGAAATGAATTTCTTCAGCTTTTGGTTGCTGATCATTTCATCTGTCTTGATTTGTTGATGGCAGGTGAAGCACTTAAGGATGTGGGTTTTCGAGTGCAGAGACCCTAGCTATCAAGCTTTCAAGCTCGGTCTGGCTGCGATATTATTTCTCCCCCTTGCTCATATCATTGCTAACTTGCTCGGCGGATGCGCTTGCATGTGGTCCACGGAGGATTTCGGCAAGGCATCCGCCACCAAGAAACTAGCTGCAGCTTCTCTTTTCATCTCGTGGTATGTAAAATCAAAGCACAAATGTCTACTAAACCCAGCAAACAAAAACTTGGTTTTTTTTTTTCTGACAGATGCTTATACTTCTGTTTTGGGAAAATCAGGATCGTATTGGCCATCGGGTTCACAATGCTGACCATAGGGACAATGGCAAACTCAAAATCAATAAAATCATGTGGGTTATCGCGTCATCACATGCTGTCCATCGGAGGCATTCTGTGTTTCCTTCATGGAATCTTCGCAGCTGCCTATTATGTATCTGCCACTGCCAGAGACCATCCCCAGCATCAAACCGACGCCGCTGCCCAAGCTTAGCCTCTTTTCCAATTTCCTTACATTTCATTTGATCCCTCGCACTCTAATCCTCCCTAT
The DNA here is from genome assembly GCA_032356905.1 of Salix exigua. Classification (NCBI taxonomy): domain Eukaryota; kingdom Viridiplantae; phylum Streptophyta; class Magnoliopsida; order Malpighiales; family Salicaceae; genus Salix; species Salix exigua. The sequence continues at coordinate 1,355,742 of CM063591.1, forward strand.
TTGGCATATATTCTTCATCCTACTAACTATCATGTAACGAGGTTTTAAATAGTGTTATTTATTTCGTTTTAGCATAAACGTTTTGTAACGTAATTTTTATGATAAAAAAATATTTTATCAATTTTATAATATCAATCATGTCTATTAAATTGACAGTTAAAATATGATAAAAATTTATGATAAATCTCTTAATATATTTATATATATTATATTAAAATTTCAAAGCAATTAAAAAATATAATAACTTTACAAGATTAATAACAATATTCTTATAATATTATACATGTTTATAATTTTATTTTGAAAAATCATTTTATTGTATTTTATTTAAATTAAATTGTAAATCATTTTTTTTAGATTTAAACTAGAAAAAAATTGAATTAATACATTTAATTATATATATATATATAAACAATACAACCCCAAAACACTTAGATTTTAAGTTCTTGCTAAATGAGCGACCACGTGATTAACTCCCTCCAATGCTAATGTGTATTCTTTTTACTACACTGAATTTTTTCTTGGCATCAATCATATAGTACCCAACAATGAAGTAATATTCTCGGCGGATAAAAGGGAAAAAGAAGTAGCATATTTCATTAAGAAATCAACAAGCAAGAACTACATCGCATCAAATTAATTCAATACAGGGGGGGGGCATAAGTAATCCTACTACTACAACCTGAATTCTTCAAAGTGCTTGCCTAAAAGGAATTCTCTTTGCAACTTCACAATGGACAAAATCAATTCTGTTTCTTATCTCATTCATCATCAACCGGGCCTTTAGAAACCCTTTTTGGCAACAAAGTGCTGTGAATATTAGGCAAGACACCACCATTAGCAATTGTGACTTGTCCAAGTAGCCTGCCCAGCTCCTCATCGTTCCTCACTGCCAATTGAACGTGCCTTGGGACTATTCTAGTCTTCTTGTTGTCCCTTGCTGCATTCCCAGCCAGTTCCAACACCTACACATCAACAACAAAACACCAAATTTAATTGAATCAAATAAAAGAAACGTTCCTAATGTTGAGTGTAAACAATTACAAGTGTATTTTTCATTAATAATTTCTGAGTTACAACCATGATATATATACACTCTTATTACTTACATTACAAAACATTGTTGTATGGGCAGATTAATAACATATATAATACAAGCAGTAACTCTGCAATAGCACACACAACTGAAATACATAAAAAATATTATACCCCATACTGTTATATTCTTTACACTCCCCCTCAAGATGAAACATAGATATTTATCATGCCCATCTTGCTAATAGCATCATGAAATACTCTTCTCGAATCGCTTTTGTAAGGATATCAGCTAACTGATCTTCGGACCTTACAAAAGGAAAGTGTATAATTTTCCTATCAAGGTTCTCCTTTATGAAATGTCGGTCGACCTCGACGTGTTTGGTTCGATCATGTTGTACTGGATTGTGGGCAATCTCAATAGCCGCTTTATTATCACAGTGTAGATTCATAGACGTCCCATAATCTATTCCTAAATCTTGCAACACATGTTTTATCCATAATAATTCACACACACCATGAGCCATACCTCGGAATTCTGCTTCCGCACTTGATCTAGCAACTACTTTCGCTTTTACTTCTCAAGTAACCAGATTGCCTTCTACAAACATGAAGTAACCCGATGTCGATCTTCTATCACCTGGTTTCCGCCCAATCCGAGTCTAGAAACCTTCAATTGCGCGAGTCTCCTTCTTTGAAAACAGTGAGGCCTCTTCCTGGTGCACTCTTCAGATATCTTAAAATCCGATATATCGCATTCATATGTTCTTCTCCTGGTGAGTGCATGAACCGGCTTACCACACTTATCTGCATAGGCGATGTCCGGTCTTGTATGTGATAGATATATCGACTTCCCAACCAATCTTTGATAACAACCTTTGTCCGTTGGTGCCCGATTTTCCGTTTCTCCTAACTTGTGATTCATTTCCATTGGCGTATCGGCTGGTTTACATGCAAGCATTCCAGTTTCTGTTAATAAATCTAACACATACTTTCGCTGTGATAGACATATCCCAGTTTTTGACCTTGAGACTTCAATCCCTAAGAAATACTTCAACTGTCCGAGATCCTTCATTTCAAATTTTGAAGCTAGAAATTGTTGGAGTGCTTTTCTTTCTTCTAGATCATCTCCTGTTATAACCATGTCATCCACATACACAATTAATGCTGTAATCTTTCCTTCTTTGTGTTTTATAAACAACGTGTGGTCCGAGTTGCTTTGCTTATACCCAAAATCCTTCATTGTAGATGAAAATCTTCCAAACCATGCCCGTGGTGACTGTTTCAAACCATATAATGCCTTTTTTAGTTTACAAACTTTATTTTTACTCGAGAGATTCTGTTTAGTTCCAGGTGGCTGATCCATGTAGACTTCTTCTTCAAGATCCCCATTTAGGAAAGCATTCTTGACATCAAACTGTTGGAGCCCCCAATCTCGATTAACTGCTACGGATATGAGGATGCGGATAGTATTGATTTTTGCAACTGGCGCAAATGTTTCTTGATAATCTACCCCATATTTCTGTGTGTATCCCTTCGCAACTAGCCTTGCTTTATATCTGTTAATACTGCCATCCGCATTGAGTTTTACAGTGAACACCCATCTACACCCAACGGTCTTCTTTCCTTTTGGTAGTGGACACATCTCCCAAGTGTTATTCCTCTCGAGTGCCTCCATTTCTTCATTCATTGCCTTTGTCCATCTTTGATCAGCTAGTGCATCCTGTACATTACTAGGAATAGATACAGTAGATAATTGATTAACAGAGAAAGCATGCGATTTAGACAACCTATGGGGAGATACATAATTGTTGATAGGATATTTAGTCTTGGTATTTGGATCGAGTTCATATTGTTTCTTCGAATTCCCTATTTGATCTCTGCATGATATTTATGTGTTATATTTTCTACAGGAGCAGAAATTTCATTAGTTTCATCAATTATAGGAGGACAAATATTCTGAGCAGGAATTTCATTAGTTTCATCAAGTATATAATTCGGGTTTACCTGAGGACAAATATCCTGGGTTGATTCTTCGGCTAATGGTGTAGACATCTCTGGATACCGAGTGGGGTTGTTCTGATCTATGTAGATATCCAAATTAGTACCATCGTTATTTTGTTGTTGTCCTATTTCTTCATTGATCTTGTCAAGTGCACCTCCATTTTCCTCTAGTATAAAAAATTCGTCGTCGTGCGCTTCATTATGTCTCTCCCTCGAAGGGACGACCCGGATGCTCCCCTGAATAGTAAGGTTTCAATTCATGAAACGAGGTATCTAGGGTGACATGTAATTTCGGTGCGATGGATCATAACACCTATATCCCTTTTGAAATTCCGAGTAGCCAATAAACACACACCTTTTGCACATGGATCAAGTTTACTCAGTAGAACTTTCGGTATGTAGACATATACTGTGCATCCAAATACTCGGGTTCAAGGTTTGGTAGATGAGGAACTGAGAGTAGAGATTCCATCTTTTGTTGAGGAGTCTCAAAATTGAGCACACCTGGAGGGGTCCGATTAATTAAATAGGCGGTGATTTAACGGCTTCTCCCAATAAAACGTGGGCATATTCATTCCAAACAAGGATGCCCGAACAACTTCCATAATCTGCCTATTTTTCCGTTCAGCAAGTCCATTTTGCTGTGGAGTATAGGTGCAAGAAGTTTGATGTCGAATTCCATGATGATCCAGATATGTCCCAAGAATTTTATCCATAAATTCTGTACCATTGTCGGATTGAAGTGTACGAATTGACCTCTGATATTGGCTTGTCACCATCTTATGAAATTCCTGGAAAGCTGTCCCTACGTCATTCTTATTTTTCAGAAGTGAAATCCAAGTCATTCGAGTGCATTCGTCAATAAAAGTAACAAAATAGCGTGCACCGGAAAAAGATGGAATTTTTGCAGGACCCCAAACATCTGAGTGAATAATTGCAAAAGGTTCAGAACTTTTACTCACACTTGGTAAATAAGGGATACGATGGCTTTTGGCCAATTCACAAGTGTCACATTTAAAATCTGAACTACTTAAATCTGAAAACAAATGCGGTCGTAATTTCTTCAGATACCCAAATGATAGATGACCTAGTCGGCGGTGCCATAACCAGATGAGTGCTTCTTTTTTATCTTTACTCGTAGTTTGATGTGCCTGACTGAACCTTGACCCCCCATTCTCGGTTAATTCCAGATAATAAAGATGTCCCCGTCTAACACCATAGCCAAGAATCTTCCAGGTTAGAATGTCCTGAAAAACACAAAATAGAGGCCAAAAAATTACAGTACATGAAAGAGCAGATGTAATTTGGCTAACCGAAAGGAGGTTGTATGCGAGGGACGGGACCACTAGAACTGTATCTAGGGTGAGGGAGTTGGTCAAAGTTATAGACCCTTCTCCGGTAATAGGAGAGGGACTACCATTAGCTGTGTAAATAACTGACTGAGAGGATGGTTTAGGAAATTTTAAATTACCAGAATCTCTAGTCATGTGGTCAGATGCACCTGTATCAATAATCCAAGTATTATTTTTCACAATATCAGATAATTCAGAATTTTTACCCATTATACCTGGATGGACAACGCTTGCGTGGATGCAGTGGTTCGACTTCCGTAATATTTGCCACATTTTTGCCGACATTTTTCCGAGGTTTTTTCTTAAAATCCCACCATTCCGGGTACCCAATTATTTCATAACACCTTTGCTTTGAGTGACCCGTTTCACCGCAATGGTTGCATATTAACCCACTATTTTTTATGGTCGGGTTAACAACCGATTTTCCACTCCCCGGGTTAAATTTTTTCTCTCCCCCATAAATTCCCTTGGTGACCCGTCGTTCACCACTTTCACTGCCCCCATAAAACCTTTCACTCCCGACAAAGCTTCTCTCGGTCTCCCTTTCACTTTCATCTCCATACCGTCTGCCAAATCCCTTCTCTCTCTCAGTCCAGGCTGCGTGTGAGCATCACAGATGTTCTCGGTCAAGAACGAAGGATCACTCGTGTGTCCGCCATCCATGGCTAACTTCGGTGGTGCTCTCGCCGGACACAGCGTAGGCACCTTCAAGATCAAGCCTGGTTCTTTTCGAAGGATCTCACTTGAATGTGTTCGAAGATGGGATCGAGTCCACCGAGGAAGATATGAAGTCTGAGTCTCGCCATGGCCGAGTGGAGGTGAAGAACGCCGCCCATCTGTTCCGCCTGAGAAGTAGATCTACCGTCGATCTCTCAAAAATAGACACAAGCTCGTTATAGTAAGTAGCCGGAGGACGCCCATTTTGTTTTGTTGAAAAAGACCTCGATTAAGTTCGAAAATGTAGGTCTCGCTTGGCGCCGTCGTAGAAGGTGCGAGCGACGACGTCCTAAATTTCCTTTGCCATGGGAAGCCGAATAAACTGTCGCATCAACGACGGGGACATAGACTCAATTAGCCGACTCGCACACGATGGTTTTCTCGTAATCCAGGACTCAAGTCCGGGATCTCCGGGTGGTGGTCTCTCTGTGTCTCCGGTGAGGTACCCAATTTTGTTACGAGCTCCAATCCGCATCTCCATGAGTTGGGACCAGAGTATAAAGTTTGTTTCAGTCCAAGCATGATGCCGGTTGGGAAGGCAGAGTTGTCTTGATGGACAACTATGGGATTTGCCGAGGTGAGTTGTGAAGGGTCCGATGAAAAAATGGTGCATCTTCTGTGTTTTTTCCCGATGAAATGAGTGATGCATTTTCTTGTGACATGATTGTATTTCGGGTTTGAGAGGAATTTCGAGTGGATGAATATTTGAATTTCTGGATGTGTTTGATGGATTTCTGAAATTTACGGGTTGGTGGGAATTTACGGGTTAGTGGATTTCGGTTGATGAATTTACGGGTTGTTACTTGCTTTTGGGATTTCGGTTGTGATTTGGGAATTTCTGTTGTGTTCTTCTTCGGAAGAAACACTTGAAGGCAAAAACTTTGCCGAAAAAAAATTCGAAAAGGAAACAATCGGACTTGCTCGATACCATGTAAACACTTACAAGTGTATTTTTCATTGATAATTTCCGAGTTACAACCATGATATATAGACACTCTTCTTTCTTACATTAAAAAACATTGTTGTATGGGCATATTAATAACATATATAATACAAAAGGTAAAATGCAATAGCACACACAACTGAAATACATAAAAAAATATTATACACCATACTGTTATATTCTTTACATTGAGCTAATATCACGTCCGGATAAAGATTCATGAAAAAAAATACAGAAACACCCAGAAGATTTGAATTCCAATTTAATAAACCAGAGCCAAGAGCTTAAACCAAGTTTCCTTTTGATTTTCCCGAAATATTTAGTAACCAAGCACCCTGTAACTAATGAAAACCAATACTATGCACGGTTTTTTTTTTTACCAAAATCACCAGAACCCATGTACCAAAAAATAAAATTTGAGAAACAATGAATACCCATGTACCCAAACTTCTCAAAAACCCACAAAAACATAAAATATTCACATTCCCAAATTCAGAAAATTTTCTCAGTGCCCACTAAACAAAAAAAAAAACACCAAAAAAGGCGAAAAGGAGAAAAGAAAACAGGAAGGGTAGCTTTATACCTCAGCAGCAAGATACTCAAGAACAGCAGCGAGGTAGACAGGAGCACCAGCACCAACACGCTCGGCGTATTTCCCAGCCTTCAGGAACCGAGCAATACGCCCCACAGGGAACTGCAATCCCGCCTTGCTACTTCTGGAGGTTGCTTTCTTTGCTGCTCCAGACCCCAAAGCCTTTCCTCTTCCTGCCATCTTCCCAGAAGTTCCTGGAAATCTACACAGAAATTGGAATTTGTAAAGTTTTTACGAGTGTTTTTGAATGCTAGATGATAATCTTTTTTGGCGCCCGAGGGAAGCAAAGAATACTGGGTTTATTATATAGGAAGGGAGGGTGATTGTGAACTAATCAATGGGAGTGACGCGGATTCTGATCTTTGGCCGCTTGTTTTGGGTCTTATAGACGGTTGAGATTGTATGGTGAGGTTTAGTTTTGGATCTTGGACTTTGAGGTGTTTTTCAGAGGCGGGAATTCTTACGGTAGTTGTGGGAGAAGAGCGAATTTACGACAATACCCATGCTCTCTTTAAAAATCTAGAAAATGGTCTAGATTAATAATAGTAAAGACAAATTCTTTTTTTTCTTTTTTATGAAGCTTTTTAAATATCCTTTAAATGTAATCTTTTGTGTTTCAAACCAAAATAAATTATGAACTTTAATTTCCAATAAACCAAAATATTAAAGTACGGAATTTAATAAAGAAATATAGAGTTATAAAAATAAAATAAAAAATTAAAGGAAAATAATTATTGAAATAAATATTGTTTTATGAGGCGATACAGAAAAAAAATATATCACCTACTTTAATTTATTATTACTAATTAGACTCGTGAAATGGAAACAATTTTTAGTTCATGAATTTAGAAAACAAACCCAAAGAGTTTGATATATATATATATATATATATATATATATAGAATAATTTTATGGAGTCTACTATACCTTTCTTTTAGATGTTAATTTATCTTAATTATAATAAATTAAAGGTGTTCATGTTTTTCACTTACTTTATTTAAAAATTTACGATGAATTAGAATTGAAAGAGATTTAAAAAAATGCTTATTAAAATCATGATATTATGATATATTTTTTTAATGATGTTAAATAGCAATGAATATCCAAATTATTTATAAAAATAATTTGGAATTATGTTAGTATCTATTTTCAACAGATATGTGGCTCAAAAAAAAATCTTAACTATTTAAATTCATATGGTTGGAATTATTTTCTATCCAATATGAAACTGTGACAATATTGAAGAAGTCATATATATATATAAATGTTGTGTCAAAGACATCGTGGTCAGTGACAGTTTGTGTGACAGTGCTAATTTGCAATAAAATTTGACAACAAAGACAGTGTCACTCTGATGCGGAACACAAAACACAACACAATACGAAATAAATAATAAAAGAAAAATAAAGTTTTAGAGAAAGAAGCTAAAGAAGAAAGAACTAAAAGCTTAGAGAAAAAGAAATAAGCTTAAGAAGAGATAAGAATGAGATTAGAGGATTTGCAAAGTCAGCATTTTTATCAATATTCATCAAAAGTTCCTTTCTCAAATGAATAAATTACATATAAATAATAAATCCTACTCACTATTGGGCTCGGTCCATCGAAGCCAAATGTTCAACATAACACAAATAAAAATAAATAACGATGATATGGATCCAAGTAAATTTAGTTTGTCAACCAAAACTAAAGTAATTTATGGTGTGTTATGGTGTGGATCTGGTGTGCTCACCACACTCGAATTCGACAGTGAAGATAGTGTTAGTGAAAACCATGCTTAGATAAGGTAAAAGAACGATCTGATACCAAGGATAACAGAGGCCAAAGATCAGGGAATCTCATCCTCTATTGTACTTCCTCGCAGTTGTCATGGATTGATCGAGTCCTGACCCTAACAAAACAATCCATCTCCACCACCTGAATCAAACTCCAACTCACAAGTTCATCAAGGTTTCCTCTGCTACTTCTTCCATTGCAGCAAAACCTTGTTTCTCCTCCACGCATTAACCTTTCAACCACCCATATCCAGATCAAGTTCATTCTTTTTATCCAGCAACCCTCTGGGAAAACACTTGGATACAAGTAGCATTGTTTACAGTAGCATGGGGAATCATTGTAACTTAGTAAGAGGTAGTGCCCCACATATTTCTTTGGAAAATCTCACATAGAAAAAGGGGATATAGTAGAAGAAATTCTTGCCTTTTGCATACCTGTGCTATGTGAATCGCAATATAATTAGGGCTAGAAGCCATCCCCTGATCATTAACATCAGAGATGCCGGTCTATCTGCTTTCAATGGATTCGGGGAATGGTAGGATAATTTAGAGATGGTCCTGAAATTTGAGGACAAGTTCAGCTGACTACCTCGTTTATCTTGTATTCATGATCCAGCTAGGCCCCCGCCCTAGCCTGGTAACTCTTGAAAGGAAAGCAACCTGATTGCTGAAATTCACCACCCTTATGTCATCGGTCTACGGATTTTCAACTTCATCTTGACCCTTCATTCTATTTTCTCAGAATTATTAGGTTTTGTATGTGCAGTTCACTCGATGATGTTTTACTTTGAAATTCTAGATAGAATCGGAAAGAAATAAAATCACCATAGATTTTCTGTTCTGTCGAGAAATAATATACAAGTTCTTTATAATTCCCAGGTTGTCTTCTACCATGAGTTTGCCTCTCATGCTTGCATTAGTTACATTGCTTACTGGTTGGCTATAACAAACTATAAAGGCTATACAGGGTTAGCCTTCTTTGCCTTGATAAATTAAATCCTCTGTTTAGCATGCTCATGATTGCCTCATAAACAGAAAATTAAGGCAAATTATTCTTTTTCACAACTAGATTTCCTTCATAGAACATCCAAATGAAGTGCCCATAAAGTAATTCACAAAAGCTTAAATCAAAATACATGAGTTTCTCTTAACCAAGCTTGGCAAGAACATCATTCAGAGTAGATACAGTCTGAGCATAGTACTTCTCAGCTTCAGGAGTGCTCTTAATCTTTGCTGCATGGTCCAGCTGAAAAGGGTAAAAACCAAAAACGAAAAACCAAATCCATTAATAACTGCAAGTGATTGATGATCAAAACAAATTTAATCAAAAGAGTTGTATTTCTTACATTGTCGATGGTATTAAAGAGCTTTCCAGTAAGTTCCTTGAGGGATTTCTTCTCATCCTTGGACTTAGCAGAGATAACAGTGTTGAGGTCAAAACGAAGATATCCTGCCTTGAGACGAAGATCATTTTGGACATAAGGCCAAGCCTTCTGGTCTATCAAAGTTTTCACACCAAGAATGTCCTGAGCTGACTCCTTGGCCCTTACTGCCGCCTCAGATGGAGGAAGTGGTTGCAAGAAAAACCTCTTTTTCAGTGGCAGATCAAAGTCTCTTGCTTCATCGGAGTTCAATGTCCCAGCTGCCAACACACAAAATCATCATACTTGATAAGTAATGTCATCTACCAAGTTCTTAGACATCTTAACTTTTTGTTCAACTTGTTAGACGCTCAGACACCCTCGATTTTTTCGACTCGGGATGTCTTCCCGATTGTCATTGGGATAAACTAATCTATTTCTCACCATCTTTTGAGGCCTAAAATTAAATTTTCTTTCACCAAGAAAGTTATTAGCTTAGGGCTAGCCATGGATTCGAACTCGATCCTACTCCGAAGCAGGAAAGAGCACCACTGGACTAGACACCACTGCCATCTACAGATTCAAGTTCGAAACATTTGGTTTACAAGTAGAAAAATAGCTTAGGAGGACTGGTTCATGAACTTACGGAGTCCACCAGAAGGAAGGGGAGGAGGGCCAAGTTTGATAGGGAGAGCATCAGCAAGAACAGCTTGAACAAAAGTACCAGAAGCCAAACCAGCAGCAGCCAGACCCAACATGGCCCTACGGCTAGTTTCAAGCTCACCGGACACTTGTTGCTGAGCTCTAACGGTAAGTCCAGGGCGTGCCACGGCCACACGAGTGGTGTTGCAGGGCACATTCAACAACCTGTTCGAGCCACTTAGCTGGAGGCTACCTTCACGGACAGCCTGAGATGTTCCACGTAGACCAGCCATTGATGCCATTGCTTGTGCCATGTATGAATCCTCCTTTAACAATCCGTGTGCTCAATTGGGTGGTTCACTAAATATATTTTCTTGTCAAAATCATGGGTGGTATTTGTGATTTAGATTGGTTCTTTAGCTAGCCTAGCATACCTTATCTGCCAAATTTTCTACTCGGATAAGCTGGATATAGTCTTAACCAACCATTGTTGTACATGTGTAACCAGATGATGTCTTGTAATTTGACATGGTGATTTGGTCTCTCCTATGGACTAGTAGAATCATGCCAAGTAGATTCTTAAAAAGATTTTAATTCTAACGTTAAAATTGCTCTATCAATCAATTCCCTTCAAGAATAATTGGATTCAATTTCACCATGATTTTGTCAATAATTGTCTGTAAATTTCAATCCAAGTTGTTCATGCGTTATCGTCAAACTTACCGGATTTGAAACAAGTTGAAATTTCTTCATTTTTTTAAATAATAATTTATAAATGGGACGTAGTAAAATAATTTCATGAAATAATTAATTCAAAATCACTCCTTTGTGCATAGTACCAATTGATGCAACAAATTCACCTTCTATCCAAGTGGTATTGACGTGAATGGTGAGGGTATTCTTGTCTCTTACGAGAGATCGGGAGTTCGACCCCTTTTCTTGTATGAAGTCGGCTATTTAGAGAGCATTTTCACCCATTTGGAGCTCACCCGGTGTGAGCATAGATTAGTTTAGTCAGCGTCCGGAACACCGCGTGGTTTATACCCAAAAAACAAATTCACCTTCTTTTTTCTTTGATCATAAGAAAAATGGTAACTTGGAGACCTTAGGGCATCCTTAGGTAGGATCACTTCTAATTTCTCTAACTACACAGGTAATTACTCGGCTTGCTTGGCATATCTCATATTAATTTTTAAAAATTGGTTAAGATCATATCTTAAATCCCAAAGATTATTCATATAAAATCCACATATCATTTGGATAAAATAGTTTTATAATTAACTATATGTTTATTTTAAGAAATTGCTAAACTAAAAATGCATTTCTCTTAAGTTTTATCTGATAAAGTGACCCAAATAGAGGCTTGCAAAACCTTTTTTTTTTAAATATAATTTTTTATTTTGAATTGTTTTGATGTGCTGACATAGAAAATAAAACTTTAAACATAAAATTAAAAATATTTAAATGTATTTTAATAAAAAATACTTTAAATAACAATTGCTATCACATTCTCAAACACTACCTTAGTTCAAAACTTGACTTTTCAAATCTTAGTTATACATAAATTATATTAAATTTAATTGTGTGTTTAGTAATGTAATAAAACTATTTTTTTTTGTAAAAAATATTTTCAATTAAAAATATATCAAAATAAAATATATTTTTATTTTTAATGTTAGCATTGAAATCATAAAACAACACAAAAAAATATTTTTTAATAAAAAATAATTTAAAAACTAAGCATACCCTAAATTTGTAAATCATCACAAGTCAACCAGTCACGACACAAATATAGTTGTTTAATTCGACTTGGACAAACTAGTTGATTTGAAAAGCTTAAAACCAAACTTGACTCATGTTGGTTTTTTAATAGAATTGGATAAGACATTGCCTTTATAAAATCTGATTGATCCCACCATGATTTTAATAAACCTAGTTAATTTAATTAAACTTCGCTAAATAAACACAAAAGAGTATAAAAAATATGTCATTTTAATAAATAAAAAATTAATCCAAATCAATAGGATGAATAGTTCACATACAATCCATTTTATATCAAGTTTTGAGTTGGATATACTCTTTTTTAATTTTAGAGTGTGTTTCGTTGGATAATTTTACTTGTTTTTTTTATTTATTAAAAATTAATTATATTTATTTTTAATTTTTTAAAATTATTTTGATGTGATAATATTAAAAATAATATTTTTAAATTAAAAATATTATTAAATAAAAAATACAACCTGCACCCTCTGCTTCAATAATATTTCTCCACTGGGCCTGAACTAAGAAGTCGAAAATTTGAATTTTGGGTCGAAAAGAGGCAACGAACACTTTTCATCAACAAAGGGCAAATCAGTAAACAACCATAGCAAACGCCACTTCTTCCAATTTTGAAATTAAAGATTCATTTCAAATTTCACGCTCCGCCCAAACCCCCAACGTTTCTCTCTCTCACCACCCTAAATATCTCAACTTTCTCTCTCTTGGTAATCGAACAATCAACGGTCAAAATCCAATCTTGGACCTTCCAGTACAACATTAGTGAAAACCAACGGCTTTGATTGATTTCTGCGTGTGGCTCTATAGAAAATTTTCAGGGTTGTAGTTTCTCATGACTTCTAGGAACCAGAATCGGCCTCCTCGAAGTCCTTCTTCTGTAGGAAGTTTTTAGTTGTTTTCTTGTTCTTGTTTCTGTTGCTGTCTTTTTTTTAACCGTCGCTGTTGTTTTTCCTTTTTTCTGTTTGAAAGGGGTTGTTTGGTTGCCGAGAAAATAAAACGGAGGTTTGGGTCTTGAGAAATGTAAAGAAAATTTATTGTTATTGTTTTTTTTCGAAGTAAAATGTTAATGGGGTTTTCTGGGTTGTGTATAATGCCTTTTTTAATTGTTTGAACTGATTTTATCTTATCTTCTTCCCCTTAGATTAATTTTTAATTTATTGTTGGTGGATTTCAAAATTTGGGTCGCTGTTATATTCATTAGTCTGATTTTCTGTTTAAGTTTATTTAAATATAAGTAAATTCCAGTTTAGTCTGAAATTCGCCCTTCTGGGTTTCAAAATTCGGGCTTCTGTTATATTAAGTTGTCTACCTTCTGTTTAACCTGAATTAAATAATAGTGAATTTCAGTTTAATCTGTAACTAGCCCTTCTGGGTTTCAAATTTGGGGTTCTGTTAGGTTGATATTTATGAAAGTTATTGGATAATTCGAAGTTTGTTTACTGGGTTGTTGCTGTATTGAGGTTTGTTTTGTGTTGATAAACTGTCCATTTATTGGCTATAATTCTGCTCTATAGGTTTAATCTAACAATAGTCGCTCTGTGTTTTTGGTCCCATTTCTTTAGCTAGTCGAATTTTCTTTTGATGTGATGCTTTGTTGGGGTTTTGTAGAAGAAGGAAGGGGTGGAAGGTATCCCATTAGACAAGCGGAGGAGGATTGGGATGGGAAGAACAGGAGGTTCCACGAATGTAGAACGCAAGCCATTTGGTTCTGTTAACAAAAAGCTGGATGTTGCTGCCACCAGTGATGTGGGAAACAGTGCTGAGGGTTCGGATTGTGGCAATGTTGAGTTTACTAAAGAAGAAGTTGATGCGCTGGTGAATGAGAGATTGAAGATGAAGAAGTTTGATCACAAGGTTTTATTTTGTTATTTTTGTTTTCTGGTGATATTGGTTTCGTGAAACGGACTGTTTGTTGGGCTGGTTTTGTTTTTGAAAAGTTTGGCATTGTCGTTTTGTTTTTGCAGGGTAATCTGGAACTGGTTAGTGAACTTAATGCCAGGCTCAAGGTTTGTATAAAATGGTTCCAGAAGAGGGATGAAGCCCATGTTGAAGGGGAAGGAAAGCTTCAAAATGCTTTAGATGCTTTGGACAAGAAGTGTGCTGAGACTGGTATTTTTGGTTCTTTAAAATTTAATTCCCGGACTGCATGATCTTATGTTTGTTGACGAATGATTGACAATCTAATCTATTGCTCGCACCCACAATACATTGACTGAGTTGATATAGGATTCATAGGTCAGTGTCATTCGCTATAACAAATTGATAATCGAGGACCTGCAAATGTAGTTCCCCACATCCATCATTTGTTTCCATGAGTTTCATACCAAGTTTAGTGAACTGTCAATTTGCCTCTTGGGGTCTTGTTTACTTGAAATTTCTTGGCTGAGCACATAATGCCTGCTGGGGATTGAGATTCATTTTGTTCTTTTGTAAAATAAGATGGGTTCGACTGATTGTTAGCTTATGTTTCGAAGATTAGCCAGTTATTTGACCAATGTGTACTAACTCAAGTAGCAAAAGAAATTTTATAATGCTGATTCATTTGTGCTCTTACAGAAGCAGAGATGAAAAACAAGGAGGAGAGATTTAGTGCAACTATTAATGAGTTGAGGCAAGAAAATACTTGTGTACAAGAGAGACTTGTAAAAGAAGAATCAGAAAAGCTGGTAATTTTTCAACTTGTTACTTCTGCTGTATTATTTCTTCCTGTTTCTTCTTTTTTTTTATTTTTTTTATTTTGCAAATAGGATGCAATTGCTTGTCATAGAAAGGAAAACAAAGCAAGAATTGCATTAGAAGCTTTGCAGGTCTCTCTATCGAAAGATCTTGAGAAAGCCCAACAAGATATTTTAGCTGCCAATCAAAGGGTAATTCTTGCATCTTTATCTCAAAGTTACTTCACCCTTTTTTTCCCTCTATGTTTTTAAACCCTTATGTTGCTTAACGTAATGAATGATAATTTTGCTGAAATTTGTAGGCTGCCTCGGTTGATGATATGTACAAGCGATTACAAGAGTACAACTTGAGTTTACAACAGTACAATAGCAAACTGCATTCTGAACTTGAAGTTGCTCGTGAGTCTCTAAAACGTGTAGAAAAAGAGAAGTCTATTATAGTGGAGAACCACAGTACATTAAGGGGTCACTATAGTTCATTGCAGGATCAATTAAATTCAGCCAGGGTGTGTTTCTTTCAACCGGCATCAATTTAAGAGCTTGCAAGTGTTCTTATTTTTTAATTGCTATGAAACCTTGTATTTTTCTAGACTGCTCAAGATGAAGCTTTGAATCAGAAAGACACATTAGCAAATGAAGTGAAATGTCTCCGAGGAGAGTTGCAGCAGGTTAGAGAGGATCGTGATCGCCAAGTAGCTCAAGTGCAGGTTTTAACTTCTGATGTGGCGAAGTATAAAGAAAGTACTGGTGAATCCTGTGCAAAACTAGAATATCTGACGGACAAAAAAAAATCGTTTGAGGTTGTACATGCCACTTTCTTATAGAAGCTTAGTATTTTCATTTTTTGAAAATACTGAGATAAGGTTTTGTTGCAGGAGACATGCAATTCTCAGAGGGAGCAGATACGCCTACTGGAGCATCAGCTCACTGCTGCAAATGAAAAGCTTAAGGTAATGGAAGTTGGTTATCTTGTGCATCAACCATTTTTTTAAAAGGAAATCTAACAATATCCTTGTTTGTTTGTTTTAGATGTCTGATTTATCTTCTATACAAACAAGGGCAGAATTTGAAGAGCAAAGAAGGATTGTACATGATTTACACGAGCGCCTAGTAGAGACCGAATATCAACTAGTTGAAGGAGAAAAATTGAGGAAAAAACTGCATAACACTATCTTGGTAGGTGGTTCTTTTGTGCGAATTCGTGAAGCCTTGGATGATGGTACTAATGAAACAAGCCTTGTATTGCAGGAGTTAAAGGGGAATATTCGAGTGTTTTGCAGAGTGCGTCCTGTGTTGCCAGATGATGTTGCTGGGTCTGAGCCGGCTGTCATTTCATATCCTACCTCAACAGAAGCTCTTGGCAGAGGCATCGATGTAATACAAAGTGGTATAGACATGTTTCTCAACATAGCTGCACCTTGCATTATAATATTTTTATCCTGTTAAATCCACGCTTTCTTTATGACGATTTTTTTTTTAAAACTTGTCTGGCTTTTGTTCTCAGCAGGACAGAAATACCCTTTTAACTTTGATAAGGTTTTCAATCATGATGCTTCTCAGCAAGAAGTTTTTGTGGAAATATCACAGCTTGTGCAGAGTGCCCTTGATGGCTATAAGGTGATTCTACTGTCCCTCTCTCTTGTACATTGGGATATTTTAAAAATAGATTTAAAAAATTTAGCGTTGGTGAGATGAAAAGAATTCAGTTGCAATCGTCTAGAGTGAAATGGTCTTGGTCATTATTCTTAAAAGAACTTGGAGAGGAATGCAATTGTGTTTGGGAAAGAAGTTTTAGGCTATTATTTTGATTACAAAAATACATTTCAAAATATTAATCTTGAGTGGCTCTCTCAATGATTTCTTGGCTTACATGTTTAGACCATGCATTGAAGTGAAATTTTAATTGAAATTAATCTATCATGTTATGCTGAATTTTGTTTGTCTGAATTTTGTCTAGAACATTATAAAAATACATTTCAAAATATTAATCTTGGCTGGATCTGCCAATGATTTCTTGGCTTACATGTTTAGAACATGCATGGAAATGAAATTTAAATTGAAATTAATCTATCATTTTATGCTGAATTTTGTTTGTCTGGTAGATATATTTTGCTTTACTCATGGCCCTAATCAGTGCAAATGGGTACATTTGGCAGGTATGCATCTTTGCTTATGGTCAAACAGGTTCAGGCAAAACTTATACTATGATGGGCAGGCCGGAAGCTCCAGATCAGAAGGGTCTGATACCACGTTCTTTAGAACAAATATTTCAAACAAGTCAATCGCTTATAGCACAGGGTTGGAAGTACAAAATGCAGGTATGCATCTAAAACTACTGTTCAATTTCTAACACATCTAAAATGCAGATATGCATCTAAAACTACTTTTAATTTTTGGTTTAAATTTGCAGGCTTCAATGCTAGAAATATACAATGAAACCATTCGTGATTTGTTGTCAACAAATAAATCAAATGGTGCAGAAAATGGAGCTCCTGGAAAGCAGTATACCATCAAACATGATGCAAACGGAAACACCCATGTCACTGATCTCACAGTTGTAGATGTTTGTAGAATAGAAGAGATTTCTTCTCTTCTTCGGCAAGCTGCACAAAGCAGGTAGAAAGTAATTTCTTTGATTCCTAAGATTGTCTTTTCATGCAAATCTGTAGAGTTGAATTAATTTTTTTCGCATCATTTTTGGCTTAACAAATTTTGTGAGGAAATGTTGGTGCTTGTTGCATCGTAGTTAAGATTATATTAGTTTGAAAAGTTTTGTTTTCCTGTTTGTTTTTCTAGGTCGGTTGGTAAGACCCAAATGAATGAACAGTCTTCAAGAAGCCATTTTGTGTTCACATTGCGTATATCGGGAGTAAATGAGGTGCTTATTTGTATGATTTCGTATTCGTGCAAGTGCTTAAATTCTCCGATTTAAATCGATCAATGTGCAACTTTTTTCCATATGTTGCTAGGGTACTGAACAACAAGTGCAAGGAGTTCTAAACCTCATAGATCTTGCTGGAAGTGAGCGACTCTCAAGGAGTGGGGCTACTGGAGACAGGTTAAAGGAAACTCAGGTTTGCTCCATAATAATCCAGTATTGCAAACTCTGTGTTTCATCTCGATGCCATTATGCTAAATTGTTCTGCATGATCAGGCCATCAATAGAAGCTTGTCAAGTTTGAGTGATGTGATATTTGCTTTGGCAAAGAAAGAGGACCATGTTCCTTTTAGGAACTCAAAATTGACTTATCTTCTGCAGGTAACATGAGTGCTAAACACACTTCCAAACTCTTAGCATCTTTTACTTGAACGAAAATACCTACTCCAATGAGTGGGAATCATTGTGTACATATAGCCTCCTATTCCATAGTGGATAATGATAATTAATTTATCCATTTCTTGTCTCTGGACAATTAGATTATCTAAACTAAAAGATTTTTTTTTATTACAGCCTTGTCTAGGAGGGGATTCCAAAACCCTGATGTTTGTCAATATTTCCCCGGATCCTGCTTCAGTTGGCGAATCCCTCTGTTCCCTTCGGTTTGCTGCCAGAGTCAATGCTTGTGAAATTGGGATTCCTCGACGCCAAATGACTGCCCAAATGCCATCTTGACCTGCTGATTCGCACTTGAATTATTGCTAATGCTCTCAATTGCTTTTGTTGTGTGCATCCACACCTTGATTTGTAACAGAATTAAATTCTATTTAGGGTCATTGGGGTGTTTGCAATGTGTTTGGGTATTCGTCTGTAGATGCGCCTGAACGAATAATTTGTAATCTTAGAGCTACATGTTGAGATTAGGATCTTTGCTCATTGTTATAGGAGTCATTGTTTGCTAATTCATGTCACCCTCGAATGTCAGAAATCACCCGTTGGAGAACACAGGTACAAAGGAGGCTATAGAAACTAACCAGTGAAGCTAATAGATGAGTTTTCATTATTTTTCAAAGTTTGTACATCGCTTTCACAGCCTATCTTTATAAGATATTGTAATGTTAATGTTAGTGCTTTGATTCACTTTGATTTGAAATTCCGAGGGAGTTTCTGTTTTATTGTGATAGGGTCAATGAGACCAAGCAGTCTCTGTTTTATTTTTTTGGGGGACTAATCTGATAGGTTTGGGGGGCTTATATAGCTCTTGTTAAGGTTTAAGGCCTTGTATTTCATGTACTAGGCTTGTGCTTTCTCCCGAATGAACTAGACCCGGTTATTAAAAAATTTGGACCCTCATCAACTTGACATTTTCCCTTAAAAAATGGCTAGATGGATAAAGGAGAAGATATCCAAAAATTGACAAAGATCTAAAAGTGGGTCCAAGTGTGGCATATACTTTGGTTGTCATCTAGTTGTACAAGCAAGCAAGAACTAGCAGTCTAGATTCTCAAATAGGATTCAGAAGCAGAAGCCAAGAAGTTAAAAGGAGAAATAGAAAGTAGGAGACATGGAGAGCCAAGAACAGCAACCCAAGTCAAGAGTTATAAAGGTGGAGTCAGTGGAGTCATGGGATTTCTATTCCACCCAAGCTACCAATCAAGGCTGCCCTGTAAGTATTTTTCTACGTCTTTTATGCTTCGCAATTGCCATCTAAGGTTTATAGCAAAGTTTCTAAGCGACACATCTTAAAATTGTTTCTAGCTGATTTTGTGTTCGAGGAACAAAAATACGCCTTTTTTAGACCTTGATATACAACCACCGGGAAGTTTTATAACATCGGTGACGAGTGGAAGAAGTTGTCATTAAAAGGGTCTCTTTGGTTTGGAATATTTTGCTTATTGATGATGTTGAGGCCATGTTGTTGTAGATCGTTGTTCACTTCACAGCTTTATGGTGCATGCCATCAGTGGCCATGAACCCAATTTTTGAAGAACTCGCCTCAGCTTATCCAGATGCCCTGTTTCTCACTGTTGATGTGGATGAGGCTAAGGTAATCAATTCATTGCTTGAACCATGGATGATACTGCTATATTTCTTTGCGTGCACGCTTACCTTTTCTATATATATATATATATGGGGAAGATACCTGATAGTGATATCCATACATATTACTTTAAATATTTGCTGATTTGATTCCTTCACATAAGGTTGAGTATACGCATCATTTGTTTTTAATTGCAACTCTATTCTTATTTTGATCGATATGAAGGATTTTCACTGATATAATCTCAGGGGACATATGCTAATTCTCCAACTTAATTCGAGTATTTTACCAATATCTTCTTACAGGATCACAAATTCCCACTGTCATGTAGCAGCAAGAACCTTGAGTGAACTCCGCCAGTGATTGGAACCATTCGAAGTTCCAACTGTATCGTCAT
Source organism: Salix exigua (assembly GCA_032356905.1). Classification (NCBI taxonomy): domain Eukaryota; kingdom Viridiplantae; phylum Streptophyta; class Magnoliopsida; order Malpighiales; family Salicaceae; genus Salix; species Salix exigua. The sequence continues at coordinate 1,375,930 of CM063591.1, forward strand.
TTTTGTTAAAGATCATGGTGTTGATTTAGTGTTCTTACAAGCCAAGCAAAGCGGCTTGAAAGTAGGTTTTTTTCAAAACAACATTGTTTAAACAAAACAGTGTATTTTCAGTGACCCAGCTCAAGGCAGACCCCCAAGGTCAGTGATTCGCTAGGTTGACCGAGCCAAGTCGGGTCTTATAACCAGGCCTCTTACTCTGACCTGGGGTGTTAAAGTTTCCACTTTTGAACCTTTTAGCTCCCATGCATTGATTGCTTGCACAACTTTTAGGCACTTAAATTGATCTATTTCACAATGTTTTGGTTAGATTAACACCATTAATCACAAATGGACACCATTTTGTTTCATCCAATTTCTCTTAATCGACAAGATTGTTACTGCATCTGGACATTATTTTGACATCTTTCATCAAACTGGTGAAATTACAATTTACAATCATCTCGATAGATCTACATGTATGTTCGAGAATAATATAAAACATTATTGAGATCCCACTTCAGTTTTTGATTGAGATGCTTCTGTGAATAGATGTTTGATATTTTTCTTTATGTTGGTTTGGTCAGGAGGTAGCTGCCAAGATGGAGGTGAAGGCCATGCCGACCTTTGTGCTGATGAAGGATGGCGCTGAAGCTGACAAGATAGTTGGAGCAAATCCAGAAGAGATAAGGAAAAGGATTGCTGGTTTTGTTCAGTCCATTCGTGCATATAATGCATAGCCTCTTTGATCTTTATGCCTGCTCACTGAACCTTTCAAATGTGTGGTTCTTGTTGTGGTGGTACAGTTTTTTCAGTGATTTTGGCTTGTAAGTGTGATTACATTCTTAATTATGTAATTAAAACTGTTTCCCCCCTTGGTTTACTTCCTAATTACCTTGTTTACTGCTAAAGATTTATGAGTTTATACTCACTGTTTACTTATTTAGATATTATAAAAATGTATGCCTCTTTTTTCTTGTCAAAAAAATAAAATAAAAAACATTCTATTAGTTGCCTCTTTATCTTTTTTATATATATATATAAAAAAAACACTTAACAACTATTTGAAACCAAAAAGGTATAAATGCAATAAAAAATAGATGAGGTGGACACATTTTTTTAATGTGTTTTTCTTAATCTTCAATTGATAACAAGTCGAATAAAATTGTGACCCCAGGGCAGAGTTTTATCGTGGCTTAATTATACATTAAAGGAAATTGTGTTTCCTATATATAATTATAAATTTTGCTAATCTTTTTTAATGTAGTAGTGACAAATTTGTAATTTTCAGTTTCTTTAACAATTATTAAGAAAACATATATAATCTTTATTATATTTTATTATATATGAGAATCAACGTTTTGGTTTATTATTATAGTTTTTACTTGATGTCAAAAATATATTAATAATACCTCCATATCCTTTCTTTTGCATTTTTATTTTTATTTTTTTGAGAGGCGAGTTGAATAAATGTGTTGACATTTTGTTTTTTGCATTTATTGATTCAGATAATTCTCAATGATATTTAATTAAATGCATGCAAAAGATTTTTAGTTAGAATTCTTTGTAATAAAAATATTTATTTGTTTTTTTATTTATGAAATAATTATCCAACTCGCGACGAATTGCGTTCAAATAACTATTTAATACCTATATTTAATTTTATTTATTTATTTTACATATAAAACTTCATTAAAATAATAATCTTAAGCTAACACATTTTGATAAAACCTATTATTTTAGAACATTAACTAAACATATTTTATAAAATTAAGTGTCTTGGCTTAAGTCGATTATAAAGAGTCTGTTTCTCTACTAGCGTCTTATATGCTCACTAGTTTTACCATGCAATGTTTAGTGAGTCTGGAGATTAATTGTAGTGCATGTAAATTGATCTGACACTCAGTTATATAAAAAATTGCTAAAACTATTATGATATAAAACATACATTACTACCAAACCATTTTGTTTTGTTTTTTTTTTAAATCCTAAACCTACCCAACCAAAATATAGCCCAATATTCCCAAACGATCTGCAATTTTTTTTTGTTTATTAAATTCATGAACATGAAGAAGTCCAGTGTACGCAAAAGAGTTGCTTGCTTGCGTGATGTTGCTTTCTATATTTGCTTGTTTGATTTACCTTTTTCTTGACTTGTGGTGAATATAACATCAAGATGAAATATGGCAGAACGTGACACTTGAAAATAATCAAATATATATCCTCCTCTTTTTTCTCCATGTCTATTCCTTTTCATATCTTATCAAACCACACTAAATTCACTCGTGTCTTTTCAACGTTTTCTTTTCTCTCCACCACGGCAACTCACCGGAATACAGGCCTGGAACCTTGAATTCCGGCTGAGATGGTGTCACCAAATAATAATGCTAACTGGGTTTTTGATTGTGGGTTGACTGAAGACGTTCCTGTCCCTGGTGGTGAACAACTTTGTCTTGAATCTCTTGATGAAGCCCCAAATGGGTCTCTTTGGTCTTCTCATTCTTTTAATGATACTGCCTTTTTAAGGTGCATTTTTATGTTTCCTTTTGTCTTACTTGCTCTTTGTGATTGGTAAAATTAAAATCCCCCCTCCTGTTGCGGCAAGTAGCTAGCTTTGTTGTTTATTGTTTTGTTCAGAAACTTATGTTTGATTTGTGAATTTATATTAGCATGCTGTCTGAGAATACTAGATTCTGTTTCTTATTGGACAGTATGCCTTGAAATGTCAATAGCAAAATCGGTTTTTCAAGTTCTGTTGATTAGCAATCATGCTAATGTTTGTTTAACGAATAGAACTTGTTGGATTTGTTGATAAGTTTTTGAAATTTCTAGCAATATGATTGTTTTTCTACTGTTACAAGTGTCCTTTTTAGCATCATCTAGTTTCTTCCCAATATAGTTGAAAGATTGTTAATTTGTTATTCTATTTTCAATACAAGAGAGATCTTTCTTTCTATTTTTTTTTTATCCAGGCACTGGCTTATTTATTCAGGTTTATTGGTATTGCTGTAAGTGGTTTTTTTTTGCACTGGGATTTGGATTCACTTCTTATTAGGATTGAGTAGTTCATATGGTTAAATGGTTCCATTCAATTCTTGTTAAGTGTGATTTTATGTTTTCATTATGAATTTAACTACCAATTACTGGCTTTTTAGTATTTCTTTCTCGATGCTGCTATAGGATGTTTAGCAACACTGCAACCATTGGGGGACTTCTGCTAAGTTGCATGCTTAAGGATGGCGATTTTGATTATTGGAATAGCCATATAGTTGGTGTACTTGTATGCAAAGTTCAAGTTTTTGCTTTCTGGCATGTTAGTTTTGATGTAAGTGAATCAACTCGATCTGTTTTATAGATATTCTAATCATTCTCTCTCTCTGTCCTTTTTGTTTTCAGTGTGGAATTCAATAATTCACTTGAGAATTCAGACTATCTCAAGGAAATTGGGTCTCAAAAACGGTAGTGTACACAGATCAGCAATAATTTGTTAGTCATTTCTTTGATTTATTCTCCATATCTGCTTTTGTTGTGCACTAACTCTTTTTTTTTTGCACAAATTGTATGACAGGGTGAGGCCTCAATCAGGGAATGCACTTGGCTCTAAAGCATGCAGAGAGAAAATGCGGAGGGATAGGCTGAATGACAGGCATGCTTTAGAGCCCTTCTAATGCTCCTCTTCTTTGCTCTCTTTTCCCCTCATGTTTAGTTTGTAATGGACTCCAGGTTCATGGAATTGGGTGCTCTTCTAGATCCTGGAAGGCCTCCTAACGTGGACAAATCTGCTATACTAGTTGATGCTGCTCGAATGGTGACTCAGTTACGAGAGGAATCTCAGAAGCTGAAAGAGTCTAATGAGAGTCTCCAGGAGAAAATCGATGAACTGAAGGTGTGCTTTGGATGTGGTAGACAGTAATTTGACATTATTTCTTAATCTAAAACACCTCAAAAAGACTTGAAAAATGCATGTTATAAATTATATGTAATCTGTTACTATAAATGACTACGCAAAGGAAACCGGGCAAGTTCTGTTGTCATTTATCTTCGTTAACTTTGTATGTGTAGGCAGAGAAGAACGAGCTTCGTGATGAGAAACAGAGGTTAAAGACGGAAAAGGAGAAACTAGAGTGGCAACTGAAAGCCCTGAGTCCTCCACCAACCTACCTACCTCACCCCCCCACCATTCCAGCTCCATTTTCTGCCCCAGGACAAGTTGTTGGCGGCAAGCTGATGCCCTTCGTTGGCTATCCTGGAATATCTATGTGGCAGTTCATGCCCCCTGCTGTTGTTGATACCTCACAGGATCATGTTCTACGCCCTCCAGTTGCTTAAGTTTTTCAGGCTGGGATTTGGTGTACATTCTCACAGAGCACTGGAAGCCTTTGTTGCCTTGTTAACTATGATTCTTGTTAATTATTACAGATAATGTTTCTGTTCTTTCAATTGTCTGTTGTTTTCATAGATTTGTAAAGTTTAAGAATGTACAAGTGCAATCACAGATGGGAAAAACTTTGAATTCCCAGCAATCACTAGGATCTCTTGTAATTTTCATTACTCGGACTTGGGTGATTTTGGTTTACCGGTTTTTATCTATCAAATCCGCTGCTCATTTCTCTTTTGACACAGCTGTTTATGTACATTGATGTATTAAGATTGGAAAATATCTTCCGAAAAAATATTTTATTAATGTCCTGGTTGCTTTTGATGGCTAATCTGAACATTAAGATGATTTACATTTTTTTTTCAAGTTTCCATAAGAACGTATCTCAGTAGGGACCAAAATAATATGCATAAGCAAGTGTTTTTGCTAAATCTACAGGTTTTTATTCTAAGCCTGACTCAAACACTGATTTCTAATCCCCGGACTAGTTACTGGTATAAAACTTCTTCAACAGGGAAGATTGAACCCCGTGTTAATTCTACACCCAAAAGAGGTTCTTTGACACCCTCCACCTCTCCACTTCCTTTAGAGCTAGCCTCATTTTTAACCAGCCCATTTTCCAAATTCCCACAACCATTTCTCTTCACTTCTTCTGATTCCAACTTCCAATTAAAAACAACATTCTTACAGGTCTTACAGGTATAAGAAGCAAGAAAAACAGCAAACAAAATTGTGATAAACCACTCTGGAAAAATAAGATTACAATAACCCCAACACTAACTCCCAGCAACACACATGGTTCTGACAGGAGTGAAATACCATAATCTACCAAGATCGTGCCACCAAATTTATCACTTCTGGTACACAAGTTACGCATGACATTAGCTATAGTCCCTCCCGTGACCATAAAAACTGAGGAACTTGAGGCTGTTTTCACTTTTCAGGTCAAAACCTACCACTATAGTCAGTATAGGAATATACAACCCTCCACCACCAATGCCACCTGCACTAGATATAGAAGCAACCATGAAACAGAAAACTCCTGCTAGCACCATAGAGGGTTTTAGTTTCAGTCCTGTTTCTTGAGGTTGTATCTCATGATGACTCCAGTGATCAGTTTTTCAAGAAACAGATAAAGTTCCAGAACATTTGTGAAGGTTATATGCTTGCTTAGCTTTGGAAGTGCTAAAAGTGATCAAAATGGTCAGGGAACAGAGCTAGCCATGCCAGGATATTGTTGACCTTCATTTGCTCAAAACTCTTGGTGCTATCGTGGTGTGCCAAAAGGGAGGTGCATAGGTGTTTTAGTAAGAGAAAAGGAGCATCTGGTGTTGCATGGACTTAGAGAAGGGAGAAACAAAAAGGGAATCATAAATTAATAAAGAAAAAAACATGTGATATATCAAGTTCAATTTCATTGATTTGAAACTAATTACTTGTAAGCAACGGTTATGGAGTAAAAACTATTGCTTGCTGTCTTTAATTTCTATTGCCTAACTTCCAAAAATCATATGTTTTTCTTCTCTCGAGAGAAAGAAAGATGTTAAGCAAAACTTGACGAGTATCAATAGATGAGCTATTATCATTCTTTATCTGGATTCGTAGCCTGACTACCGGAGGATCTTCAGCGAGGTGGTTGAAAGTGAGCGGCAAGGTGGTACAACGGCACAAATTGCTCCTGACGATGAAGGACGATCCGAGGTAAGGGAATGTTACGGACGCAAATGGGAACTGGAGCCCTGGAAACCAAGCTTCACTTGTGAGATTTGCAATTTTTATTTGCATGGAAGATGTGGTGGATTCTTAAGACACCCTCGGCACCTTCTTACTAAGTTCAGATACGATCAAGGTGATGAGAAATTCAGATGTGATATATGTGGAAATATTTCCAATCCTCCAGGTCATGAATGCAATGCAGTGAAGTGATCAATGCAAAAAAAGTTTGAAGTGGAAGGTACGCGATGCACCAATCGCACATTCAAGCCACCCCCATGAATCAAAACTCGTGATTTGGCTGGGAGGACTTGATTTTGAACGATGCAGGGTATGTCTCTTGCCCTTGTCGGATTCAACATACTATTGTATTGGTCGCAGAATCTACGCTCATGAAACATGAATTCAAAACTACCACCAGAAAAAACAACACCCGTATCTATCTATCTATCTATCTACATGTGTGTGTGTGTCAAAATGAACCTGGATTGTATTGTAACTATGCAGGGTAAGTACACTAGGAATCGCAGTAAACTTTCTTATCAACTTTGACAGGTAAAAATGGTGAGGCGGTAGAGTTTAGAGAATGCGATGACAATCATAAATGGATTTCTCTTTTGACACAATGCGATTGGCGAATATTCTGTATCAAAACGAACGGCTAGTAAAGTTAATTATGCTTGTTTGACCAGGTAAATTACAGTTTGAAAAGAAGCCAAACGAAGCATATGCTAACACTCTATCAATATTTTTCAATACTTTTTGGAATAAATTAACACCAGGATTCTTCATCCTTTATGCTTCACTGTGGACTTTTCTTCTTCTGTTTGGATGCCTTACAGCTGCAAAGGTTTGTTCTTTCTTCTTCTTTTTTTAACCCCTTTACTAAGCTTATTAGATACATCAACTTGAATGTGTATATATATATATTAAATTATTTTTATATGTTACCAAGAAAAAATAAATATTGTCACAGTACCAGAACATACTCTAAAAACGAGAGCTCATTAACCATAGTCGTAAGGCTCGAAGGAAACAAGGTCAATAACGACCCATAATTTGCTCCCCACATTAAATTATAAGAGAACAAAGGCTAATCGCAGACTCCAAATCCAACCTGCTTTCAAGTTTGAAGCACATGAACAGCTATTTCTTCGACAAAGATACCATAATCTTGAAGAAAGCTACGTGTCTTGGACGCTGTTTCTTCTCTCTTATCCCCACAAACACATGCATTTTGATCCATACAGCTGCTGCTGCTGCTACTATAGTTTATCTCCCTACAAATTATTTACTGACTTTTATTTTTACATGATTTAATATTCTCCTATTCGTTGACCCAAAAAAATGCACTTCATTTCTTGCTGTTTTCAAGTAAAAATAAATAATCTTGGTAAATACACCTCTCTCTCTCTCTCTGCCACCATGGTAGGGATACAGCCGAACTCCACCCCCATAAACATCAAGCACAAACAGAACTACAAGTTAACATTCAGGGTTGTCTTGTGATCCTGTCCTTCATGGTCCCATTCCAAACCCTTCTCATCAGTACATCCCAAAAATTCGATAAAACCAAATGATTTTATTATTATTTTGAGAAGATAATCTCAATATTGCAGGGGTAGGAGTCATGCTTTTTTTTTTCTTAACACGACCAACTGAGATAGCAACGAGTTTCTATTGCTTGCTTGAAACCATAGCTCATCCTTTACTTTTGGCTTTTTTTTCTTTTTTCTTATTCTTATTCTTTTTTTTTTTTTTTTTTTTTTTTGGGGGGGGGGTCAACTACAGTGTCCCAATATTATCAGAACTGAGAAAAACTAACTTAAACAAAATATTGTCATCACTTGCTGCTGTAGCCGCTCAATTTTCGCCGCTTGATCTCTGGCACGGTGATGCCATCGGTGATGCTAGTTGTGCTGGCGGTCTCACTTTCTGATTTTGTACAGTGCCTATCTAGCACGCTCAATGGGGTTCTTGTGCATGACATTGTATCTAGCATTGACTCGTAGCATTCCATCTCCACCATTTCTTGCAGCGCATTAAAGCAGTTTAGCAGCCTCTCCTAAACCATGATTAGTCGTTAATTAATCACCACCAATTCTGAGCAAGCAGAGAATATAAATATATAGACAAACAACCTGAAACATGAAATAAATGGGGTGCTGGTTTATTTCTTGCTTACTTTATTTACCAATGCACAGGAGGAGATCGAGCATTTGAGGAAAGGGAATTGCAATGGGAGTAGTTCATTGGATGCTACAAGAAGTGCTGATGCTGCCACAATAGATGGCTTGAACTCCAGAAACTTGATTTCTGCAACAAAGACGTAGGGTTTAACACTGCAAAAAAAAAAAGATGACTAAAAGTAATTGCACAAAAGCTTGAGAGTGAAATGAGCTACCATTTTGAGCCTTAAAAATAATCTCTGTAGCTCTGTCTTTGAGAGGTCGCGAGAATGATGGATCCTTGAGCTCAAGTACAGAGATAAAGAAATGCACAAACGAAAAGGGTGTGATCGATCTCATTCTCCAATTCAAGGCATCGAGAATGAGAAGTTCCATGCGATTAATGGTTTGCGTGTCAAAGATGAAACCAGCTTCCTCTCCCTGTTTCATTGCTTAAGCAAACCACGCACAATCAGTTTCCATGGCCAACTTTGTGATGCAATTTCCAACTAATAATAAATGTGGAAACACGATGGTTCATTACCTGAAATCCAGAGACTGAGAAGTGTGTGTTCTTCATCTTTGCAGCTAGAGAAAGGCAAGAGATTACTACAAGTCTAAGAATCCATGGCTTCCCTTGCTTCAAAGAACCAAGAATTCAGCATGAATAAATCAAGTTTCTTACAAAACAGCTAGAAACATTCTATATATCTTAGCTAGCTCGACTGCATACCGGAATTTCCTGCTTGGAAATGAATCGATCCATGTAATTAACAGCAAGGTAAGGTATGAAGGGGTCATAGTTGCAAGAATACTGTGCCTGCCAAAAGCTAAGACAGCATTATTACAACACAAAACACAAGAGCCATAAAAGTAAGTTACAGTCATTATCAGTGCTGTGTTTTTACCTGTAAAAGGAGAGAAATGGCTTCTTGACGAAAGGAGACGTTGAAACCAGAGTTTTTCATGCAGTGTAGGAAATTTCTTGATGGCATATGATCAGATTCAGAGGCAAAGAGATTTGGGACTGTATCCGAGTGGTGTTCTTCCGAGCTTGTCAGAGAGTTTTCGAGATCAAACTCCATTTTTCACCTCTGTTTGTATGAAAGTGTGTGTTTTTATAAGAATTGAGAGAGAAACAGAGTCAAGAAGAGCGGAGAGGGAGTGTGAGAAAAGTGAGGCAAAGAAGATGAATAGCGATAATGATGGAAAGAGAAGCTTCGTTTTCTGTGCTTAAAAAGAAGAAGAAGAAGCAGAGGACGAAAGACACAATTTTAGTCTTTAGCATCACTTCTCAGTTTGCAGCCCCCTCTTCCATTAACTTATATGCAAAGTTGTTAGATTGGGTTCCGTTCGACCTTCAACAACGTTTGTTATTATATTAATTTAATAATTATCATATAAATTTATATTTCTATTAAAGCAATATATATATATATATATATATATCTTTTCATTGTTATGGGTGGGCCCGGAGGGGGGAAATCTAGTTTAATAATTACGCTTGTACTTGTTTTAGACCCAGCCTCCCTCTCTCAGTGGGGAAGAAAGCAGTAACATTTAAATGTCAAAAAACTACGTTTATCTCAACCAAGTAAATGATGTAAAAAAAATAAAAAAAATTCCGGAGTAAATAACAATTTGTTTTGATTAATGTATTTTAAAAAATATATATTTTATTTTATTTATTTTTAAATTAAAAGGTTTATATATTTTTAGATCATTTTTATGTATATGTATAGAAATCAAAAATTATTTTTAAAAAATAAAAAATACACATTCACAAGTAACTTAACTCAATTGATTGATTAAACCCCAGAGATTTGCTTGCTAAAAAATGGAGACACATGACTAATGTAGCTTAGTCAAACCGTTACCTTCTCACCCGCGTCAATGGCAATATATATTATTCAATCCCAGCTCATTATTTTCACTCTTTCAAACTAATTAAGTGATACCTAAGGAGGTATTGGCATACACTGGATCTCTCGTCTCTTAAGAGAGGTCAGGGTTCAATTCACTCTTATTGTATGGAACCTAGTTATTTTGGAAATACTTTCACTTTTTAGAACTCACTCAATCTGAACATGGATTAGTTTAGGTTAGTATCCAGGACACCGCGTGGTTTATAAAAAAAATTAATTAAATAATTTCTTTATTTTCATATTATTTGATGGAGTCATGGACTCTTTATATTGGATTTGATTTTTTGAGTGGTGGTGAAGTGATTACGTTTTATATTCATCCAGTGCATTGGCGGGCGACTCTCACTCTCACTTGCTAAAATCCATGCAGATTAAGATACTGTCCGATGTGTTGAATGAACCCGTGAGAGTTGAGTGTTTAGTATTATGAAATGATTGCTTGATTTTTTTTTAATTTTTATTTTATTTTTGTTATTTTTAAGTTATTTTAATTTGTTGATCCTAGAAATATTAAAAAAACATAATTATAATATATTTTTAAATAAAAAATACTTTGAAAAACAACCTTAATCATAGTAAAAAAAAAACTAGAGACCATCAATTTGATTTGAGGAGCTTACTAATAATTTAGATAATAATCGGACGAGCCTTAGGATAATTTACAGTAACAAGTATTTCCATGCTAAAATAAGAATATTATGAAGTGTTTTATTTCCCACCATCACATCACAATTGTTACAGTGATTACTAATGTAAAAAATAAAAAATGTTTTTGAAGTTTTTTAAAGTGAAAATACTTTAAAAAACAATCTTAAATATAATCTCTAAATAATTTGCAGTATTTTTTTTATCATAAAAATCATTTAATTTTGAAATTTGTACAAATTCACGCTATCCTATATTTAAACTAGTGATAATTTGCTTAATAAAACCCTAATATCGCTTTAAAAAATTATCTCATTAATAATAAGCAAAGCTATAATTAAGGGAAGATTTGAAATATTAAACTGAAAGATCGAAGATTAAGAATTCACTTGGCAACGGTGGGAACAGAATCTCATGAGTAATTGGAATGAAATAGCTGAGCAGCCTTGTCTCTGATACGGATATAAACGACAGAGACGTCATGTGGTGTGGTCTTTTGGTAATTGAGTTACTGGACCATAGATTGTCCTCCCCATGGAGCATATATACACCTGCATGTCACTCACGTGTGTGTGATAAATGCCAAACTGGGATCCTTGTTGTTTTCTTCGGAATCGATTTTCCATGGCGTAGAAATGAATTTGACAAGTGACGTCCGATCCTTCATGAGCAATATCTCAGCACCGTTTTGGAGGGAACATATTATCTGCAGAGCCCCACCGCCACAGCAGCCTCTCAGTTCCTCAGAAATTTCCTAATTCCAGCATCAGCCAGCCAAAACTATAGAGCTCTCGAATGAGAAAATCATGGGTTATGATAACCTTGCCGTATATATTCTTGTTTCGGGTCATTTGAAGAGAAATTACAGATTATATGGCGATGCTACAGCAAGGCATAAACCAGTAAATTAATGTAAATTACCTTCAGAAAACTAAACAAATGTCGACAGAGCTAGAGCTGCAGTCATGGACACCTCCATTCATTAATTTAACTCTCGTGAAAGACAGGACAAATAGAATGTCCTGCAACTGCACAATCAAACATGCAGGCCATTCCAAACATTTTACTGCAGAATTTAGTATATTTACAAATATAGTTAACGGTCTTTCCCTGTCATGGCTGGAAGACAGCTTTGGTTTCATGTCCTCATGTTTAATGAGAGGTCCCATACTCATGGCTGGAAGACAGCTTTGGTTTCATGTCCTCATGTTTAATGAGAGGTCCCATACACACAGGTCAAGCCTTATTCATGTTTTTTTTTTTATCATCCTTGCACTTAATTCAATCTCTAACACACCCTAAATCACGTTTTGTAATGTTTTTTCGTTAAATATTAGGGTTCCATTCGTAGCGAAAACTTATTAGTTTGAAATTAATTATAGAAGGTGGCATTGCTCTGATAGATTGTTCAATTTGTAGACTTGAGAGCTATACGTGCTTCTCTACTAATCAAAACAAATTAAATTAAGGGAATTTAGTTCTTATTAGCTAGCATCTCATAGCAATTCCCTCACTTTAACACACACACACACACAAAAGCCAGTCCCTGTCAATATATAGTGATAGGACATGACTGTGTCTGCGAAATCTGAATCTAGTTTTCGAATTGATCCCGTGAAGACGTTCGTTGTGTGAAAGATAGAGTAACAGCACACACGACATGCCCGAGTGATTGAAATGCATGAGCCCTACAAATTTCACAGCAAATCTAGCTATACCACATATATGTGATATAGTTCTCATTGGTTGCTGACATTCGGCGCGCACCCCTTGAACCATTTCGATCACTTTTGTAGTCCATATAAGAATAAGACATCCATTCATTAATGCGCACAGGCAAGAGTCCACTGTATCACTGAGTGTGCATGTCAGTAATTACAAAAAAAAAAACAGCATCACAAGCTAGCTAGCTAGCTCCATATTTGTACTGTATTCGAGCCATTTCCAATAGCGCAATAATTTGCATGCACGAACAGGGCGATTTATGCAAGAAATTCCATTATCAATGACCAAGAATTATATATATATGTAAGAAGAACTAAGCGAAATTAATTATTACAGGGACACATTGCAGGATCAATTGTTAACTCGAATGCCTCACGTTTTACAGTTGCTTTAAAGCCATATTGGAATTCACCGAAAGTGACAAAACCTAAACAATGAATATGAATCTTGATTGCGAAATGCATAGCCTCCTTTTCTGTTTGTTTTAAACCACATCTTGAGTTCTTGATGTCGTTCCAGATATATCTTCAGCTGCACGCACTTCCAAAAATAAATAGATCAGACCAAAATTCGGAGAATTAATTCAAAGTAATCTTTATCCATGATGTTTTATAGAACATGCTGTCAGGAAACCCTAGATGTTGAGTGCGTAGTTGAGACAGTCGTTTTGAAATTTGTGAGGAATCTTATTTGAAGAGAACTTCAAAGGAAGAAAATGTAAGAAGGAAAACATGAACCACGTATTGTAAAAAGAAGGCTTCATAATCAGACACTCACAACAATCACCTTTTGGCCATTCCCTCTTTGTGGGCATTGCCTTCAGGCCTCTTTTATCATTGTGTTCTTCAATCATCATTGCACCATGGTCAAGCCATTTGACCAAAGTTTCTGTTCATCTTGAAGACATGCAGAGCATATCATCTTAATTACAATTGCATTAAAGGAGAGCAAATCATTCGTATCTTAGAAGATAAAAAGACTAAGTGAGAGTCTCTTTTCGGGTGTGTTTCACGATACGTTTTTTAAAAAAATGATTTTTTTTTAAAAATTTTTTTTAGTATTTTTAGATTATTCTGATATATTGATATCAAAAATAATTTTTAAAAATAAGAAAATATCATTATAATGTATTTATGAACAAAAAAATACTTTAAAAATAATTTATCACTTCATCAACCCCTTACCCCTTCCTTTTTTTTTATCATCATTAAGACCTTACCGTAAAATCATTCCAATTAATATTCAACTCATCTCGTTTCTTTTGGTTCTCATGATATCCGTATCATTTTACCATCATTAATCGTACTTTTAAGTCCAATTGCGAAATGTCTTATAAGGTTCTAGTGATTTAAATGATTGCACATAAACAAAATGTTATAAATGATGATTCCATATTTCAAAACCAAGAGAAAGTGCATGATTAATATACCAAAGAAGTGAAGTTTTCTCACGATCAATGGCTAATTAAACGGTGTTCATACTAATCATTCTCTGATCAATATTTTGGCCTAATTAAGAGCTTAATCAGCCATTCATTGTACATCATGAAACCTTTAAGATGACAATGCAGATTCGCATCCTCATGTAATACAGAAGGGAATTTCATGTGACAGCAAAGGTCCATGCTATAGCAAAACTCCTCAGACACCACGTGATTTTGCAACCTTAGATGTTGGTATGCAACAATAAAGTTCAATCAATTGAATAATGCAAGATCAGATCGTGTCATTTTTCTATATATTTATGAAAATTAACCCAGTAAAGTGGGACTCGACGAGCAAGATATAAGAAGATGTATATAGGGATAGAGAATAATCCAAGATAGCTTTAAACTTGACCCACCTTAATTTGGCCTAGAGAAGGTACGTACCTTTTGTTCCATCTAACCTTTTATTTGTTCTTTCACTCCTTTAATTTCTTATATAGCGTGTCTTTCTACTTTGTGACCCCAGTGGATTCTCTTCTGCTCATTGATGCAAGAGAAAGCCCTAAAGCTGGTAAAAATCCCCATTTTATACTCATTGGGAGACCAATATACTTTTGCTTTTACTTTTCTGTCTCAGGCGCTCCCTCCCCTCCCTCACTCCATACGCTTCTTTCTTATATTCTAGTTTCCATGCCCAAGTATAAGTGTGCTCATAGCTTGCCATGATTTCAGAGAAAAAGTATGGTTGGTTTGGGGTTTTGATGTTGCTTTCAAGGGGATAGAGAAATTTGGCAAGACTTGGACGGTAAAGCTAGCTAGACATTCATGTATGAGATGTAAAATTTCAATTTCAAAATATAATTTATATTATTGAGTTCTTGCGATACACAGTCAAAGAAAAACCCTCTTCTGTGCATGGCGTGTTTGTGCTGTGTGCGAGAGCTGTTTGCTTAATTTTTACTGGATTGTAAATTCCTGATTTTGCATATAAACTAGCACACCTCAAGCGCTCGTCCTGTATGAAATTTGAAAGGAGTGGATAAAAACAAAATCTGAACTAGCTAGTGTTTTCAAGACTTTACATATATCAAATCAATTCATGCCTGAGAATAAGAGGATTTTTTTTCCATTTCAATTTAGAAAAAGAATGGAATGGTATGCTTGATGCCATGGTAATTTAAAAGTTTTAATGATTGACCTCTTAAATGAGCCAGAATAAAGGAAAATCATTAGATTGATTTATTATTATTATTATTATTATTATTATTATTATTATTATTATTATCTATTTGTACTTATTCGATTTTAACATATATAAAACAGAGTTGACCGATTTGATTTTTTATTTGGCTCGGTTCAATACTAAACCAAATTGTTTGAGCCGGTGCCCCCACCCCACCAAAAAAGACCAAAAATAAAAACTATCTTTAATTGGGTAGCTCAAGCCTACCTTCTAGGGCCGAGGTTCGTAGACCAAAACTGTTTGAGCAACTACAAGCCTTCAATTGTAGGTCTGGGCAAGAGCATGAAGAGGATTTTGTTGTGAACCCACTTATGTCGCTAGACCATGACCATGCATGTGTTTAGAGGGTTTTCATTGGTCAGACTGGCCTTCATGATTGTCAGCCCATTGTCCTAATTTACAAATTAATATATTTCTTATTTATTTTAATTTGATTTATGAAAATCACCAGACTTATGTATTAACTATAGCTTTAATAGAAACTTTTACGGCAATCATAGAAGAGAAATAAATTAATGAGAAGAAAGAAAAAAATTATATTCGGCTTCGTCAATGAGTTTATATTTTCATGTTCTTAAAAAATCATCTCACTTAAAAACTTAAACTTGTAAGTGAGATCCATAATATAATTTATATTATTCTCTAACACCCTCTATCAAGTGAAAATCCTTTGGGCTTGAAACTTACACAGACCCATATCACCTTGTGCTTGGTTTTTATCAAATAGAATGGTGAGATTCGAACTCGTGATCGCTAGGTCAATATGTTTTTTATATCATGTTAAGGAACCATCTCACCTAAAAGCTTGATATTGAGCCTCACTTACAAGATTAAATTTTTAGATGAGATAGTTTTTTAACACATGTTGTGTCAATAATTCTAACATAGGATAATGATTATTTTGTGGAGGATTTCACCTTGAGTAGATGGCCCGAAACTCCTCTCACCTGCATGTAATCCTCCAATTAAACTAGGATTTTGGTGAAAGTGTTTGATACTGAATTTCTTTTTTTCCCCTGTTGAAATTGATTTTTATTTAATTTTAAATTATTTTTTAGTGTTTTTAAATTATTTTTATAGGATTATGTTAAAAATCAATATATGTTATTTAAATAAATTTCTAAGCAAAAACTATTTTAGCAAGGAAAACAATATCTTTTCTTCTTTATTTTTCAGGCTAGGAGTAATTTATCTTGTAATGGGTATCGAGATCTTAGAAACGAAAAAATAAAACCTTAAAAAAAAACATCTGCGCTGGAATTTAGTTACTTCACTTGTTATAAGAATTAAAAATTTAAAATAAAAATGATCCTACACTTCCCTGAAAAGAGAGAATCTTATAGACTGGTGGAAGGACTGTCCTCCACCACACTGCCCAATAATTGAAGCCCACAAACCATGTTTGACTTTAAACCTA
This sequence comes from Salix exigua, assembly GCA_032356905.1. Lineage (NCBI taxonomy): Eukaryota > Viridiplantae > Streptophyta > Magnoliopsida > Malpighiales > Salicaceae > Salix > Salix exigua. The sequence goes on from CM063591.1 coordinate 1,392,546, forward strand.
GTTGTCGACTATTCTTTTGAGGATGTGTATGCATTTGTGTCCTGTAATTTGTCCACAAAATTTACAAACAGCAATAATTCAATTATAATTATTAAATTTGTTCAGCTTTATGAGATAATTTGAAAAACCTGTAAAATAAGACTTTGCTCAAAGTTAGATTGTAAGCTGAATTGTAAAATATATTAATTTGTTGAGTTTTAATGACTCAATAGACTCAAACCTGATCTTATCAAAATAATATGAAAATAATTATTTTTTTTAATTTTATTTTAAATTAAACAATACTAATATAAAATGCACAAAGTGATGAAAAGAGAAAAATGATTTTATATATCTCACGTGCACACAACTCATTCCAATTCATTCGTGTTTCATAATACAAAATGAGCCCAAAAAAAAACAAAAAAACTAGTTGCAAGCCCAATTATTTGTAGCTCATTATCACGGGAACACGAAATATACAGCAAATAGAATAGACTTGTCGAAATACCATATACTTGCAACGATTATCAGGATTACGGGGATACCCGACCCAGATTTACACCAGATGCAGTCCTTTTCAAATCATCCCCGCCCGGCATTACCATGCCCGAATACCCTTGAACCATACCCGTGCTTGCATTCCGAACTCCGTAATAAACCTGTTGATTCGCCCCATCAGAAACCATTCTAGCACCATCATACGGGTCCATAGCCGCAACGGGCCTCATTGCCATTCCGCTGTACACTTGACCCATTCCTTGCACAGCTTGGTGGTATCGAACCGGCATCTGCCCAGTTGCAATCGGGAACTGCTGAACATATGGGGAGCGAATTTGAACATTCCCTGGTGGAATTGTTCCCTGAACATAATAAACCGGCATTTGCTGTACAGGAGCACCGGAATAACAAGAGTCGGGGATATAATGCATGACTGGGTTACCCGGGTATCCGGTTGGTTGTGTCATTGGTACTGGGGTCTCAATTTGCTCAGAATAACCCTGGACCGGTGTCTGTCTCCCCTGTACTGTTATCGGATCTGGGTTATCGGGTTTGGTCTTGATCAGTGGAAGCTCCAGGATTGAAGGCACAGTAGGCACAGCTGATGAAGTTGAGCAGTATGGGGAAGAGACAACCGGGGCAGGAGAACCCGGATCGGAAGCTGAAACACTATCGTTAACGAAACGGGGCTTGTGCTTGGTCTCGTCCGAATTCTCCATCCCGAATAGATAATCTGGCACTTCAGAAATAATTGAAGAAACCTCGGACCTTCCACGTTCTAGCCTCCTAGCGCCCGAATTAAGAGCATCAAAAAACCAGTTTTCACGGTTAGCTGATCCATCGAGAAGTGAACTAATACTACTTGCTCTTGACGACTCCTCGTTTGTTGTAGAGAACAGAAATAGCCTAAGCCGAGCCGAACGTGGATTTTGATTGTGGAAAACACGATCATATTCATCCATCATGTTGTCAACATCCTCATCAGTTGTCACAGATATCAAAGCATCAAGATCTTCATTTGGAAGTTGATACTTGACGCTCAAGTTAACAATTCCTGACACAGATAATATTATAAACGAATCAGAACAGCACATAACTGAATATTTATTTTGTAATGAATTAGGTTTTTTTTATATCCAAAGTACCTGACAGTTTTGATAATTTGGTGATGAGGGTAGAGAAAGTTGTGGAGCGATGGACAGCAACTATACGAGTGTCACCACCAGCATATCGGAGCTGATTGTCGTGGGGGCGGGGGAGAATTTTGCCTCCGAAGCTGCACATGAAGCGCACGCGTGGGTCATGCGACGAGTGGTAATCGGACCGAGGAGAGGAGGCTACAGAATCTGTGGCGACTGAATCCAGCTCTGATGGATGCAGGGACGACATGTCTGAATATCACAGTGGGTTTCGTTAGAAAACCAAGAGCCAAACCATGTAAATGTAAACGAAAGAGAATGTTTTGCTTCTTCAAATTTATTTAGAATGATTGTCCGGTGATGAATCAGCAACACAGAAGAGGCTGGCATGGACAGGGGGCCACTTACTTTATATAATCATGATTTATCTATTTATTTATTTATTTATAGTTGAATATCAACATCCTGATGATGATGTACCCTACCTCATAGGGAAAGATGTTTTATTGCACAAACATGGCTTTGCATTTTCTTTTATAGTGTGAGTGGTGGTGGGAGTTTGGGCGGTGAGATTGCTGTTGGATTGGTCATTGCTTGAATAAAGTTTTTTTTGTCAAACAATAAAAATTAATAATTATGCAAAGCAATCTATTTTGTCAAGATTCACATGAACATCGAAAGTTGGCATTGCCGAAGTTGGTAGTGGTCACTATTACAATCGAGCAACTGACAATTTTCTACTCCAAGCTACTTAATTTGATCTCGTCACGATTATATCATAAATATTTCACAATTTTAAATAATGTTTTTTTTTTTTGCATATATCCAATGGTTTGGAGGTCCGAGTTATTAACACACAACAATCATGCAGACATGAATCAGGCAGCAGAATTGAAGAAGCGAAACAATAAAGAATCAAGTAAGCCATGCAGATCATGCACATCATGCATGCCATGCAGAGATGAAGATTGCTTTAAAAGGAAAGCAATCCGTGTGATTCAACTAAGGAAGGAAAATCACAAGCATACCGAGTATGAGTTATGCAGTGATGAAAATAGAAAACAAAATCAAAAGGATCAATCACGACAGCAGAATATTGGATCCCACGTCTCATGCCTTAATATTGAAGAAGCAACGGTCACAACTTAGAATAGCAACTTAGTCAATTAAGGGATCTAATTTCATTTACATTCCTTTATTGTATCCTCGTGAATTCCAAATCAGCTTGTATTTATACATCCGTAGCTCTGCCTAAAGAGGCATCAAGTGAATGAACAACAATCTCTTTATCGTCAAATTGTGCTCTCGATCTCATAATTTCTTTAAGTTTCCCTTCAATTCCTATTTTTCTCTTGGTATCGGAGCCTCTCGTGGGCACTAACCGAGATCCAACTCAAATCCATTCATGAGACATGACTTCTCTTTCACTCAATGTAGGGAATTTTGTTACACTCAAACTCACTTCCACCAATTATCCATCTGTGGCGGGAACAAGCCATGGGACTTGCAGAAAGTCAAGATTTGCTTGGGCACCTCACCAATGAAGATCCAGCTCCACCCAAATATGTCACACCAAATTCCTCAAACACGTAAAACTTCGAACCCGGAATGAATGAAGCCTACATCACTTGGAGAAAACAGGATCGTCTCCTCGAGAGGATGGCTAATTGGAACACTCTCGAAGAATCTCTTGGACTAGTTGTGGGATTAGACACAACGAAATGCAGTATGGGATGCACTCAAAAATGCATATGCTTGAAGACTCTCTTGAGCGAGTTCACACTCGGACAACAGATGTCATACCTTCGAAAGGATGACAACAAAACACTTGGTGAACACATCCAAGTGTTTAAAAGCCTATGCGATAGCCTTGTCGCAATTGGGAAATCAGTCCCAGATAAAGAAAAAGTCTTCTGCCTTCTTACCAGCCTTGGTCCCCATTATGAAACATTCACCACAACCATGCTAAAACCACCAAGACCTTCATATTCTGAACTTATATCACAAGTTCAGTGTCTTGATCAAAGACGAAATTGGTTCACAAATCAAACCAATACACACACACCTCAGATGGCCTTCTATGGACAGCATCAACAAAGGTATCCAAAAACAGGATACCAAGGCAACAAACCAAGTTTCAGCTCAACAGGAAGGGGATTTCAAGCACAACAGTCAAAAAACCTCAACCATGGACATTTATCCAAGGGTGATTCGAATCTCCAAAGCAGACGACCTCCTCCACCAGGAGAACGTCGTATGACTGCTACTGTAAAGGGATCTCTATCGTGAAGAAAAATGTCAGATCTGTGGGACAATGGGGCACATTGCAAAAATATGCTTGGTGGATACCAAAAAGAACAACACCACAACGCAACAATATACCACAAGCCCTTGCAGCCCTCACCTTGGATAATACTCGTCACGTAAGCAGAATGGACTTGAGACACAGTGCCTCAAACCACATGACAGTGAGCAAGGTATGTTAACCGACATTCAAGAATATACTGAGTTCGGACTCGGTTTTAATCGGTGATGGATCCTCTCTACCTATACTTGGTGTAGGGAACTCTAGCATCAAACAGAAAAACAAATCTTTATCCCTTAACAATGTCTTACTTGTCCCTCAATTACTGAAAAACCTCGTTATCTATAAGTCATCTCACGGACCAACATCCAGTTAAATGTGAATTCACTAATGTTGATTTTCTTGTTAAGGAACGCCAGACAGGCGGGTGGTGATTACGGGAGGCGCAAGGGTGATCTTTATGTTCTCTCAAACTCTCCGAATTATATTTTTCAAATCGTTTCAAGACTGGATCACCTACCATTTGGCATCAACGCCTAGGACATCCACAGGCTTCTACCTTGCAATTGCTAAAGAATAAAGGATTGATCGAAATCAATGGAAATTTGAAAAATGAGCATGTCCGTGATAGTCGTCAATTAGGAAAATTAAGCAGATTACCTTTTTCTCATTCCAAACATCTTAGTTCGGGTATTTTTGACAAAGTTCATTGTGACTTATGGGGTCCAACTTGTTTTATCCATTGAAAAGTTTCAATATTATGCATGCTTAGTTGATGATTTCTCTAAATATACTTGGATCATCCCTTGAGAAACAAATCTGATTTTGTAAATGCTTACCTAGCTTTTGAACAATATGTTAGCGAGGCAGTTCAACAGACAAGATCAAAATTTTTCACTCGAGATGGAGGAGGAGAGTTCATAAATTCTAAGCTATCTGCACATTTTTGTCCACTGGAATTCTACATCAGGTATCATGTCCATACACACCTCAACAAGCAGGTATGGTTGAAAGAAGACATAGAATTATACGTGAACTGGGCATGACCATGCTTTGTTTCATAGTGGTGTTCCTCTATTTTTATGGGTTGAGGCATTCTCCACAGCAGTATATTTGATGAATAGATTGCCTTCATCCGCTATTAATCATGAAACTCCATATTTCAAACTACACGGCACACACCAGATTATAGCTCCTACGTGTATTTGGTTCAAAATGCTTCCCATACACTTGGGACACAAAAAAACAAGTTTGATCCCAAGTCGAGTACCTGTGTTTTCATAGGATATAGTGACAAACACAAAGGATACAAATGTTTTCACACACCTAGCAAAAAACTTTCATATCTAGGCATGTTGTATTTGATGAGCATGTTTTTCCATATAAACAAACACAACAATCTCATGTTTCTTCATCCACACAGACATGCCATAAGCATATTTGATTCATGGTTACATTTTGATAACTCTACATATTCTACACACAGTGAACCTCAAGTTCCCACAACAAGTATCCTCTTCACCTATACTTACGATCCCATTGCTAACATCCGATCCCGAGTACTACTTCAGGTCTTGCTACGGTTTATGATGATATCCAACGGACCAGGATGCTATCCTCATCCACCGATAGCATACCCGAGCAATCACCGACCACTTCACTTGATTTAAACCCTTCGAGATCAGCACATACAAGTTTCCCACGGTCAAAACCAACAACCTCAAAGTGACATCTCACGGCCTCAACAATCACGTTCCATAGTCACAAGATCTCGAAAGGGATCATCAAACCAAATCCCAAATATGCTCTAGATTGTCATTGCTCTCGGCTAGTATACCTCGTGAGCCCCATAATATACGCTCTGCTTTAGCTCACCCTGGTTGGAAGGCGACAATGATCGAAGAACTTGAAGCCCTGCACAAAAACCAAACATGGAAATTAGTTCCTCGAACCCAGAAATGCATGTTATAGGATCTAAATGGGTTCTCAAATCAAAGCTAAAGACAGATGGATCACTAGATCGTCTAAAGGCTCGGGTTGTAGCTAAAGGATACCATCAAGTAGATGGTCAAGATTACATCGAAACTTTTTCTCCAGTCATCAAACACTGGAACAATTCGATTGGTAATCACGATAGCTCTAGTAAAAAATGGGAGCTGCGTCAACTTGACGTAAAAATGCTTTTCTCCATGGTTTAATATCCGAAGAGATATATATGGAACAGCCCCCGGCATGGCTGATCCAAAACATCCCCACCATGTATGCAAACTTCAAAAGGCCATTTATGGTCTTAAACAAGCACCTCGTGCTTGGTTTGATAGATTCAGACACTTATCTTCTAACATATGGTTTCTTTTGCAGCTTAGCGAGATCCTTCCCTGTTTATATTTCACTCTCAACAAGGAACTCTTGTTTTACTTCTCTATGTCGATGATATACTTCTCACAGGATCGTGTTCCACACTCGTATCCTCATTCATTCAACTTTTAAGTTCGAATTTTCTATGAAAGACCTAGGACAACTTCATCATTTTCACGGGCATTGAAGTCACAACTACCTCTGATGGACTTCATCTTTCTCAATCACATTATGCTCTTACTATACTTGAGAAAGCTCAAATGGTTGATTGCAAACCAATGAACACACCTCTTGAGACAAAAATGCATGTCTCAACCGAGCGAATTGCTTGATGATCCATCATATTTTCGAGGGCTTGTAGGTGCTTTACGAGTACTTAACCCTCACCGAGGCCGGACCTCTCTTATAGTGTCAATTATACATCTCAATTCATGCATGCCCCCACAAGTAGCACACTTGAAACCGGTTCGCGAATTCTCGGATATGTCAAAGGCACCATAACTTCAGGATTACATCTTACATCCAATACAACACTTGATCTTTGTGCTTTTTCCGATGCAGATCAGGTTGGTTGTCCCACAACCAGGCGATCAACCACTCAGCTATTGCACGTTTCTTGGAAAAACCTGGTCTCGTGGTGTGCAAAAACAACGATACCATCTCTCGCTCCAAAGATCGAGCGGAGTATCGAGCCATGGCTAATACTCGCTGCAGAACTAACATGGTTGTCATTCCTTCTTGCAGATCTTCGCATTCAATCAAGCATCACCTCCAATCCTCTCATCGTGACAACATAAGTGCTCTACACATGACAATCAACCCGAGTGTTTCATGCTCGTAGTAAACACATTGAGTTAGACTATCACTTTGTGCGTGAAAGGGTTGCATTAGGACTCCTTGTCACTCATCACATTCCCTCCACGAACAGTGGCCGATCTCTTCACCAAACCAATGTCCAAGTCGGCTCTCGCGTATTTTAGAACCAAAGCTGTGCCTTCAACCTCGACGCAGTTTGAGGAGAGGTATTAACACACAACAATCATGCAGACATGAATCGAGCAGCAGAATTGAAGAAGCGAGAAACAATAAAGAATCAAGTAAGCCATGCAGATCATGCACATCATGCATGCCATGCAGAGATGAAGATTGCTTTAAAAAGGAAAGCAATCCGTGTGATTCAACTAAGGAAGGAAAATCACAAGCATACCAAGTATGAGTTATGCAGTTGATGAAAATAGAAAACAAAATCAAAAGGATCAATCACAGACAATGTAATATTGGATCCCACGTCTCATGCCTTAATATTGAAGAAGCAACGGTCACAACTTAGAATAGCAACTTAGTCAATTAAGGGATCTAATTTCATTTACATTCCTTTATTGTATCCTCGTGAATTCCAAATCGACTTGTATTTATACATCGTAGCTTTGCCTAAAGAGGCATCAAGTGAATGAACAACAATCTCTTTCTTGTCAAATTGTGCTCTCGATCTCATAATTTCTTTAAGTTTCCCTTCAATTCCTATTTTTCTCTCGAGTCTGAATAAATATAAAAAAAATTCATTTTTTTTTATTCTTATCATCCTTGACATAAAATGTGAAGTTCAATGATGCTCATCTTTCACCACCTCCATGTGTATAAAAGTATTCCAAGAACCTGCCAAGAACTTATCAGCATTAATAATATATAAAGAATATTCATTTTTTATTAATGATGCACAAAAAATATTTATCCCTTGCTATATGATGTCAGAGAAAAATAATACTTCAGTTCTTCATCTAAAAAAAAACAGAGACACTTGGTCTATGAATATCTCATAAGTTGTAAATTGTTAATATCAAAAATATTTTTTTAAATAAATTAATCATTTTAATATATTTTCAAATAAAAAATATTTTAAACGCCGTTTGTCTTATTTTGCATTTTAAATAAAAAAAATTTAATATTTTTAAATTCTGGTGTATTAATGTTAAAAATATTTTTTAAAAATTTTAAAAAAATATTATTTTAATATATTTATAAATAAAAAAACAATTTGAAAACCACCTCAAGACACAGGCCATAAAATTACTGGTAAACGAAGGCTTCAGATAATCCACCGCGAGTTTCCTGCTCTGGAAAAGGGACTTTTCCGTTGATGTCAGGTTGGGCACTTGAAAAAGGCAATCAGAGCTGCACCCAGTCTAGACCGGCTCGGTTAGGTCCCACATGGGTTACCGCCACCGTGGCCGCGTCTGATTGGGTGTTTTAACGTGGTGGCTAGTCACCATTTTTTGTCCCTGATGATAATGCTAGCCCCACTCCATTGCTTCCACTATGCAACTTACTGTCCAATCACATCCCGGTAATCGGTGTGTCTTGTAGCTTAGCATCGCAAATCTGTGTCCCGGGGTCCCGTAGTTTGTAACTGGTGATCGGGGTTGAAAATACTTGTTTTGTATTTTAATAATATTTTTATTAAAAAATATAATAAAATTATTATTTTTATTTTTTAAAATTATTTTTGATATCATTAAAATATGTTTAAATCATTTAAAAATTTTAATTTAGAGCAAAAATAAAAACATTTTTTTTTTTTAAATTTCAAAAATATTTTTAAAATACAAATCACAGTTTAAAACACCCTTTTTTAAGTACTGGAAAATTACGGTGCTTGAGCCGGGCTGAAAAGATACAAGTTTAAGGGTTTAAGATTAGAGGTAGCATGATGTGTTTTTTTTTTTTGTCTTTTATAAGTAAGAAATCAATAGGGACAAAAGCCTAAAAAATGATCCACAACCAAGTCATTGGCTTCCTAGTTTGAGGATGAAGATGTTGTTGTCTTCAAAATGACACATCGTTTTTATATCCTGGTAAAATTAGTAATTTGTATTGGAAACAAAATGAACCCATTTTACACAATCTAATTTAGTCATGGAACTTCAATACCTTTTCGTTTTAGTCTTTGGTTTAAGCAAATTTTCAACTCAGTGTAAAATTAGATATTTTTCTTTATTTTTTTTAATTTCACTCATAATCCAACATGATTTTTAACAAAAATATTTTTACAAACTTGTCTCCCAAACAAGTTTGGTTATTTCCTATGACTTAACTTTTAGTGGTAACAAAATAGATACTAAATCATTTTGTAATTAACATATTGCATACTCTTGCAATTGACCATTTTAATTCAAAACAAGTTCGAATTAATTTCAGGCCATGATGATGTTTATTATTATTATATTATTATTCTCTAAAATTGCATGATATGTTTTCTTTTTTTATTAACATGGACACTTATCTTAATTAATTTTATGTATCTTGAAATTAATAATTATATAAACTTTCAATAATTATAATATTAACAACCACTCGAATATAGAATCATTAAAAAAAACCTTTAAGTCTACTAGATAGTTACATGATTTCCCGTTGTGATTGATGTTGAAATGCGTACTAGTTTGTTAGAACAAGTTGGGATTGATTTAAGGGAAATTACGAGAAAGAAAAAAAAAAGGGACAGCTACGTCTATGGCTATAGCTATGGCCATGTTGGTCGGTGACTAGCTGAAATGCCATTGGATCAGAAACCAAGCATTGGGCCAATGAAAGCAGAGTAAAAAGCTGGTTCGAAAACGATAAAGATATGTAGAAAGCAACCTGCTGCTCCTCTTGTCTTAAAAAGATAATATTATTATTCTTAAAAAGAAAAGGCTTCCCGGGATTAATTTATTTTTATTAAAATAATTGCTTAATTGATTTATATTTTGAACTGGTCAAGTTCTAAATTGATCCACCGGATTGTGGAGTTTTATCAATTGGGTGTCTGATAATTAAAAAGGAAAAAAGGTGAACTTATTTGACTTTGGGGCTTGGGCCTTTCTCAATCTCATTCGTTTCTTCTCTGGCCCAAAAAGGGAAACCAACTCGCACATAGATAAGCTTTGTCAGGCCTGAGCAACAGGGCACTATTTTTTTTATTGCAACTATGCAGGCCAACATATCTTCTACACCAAATATTTAGAAAAAAAAAACAAACAGACGACTCATCACTTGCTGATACAAACGATATGTCGTCTGATTTGCCTAGATCATAGTCACTATGGTGATAAAAAAAAATAATCAGATCTTAAGCTTATTTTGACTTAAAAGCTTTTTTTTCAATCCATTTTTACTTAAAAAACTACAAAATATCGTAATAACTGTGATAAATCTATTTATAAGTTCAAAAAACCATTTTAAAAACTGAAATCAACTTGAAATAAAAAATTAACTCGAGTTTAAATATGTTTTTTCAGTAAGGATAATGTAAATTAATTTCATTAAATAAAAATATTTGACACAAATATGAGATATGAATACTATGCTTCGGGTTTTGCAATGAGATTTCAATTAAAAGTCCTCAGAATGGTAATTTTTAATATTTTTTTCAAATGTAATTTAGCAAATTAAAATTCATAATGGCGCTTCGTGTTAAGAATTTGAAGAAAAAGAGACTGAAATAATATATCCAAAATGGCACTTTGCGTTTTAACTGTATATAAAAATATATTTTAAATAAAAAATATTAAACTAATAATCTTCAATAATTTTGATGTGTTTATACGAAAAAATAATAGAAAAATATTTAAAAATATTTTTCTTAAAAAATCATTTTAAAAAATCAACGTACACATCAATACAAGGCTATTTAGGAAATTTTATGAAAATATTAATAAAACGTTCATTTTATTTTTTAATTAAATTAATTAATTTAGTGTTTTCTAATAATTTTAATACAATTATATTAAAAATAATTTTAAAAAATATCATTTTAATATATTTATATAAAAAAAACACTTTTAAAAAAGTCAAAACACACTCCAAAGCCCCTTTAAAACGCGGGGAAGTATCTTCCAAATAAAGAATCACCGAATACTCTCTGCCAGCTTCGGCCAACATCAATGAGTCCACACACGAAGGATCGGATGGCTTTACGACTGTTTGGTAGTATAGTTGATACCTTTTAAAAATGTATTTCAATCTATTTTTAATATCTGAATATTAATTTTTTTTTTAAAAAAAAATCATGTTCTTGGATAGGCAAGTTAATCATCACATTAAAATAATAAAATATGTGCATTTCAAATCTGAACGATGCTTAATTATTATTGGACAGCACAACATTCAATGATGAATCACGAGCAAATATATGAGTAGGTCGGATGATCCTTTCTTTCTTTTTTCTATTCCTAGCTAATACATATATATATATATATATATAAACTATACTAAGAAATAACCTAACTTTATATCTTAATATAGTTAATTTATTGATTCATGGTTATTGTTTGTTTATACTAAAATTGATAGCGTGACAAAACAAATAGGATGGTGTTTTTGAATAATCGGTCAACTCAAAGTCATATAAATGTGGGATGTAATCAGTTTTTTATATAGGTATTTTAGATTTCAGATTTTTAAAGGGTTTTCTTGTCATTTAAATTATTAAAAATATTAGTTGTAGTATAGAAAATTATTTTACATTGTTTGTGCTATCTTTCTAAATGGCTAGCAATTACTTAGATATGTGACCTTTGCTATGTTTCGAGCCATATAAAGAAACTTTCTTCCATAAAAAAAGAACGGTAAATTGTTGATAATATGTTTTAAAAAGTAAGAGAACTCTAGCACTCGGTCCATTATGTCTATTTCATTTAATTACATAATTAAAAAAAGCAGCAACAATAAATGGATCAAATTAAAAAAAAGTAGTGATCACGATGACCAAAAGAAAAGAATCTTACAGAGTCGAGCCAAACCAGAAAAATATTCAATTTTCAAAAAAATAATCCTACAATAAAAGTTTAAATCAATGTGGGTTAACCTGTTAAACTAATGATTTAAGTAATGAAATGAGAATAATCCTATACAAAAAAGAGTGAAGAAAATGACAAAGCTCAACTACCACCAAACCCACAATTGAAGAATAAAATAAATATAAAAAATAGACCTAATAACATATCAATCTTAATTTGTTCACCCTAACGATATTTCTAGATCAATGTTTTTCATTATCTTTTATTTTACTTGCATATTTTCAAATAATTAACCAATCCTTGAATAAAAATAAATGATTTTATATTTATTATTATTATTAAATTATTAGAATTTCCCTTTAAATCCATATAATTATTTACAAATTTTTTATTTTTCATATTATTTTGAAAGATAGTTTGAGCCAGATAAAACTAAATTCTCTTCCATCATTTTTTTTAATTTGTAAAATATATTAATCGATTTAATTAAGGTAATACAAAGTGATTAATATCTTCATGAATTATAATTTTTAATTACAAGCACGGGGTCAATTACGGTCCAATTTAAATTATTATATTTTTAGGATTTCTGGTGAGAGTCTATGTTAGGAAGTTTTGATTTTTTAAAAAAGAAGGAAAAACCGATGAATTGAAAACATTTGTTTTTTTTTTTTTGAAAATCAAATGTTCCAAATTAAAGAAAAAAGAAGAAGAAGAAATCGATGGATTAGGAATGAAGAATTTTTTATGGACCTCTTCCTCAATTAAAGGATTCGAAATCCTCTATATATTTCCTTTTCCTTTATAGATTATGTGTAAAATGAGATACAAGACCACACCAGCAGACCATCAAGCATTTCCATTCTCTCTCTCTCTCTTTTTCCAAATAAAATACATTCAAAATAAAGGTAATATATATATATATATATAGCAAGATGTGAAGATCTGCGATAAGGAATTCGTCAACTTGCAAGCTTGTTGATAGAATTTGCTTTCACATCAACAGCTAGTTTGTTGTTTTATATTTATCCTATCCCTCTAATTATATTCCATGATCTTGGAGGGTTAACACCCACATGGACACAACGGCTTATTTTTGTTCATTCACATTGCTCCTTTGAGCCGCCATCTCTTCCTTTCACGTTCAAAATCTGTCCAAAATATTTGGAGTATCTTAAAGAATTCTTTTCAGCTCCTGATCTGTTTCTTAACCATGACAAGCTTTACATGTTAACCCTGTAATATTCCTTGAAACCTTAAAGCTTGCATGATCTCAGCATTTATATTCCGTGCTCAGAGCAAATGATGGGGTCTGGACCAATCGATCCAATCAATTTTGCTTTGGATACAGTCAACTTCGCTCTGGCAACAGTACTTCAACACTCGAAGATTGGAAAGTGATGAAAGATTTTTTGGATTCCCTTTCTTATCTTTCCTAGCTTTTAGAGGAATCTTGAAAGGCAAAAGCAAGGCAACGATATTGCTATCTTGATTTGCTTTAACGCTGCAGCTCTCCATTTCATTAACAGCAGTGGGAGATTGCTTTGCACGCCATAATAGTAATACGTACTGTTCTCTTCAAAGTTAACAAGAAGGAAAGGTGAGCCCGTCACTTCTTTTATGTGCTAATCTTGATATGGTATCTTCGTGGATTGATATTATATTTGTGTAGATATTTAATACAGCCATGTATTCAAAGTGGATGCTTGAATAAACATTGGCTACCAGGATTCCAGATTCTGAATCACAAGGAACATCACTATTTTCTTGTTCTGCTGTTAAGATTTCAGATGGACAGTTCTTTGTTTAGTCATGCTTTTATGCTTCAAGATACATGATATTAACACTGGCTTACTATTTTGTAGGGGCTAGCCATGACTATTGCAAATGGAAAAAATGACGCTCCAATTGCAACAAGAACTGGGGTTTGCATCAATATTTCTTTGCTTGGCTAGTCATGGGATAGTGAGTTTCTTCCAGTCAATGAAGTTAAGGATATGCTAACTCTTCTTCTGTGATGGCCAGGGAAAAGCTAAAGGAATTGTAGTTTGCTGGTTTCTTGGACTTGGTTCTCTTGTCTCATGGAACAGCATGCTGACCATAGGAGATTCCTACTATACTTTGTTCCCGGTAGGCTTCTCATAAACATTATTTTGCATCTCTTGCGTAAGTTATATTTGTCTTTGTTCTTAAAAGTATGGTAGAGTTTAAGGTTTTGAGATTCAATGTTTAAACAATCTTGCGCCTAAGCAAGGCAATATGGTCAACGGGACTAGAAAAACTATCTGTTTGATGATGATTTTCTTTTGTTTGAAGAAATACCATCCTTCAAGGGTACTTACCCTTGTTTACCAACCATTTGCCCTTGGAACAATGGCAATACTAGCTTATAAAGAGGCAAAGATCAATACTAGAAAGCGGAACATAGCCGGGTACCTACTCTTTACTGCAAGCACTCTCATGCTTATGGTTGTAAGTAATTTGAACAATTCCTATCTATTATGGTTTAATTTATTTCCCATCAATTTTGAATTCATGACTCATTGATTCTGATAATTGTGACAGGTGGATTTCGCCACATCAGGAAGAGGAGGCATTGGACCTTTTGTTGGAATATGTGCAGTTGTTGCTGCGTTTGGAATTGCAGATGCTCATGTCCAAGGTGGGATGGTCGGAGACATGGCTTTCATGTGTCCAGAATTCATGCAGGTTACACTTCTTGGGATTCTTTTTCAATTGGTTTTCCACTCTAAAACGCAAGGAACCTTGCATCTTATCGCACCTTGGGTGTCTTTTCCTGCAGTCTTTCTTTGCTGGGCTGGCTGCATCAGGAGCTCTGACCTCTGGTCTGCGATTGATCACTAAAGCAGCATTTGATAAATCTAAAAATGGTCCTCGCAAGGGAGTTAGTATGTCACTTTTCCTTGAGCGACAGAGAAACTTAATATCTTATTCTGTTATTTCTCTTACTGATCAACTGGAATTTCTATTCGACACTTGCATTGGTCATATCATTACAATTAGAGGAGAATGGCCCTTCTCCTATGCTGGTGTGGTTTGTAGTCTCGTAGTGATTAGTTTGTAGTTCATGAAAATGGGGCTAGGCCTTCAGCAGAAAGATAAAAGGATAATATACAGGTTACGTAACTTGAGCAGAATAAAAATAATATCCGCAGAACTTCAGATCCATTGGCAAATTCAAATCGAGTTTTTCGTAAGACTTCTGAATTTGTGCTGCAGACTTGATTGATGAGTATTTCTTGATTGCCAATGTTTGCAGTGCTATTTCTTGGAATTTCCACTTTCGCGGAGTTCCTATGTGTGTTGCTGTATGCATATCTCTTCCCTAAACTGCCAATAGTGAAGTACTACCGCTCGAAGGCAGCCTCTGAAGGATCAAAGACTGTTTCAGCTGATCTAGCTGCTGCTGGCATCCAAACACCAGCAGACCATCAAGTATTTCCACATTTTATCCTTACTCAGTGTTCATATATTTCCTTGAAAAGATGACCATTATGTCTCATATTGCACGCGGCTCAAGGATAAGTTCCATGCCGTTGTCTGAAATTTGATGTCTTCTGTTCTTGCAGGCTGCTGATGTTGTCAAATCTCCGGAGAGACTAAGCAACAAACAGCTACTGTTCCAGAATATCGATTATGCACTTGACCTATATTTGATATACGTGCTGACATTGTCAATTTTCCCGGGATTCTTGTATGAAAATACCGGTGAACACCAGTTGGGATCATGGTAAGTTCTCACATGTCAAGCAAGATTCTAGAACTGCATTTTCAGTTTCCTTTCTGGTTTTTTAAATCTATGGCATTGAGAGGACCTCTACATGTCCAAAATTTGATCATGTTACGCTCGAAAATTCATGATTTGGTCTAGCACTTTCTCGCTCATGCTGACTAGGGATGTTTCAGGTATCCTCTAGTTCTAATTGCAATGTACAACTTGTTGGATCTCATATCAAGATACCTCCCCCTTGTTCCATGGTTGAAGTTGGAGTCCAGAAAGGGCCTCATGATTGCAATTCTATCTCGTTTCCTACTTGTCCCTGCATTCTACTTCACTGCGAAATACGGTGATCAAGGATGGATGATCTTTCTAGTCTCTTTCCTGGGACTAACAAATGGCTATCTCACTGTCTGCGTCCTTACGACTGCACCGAGGGGTTACAAGGTTAGTTAACCGTACGATGATGTCCAGTGCTTCAAATGCTATATCTGGTTTTGCTTACAAGTGAAAATCTGTGGATGATTTTGGTTTTGCAGGGTCCTGAGGCAAATGCACTGGGCAATTTGCTTGTGCTATGGCTATTGGGTGGCATATTTTCAGGGGTTTCCCTTGACTGGCTCTGGCTCATAGGAAAAAAGAATGCCTTCTAGAGATCAGCCAGGTGTATCTGCAACTGATAAAGAAAGTCTATTCCTTTCCATTGATGCAATCCTGATGCCATTCCTCAATTTGTGAAAGCAACAAAGTCGCCTGCAAGAAACAATAGTCATTAGGATGGTAGTAACCTGTCAAGAAATGTGTTGATTGCCATCTGTTAGTCCTAAGCATGTTTTAGCTAACATGCCTTCAAGTTAAATCGCATCTTTCAGTAAATATCAAGCACAGTAGTGAAATTATATTCTGAGATTAATTATGATATCGATGTGTTTCTCACTTTGGCCGGCTGTGTACCAGCTTACTCGCATCATATATATATATATATATATATATATATATATATATATATATATATATATATATATATATATATATATATATATATATATATATATATCATCAGTGTTCAACCCTACTATACATGTTTATTATGATAGTAGTGTCTTACTTATTTACTGGACTTGTGTAATGTTACAGGTATGAAAATTAATTGAGATGCGTGTAAGCTGATTTTGGTTATCAAGAAAAAAAATTATATATATATATATAATTATTATTCTATAATAAATAATATATGTGCCGATCTTTCCACAACTCATGCTCTAAATCAAATCAAATCTCACAAAAGATATGATATCTATAATTTTATGATATCGTAAGATATCTGTCATATCTCCAATTTTCTGATTTCGTGCCTTCAGGTTTCGGAGAGAAAATAGGAATTGAAGGGAAACTTAAAGAAATTATGAGATCGAGAGCACAATTTTGATAATAAAGAGATTGTTGTTCATTCACTTAATACCTCTTTAGGCAAAGCTGCGATGTATAAATACAAGCTGATTTGGAATTCACAGGGATACAATAAAGGAATGTAAATGAAATTAGATCCCTTAATTGACTAAGTTGCTATTCTAAGTTGTGACCGTTGCTTCTTCAATATTAAGGCATGAGACGTGGGATCCAATATTCTGCTGTCGTGATTGATCCTTTTGATTTTGTTTTCTATTTTCATCACTGCATAACCGATACTCGGTATGCTTGTGATTTTCCTTCCTTAGTTGAATCACACGGATTGCTTTCCTTTTTAAAGCAATCTTCATCTCTGCATGGCATGCATGATGTGCATGATCTGCATGGCTTACTTGATTCTTCATTGCTTCGCTTCTTCAATTCGTCGCTCGATTCATGTCCGCATGATTGTTGTGTGTTAATACCCTTCCTCAAATCGTGCTTGAGGTTGAAGGCACAGCTTGGTTCAAAATATGCAGAGCTGACTTGGACATTGGTTTGGTGAAGAGATCGGCCACTTGCTCGTGGAGGGAATGTGATGAGTGACAAGGAGTCCTAATGCAACCCTTTCACGCACAAAGTGATAGTCTAACTCAATGTGTTTACTACGTGCATGAAACACCGGGTTGATTGTCATGTGTAGAGCACTTATGTTGTCACGAGAGAGGATTGGAGGTGATGCTTGATTGAATGCGAAGATCTGCAAGAAGAAATGACAGCCATGTTAGTTCTGCAGCAGTATTAGCCATGGCTCGATACTCCGCTTTAGTGCTTGGAGCGAGAGATGGTATGCTTTGTTTTTGCACACCACGAGACCAAGTTTTTCCAAGAAACGTGCAATAGCCGATGGTTGATCGCTCTGGTTGTGGGACAACCAGACTCACCTGCATCGAAAAAGCACAAAGATCAAGTGTTGTATTGGATGTAAGATGTAATCCTGAAGTTATGGTGCCTTTGACATATCCGAGAATTCGCGAACAAGTTTCAAGTGTGCTACTCGTGGGGCATGCATGAATTGAGATGTATAATTGACACTATAAGAGAGGTCCGGCCTGGTGAGGGTTAAGTATCGTAAAGCACCTACAAGCCCTCGAAAATATGATGGATCATCAAGCACTTCGCTCGGTTGAGACATTCATTTTTGTCTCAAGAGGTGTGTTCATTGGTTTGCAATCAACCATTTGAGCTTTCTCAAGTATAGTAAGAGCATAATGTGATTGAGAGAGATGAAGTCCATCGAGGTAGTTGTGACTTCAATGCCCAGGAAATGATGAAGCTGTCCTAGGTCTTTCATAGAAAATTCAGAACTTAAAAGTCGAATGAATGAGGATACGAGTGTGGAACATGATCCTGTGAGAAGTATATCATCGACATAGAGAAGTAAAACAAGAGTTCCTTGTTGAGAGTGAAATATAAACAGGGAAGGATCCGCTAAGCTGCAAAAGAAACCATATGTTAGAAGATAAGTGTTGAATCTATCAAACCAAGCACGAGGTGCTTGTTTAAGACCATAAAGGGCCTTTTGAAGTTTGCATACATGGTGGGGATGATTTGGATCAGCCATGCCTGGGGTTGTTCCATATATATCTCTTCGGATATTAAACCATGGAGGAAAGCATTTTTACGTCAAGTTGACGCAGCTCCCATTTTTTACTAGAGCTATCGTGATTACCAATCGAATTGTTCCAGGTTTGATGACTCGGAGAAAAAGTTTCGATGTAATCTTGACCATCTACTTGATGGTATCCTTTAGCTACAACCCGAGCCTTTAGACGATCTAGTGATCCATTTGTCTTTAGCTTTGATTTGAGAACCCATTTAGATCCTATAACATGCATTTCGGGGTTCGAGGAACTAATTTCCATGTTTGGTTTTTGTGCAGGGCTTCAAGTTCTTCGATCATTGCTCGCTCTCCAACCGAGGATGAGCTAAAGCAGAGCGTATATTATGGGGCTCACGAGGTATACTTGGCTGAGAGCAAGTGACAATCTAGAGCATATTTGGGATTTGGTTTGATGATCCCTTTCGAGATCTTGTGACTATGGAACGTGATTGTTGAGGCTGTGAGATGTCACTTTGAGGTTGTTGGTTTTGACTGTGGGAAACTTGTATGTGCTGATATGAAGGGTTTAAATCAAGTGAAGTGGTTGGTGACTCGCTCAGGCATGCTATCGGTGGATGAGGATAGCATCCTGGTCTGTTGGATATCATCATAAATTGTAGCAGGACCTGAAGTAGTACTGGGATCGGATGTTAGCAATGGTATCGTAAGTATAGGTGAAGAGGATACTTGTTGTGGGAACTTGAGGTTCACTGTGTGTAGAATATGTAGAGTTATCAAAATGTAACCATGAATCAAATATGCTTATGGCATGTCTGTGTGGATGAAGAAATTGTTGTGTTTGTTTATATGGAAAAACATGCTCATCAAATACAACATGCCTAGATATGAAAGTTTTTTGCTAGGTGTGTGAAAACATTTGTATCCTTTGTGTTTGTCACTATATCCTATGAAAACACAAGGTACTCGACTTGGGATCAAACTTGTTTTTCTTGTGTCCCAAGTGTATGGGAAGCACTTTGAACCAAATACACGTGAGGAGTCGTAATCTGGGTGTGTGCCGTGTAGTTTGAAATATGGAGTTTCATGATTAAGAGCGGATGAAGGCAACCTATTCATCAAGTATACTGCTGTGGAGAATGCCTCAACCCATAAAAATAGAGGAACACCACTATGAAACAGACATGATCATGCCCGGTTCACGTATAATTCTATGTCTTCTTTCAACCATACCTGCTTGTTGAGGTGTGTATGGACATGATACCGATGTAGAATTCCAATGGACAAAAATGTGCGGATAGCTTAGAATTTATGAACTCTCCTCCTCCATCCGAGTGAAAATTTTGATCTTGCCGTTGAACTGCCTCGCTAACATATTGTTCAAAAGCTAGGTAAGCATTTACAAAATCAGATTTGTTTCTCAAGGGATGATCCAAGTATATTTAGAGAAATCATCAACTAAGCATGCATAATATTGAAACTTTTCAATGGATAAATCAGTAATGGACCCCATAAGTCACAATGAACTTTGTCAAAAATACTCGAACTAAGATGTTTGGAATGAGAAAAAGGTAATCTGCTTAATTTTCCTAATTGA
The DNA here is from genome assembly GCA_032356905.1 of Salix exigua. NCBI lineage: Eukaryota > Viridiplantae > Streptophyta > Magnoliopsida > Malpighiales > Salicaceae > Salix > Salix exigua. The sequence continues at coordinate 1,412,951 of CM063591.1, forward strand.
CGACTATCACGGACATGCTCATGTTTCAAATTTCCATTGATTTCGATCAATCCTTTATTCTTTAGCAATTGCAAGGTAGAAGCCTGTGGATGTCCTAGGCGTTGATGCCAAATGGTGGGTGATCTAGTCTTGAAACGATTTGAAAAATATAATTCGGAGAGTTTGAGAGAACATAAAGATCACCCTTGCGCCTCCCCGTAATCACCACCTGCCCTGTCTGTCGTTCCTTAACAAGAAAATCAACATTAGTGAATTCACATTTAACTGGATGTTGGTCTGTGAGATGACTTATAGATAACAGGTTTTTCTTTAATTGAGGGACAAGTAAAACATTGTTAAGGGATAAAGATTTGTTTTTCTGTTGGATGCTAGAGTTCCCTACACCAAGTATAGGTAGAGAGGATCCATCACCAATTAAAACTGAGTCTGAACCTGTATATTCTTGAATGTCAGTTAACATACCTTGCTCACCTGTCATGTGGTTTGAGGCACCTGTATCTGAAGTCCATTCTGTTTCTGTGACAGTATTATCCAAGGTGAGGGTTGCAAGGGCTTGTGGTATATTGTTGCGTTGTGGTGTTGTTCTTTTTGGTATCCACCAGCATATTTTTGCAATGTGTCCCATTGTCCCACAAGATCGACATTTTTCTTCACGATAGAGATCCCTTTCAGTAGCGATCATACGACATTCTCCTGGTGGAGGAGGTCAGTCTGCTTTGGAGATTCGAATCACCCTTGGATAAATGTCCATGATTGAGGTTTTTGATCATTGTGCTTGAAATCCCCTTCCTGTTGAGATGAAACTTGGTTTGTTACCTTGGTATCCTGCTTTTGGATACCTTTGTTGATGCTTGTCCATAGAAGGCCATCTCGAGGTGTGTGTGTATTGGTTTGATTTGTGAACCAATTTCGTCTTTGATCAAGACTCAAGCCGTGATATAAGTTCGTAATATGAAGGTCTTGGTGGTTTTAGCATGGTTGTGGTGAATGTTTCATAATGGGGACCAAGACTGGTAAGAAGGCGTAAGACTTTTTCTTTATCCGGGACTGATTTCCCAATTGCAAGCAAGATTGTCGCGATAGGCTTTTAAACACTTGGATGTGTTCACCAAGTGTTTTGTTGTCATCCTTTCGAAGGTATGACATCCGTTGTCTGAGTGTGAACTCGCTCAAGAGAGTCCTCGAGCATATGCATTTTGAGTGCATCCCATACTGCATTTGTTGTGTCTAATCCCACAACTAGTCCAAGAGATTCTTCAGAGAGTGTTCCAAATAGCCATCCTCCGAGGAGACGATCCTGTTTTCTCCAAGTGATGTAGGCTTCATTCATTCCGGGTTACGAGTTTTACGTATTTAAGGAATTTGGTGTGACATATTTGGGTGGAGCTGGATCTTCATTGGTGAGGTGCCCAAGCGGATCTTGACTTTCTGCAAGTCCCATGGCTTGTTCATGCCACAATGGATAATTGGTGGGGCTGAGTTTGAGTGTAACAAAATTCCCTACATTGAGTGAAAGAGAAGTCATGTCTCACGAATGGATTTGAGTTGGATCTCGATTGTGCCCACGAGAGGCTCGATACCAAGAGAAAAATAGGAATTGAAGGGAAACTTAAAGAAATTATGAGATCGAGAGCACAATTTTGACAAGAAAGAGATTGTTGTTCATTCACTTAATACCTCTTTAGGCGAAGCTACGGATGTATAAATACAAGCCGATTTGGAATTCACAGGGATACAATAAAGGAATGTAAATGAAATTAGATCCCTTAATTGACTAAGTTGCTATTCTAAGTTGTGACCGTTGCTTCTTCAATATTAAGGCAAGAAATGTGGGATCCAATATTCTGTTGCTGTGATTGATCCTTTTGATTTTGTTTTCTATTTTTATCACTGCATAACCGATACTCGGTATGCTTGTGATTTTCCTTCCTTAGTTGAATCACACGGATTGCTTTCCTTTTAAAGCAATCTTCATCTCTGCATGGCATGCATGATGTGCATGATCTGCATGGCTTACTTGATTCTTCATTGCTTCGCTTCTTCAATTCTGCTGCTCGATTCATGTCTGCATGATTGTTGTGTGTTAATATCCGCCACCTTCCGCTTTAGGCTTGAGGGATTTGGGTCATGAGGTGGAATTTCTAGTAGTACCATTCTTTTTTTTTTTTTTTTAATTTAAGGGCTTTAAGGAAATTCGATCTCAGCATGGATTATTTTTGGCTATTTTCAATTTGAGTAATGCTATATTTTATCATGAAAAACATTTTGAATACTATATGACTCGAATAAAAATTCCCAAAATAAATAACAACAACAATAATAGTATTTTTAAGCAAATTTATTTTTTATTGTGTTTTACTTAAAAATAATAAACTCAAACTTTTTTTTTTAGTGTTTTTCAATGATTTTAATGTATTGATTTAAAAAATATATTTTTAAATAAAAATCATTTTAAAAAGTACATGGCAATAGAATATCAAAACACACTTATCTTTTAAATTACGATATAAGGATGCAAATTTAGACGACATTAGTTTATGCATATAAGAGGCAGCATGGTTCTTAATTAGACGACATTAGTTTATGCATATAAGAGGCAGCATGGTTCTTAATTAATTCAAGCACCGGGTACCGATCCCGTCTCTTTCTAAGTTTGAGCGACACACAAGAACATGAGCACATGATTTTAATTCATTCATTCATGTTTTGTTTGTTTATTTGTTTATTTATTTTCAGGTTTTGCTTTGAAGCAACTGCCAATTCAAGTGTGATTCTTACGTTATCGAGGTTTGTTTTTACTAATACACACATTATATATTATATATATTATATTATAATAAAAGTTAAATGGCTTGGAGTTTTTATTTTACTATTTACTCTCTTTGTTTATTTTATTGTGTTCATTTATTGGGGGATATAAAAATACAATTAAAAAGAAAAAGAAAACGATGAAAATTGCTATAGTGAGTATACTTAGATGTTTTAGTATATGTTACTAAATTATAGGTTTGGACTACGCTGTGATATTTTAAAAAAACATTTAGGCATTTTAATGTTTTTCTAGTACAAATCAAATTGAATTGTGTGAGGATTGACTTGATATAACTGGATTGGTTTGACGCGTTCAAAGGTAACTAGAATAATTGGTAAGAACATAGTTAACGAATTCAAAGGCAATCTGAACAAATCAGTAAAAATATAATTTGACTTAAAATAAATATTTAATATGATATTTTTATATAAATATTGAGATAACAACATATTAGGTCGATCCAGGTCAATTGAGATTAACATGTGAATTCACATGTTAGGTATACCCAATAAAAAAACAAATTATAAAGCCTAGTTTTCAATAAATCCAATATTAAAGAATAAAATTAAAAACAAATAACAATATTTTTAAATGATAAGCTTGTATATAAGTTTGAGTTCACATAGGTATGGAATCTTGGAGGAAGACCATGCCGGCCATGGATCCGGAAGCTTTTTAGTGTTTTTTTTTTTGTTTTTTTGTTAATAATATTAACAATAATATGACTTCCAATACTGTAGACTTAACATTAGCAGCTTTCATTCCCTTAATCACTGGCTCATCAATAAAGATATGAGTGCTGCCATTATCAATTAGTATGATCAAATCTTTGCCCTGACAACTTCCGTTTATTCTAATTGTGTTGTCGGCATAACTATTTACCAAAGCATGCTGTGATGTTTCATACTCATCAATATCTTTACGGCCACCTGCTTCATTACTTCTATCAGCATCTAAAATTTCCTACATCTTTCCCTTTGCAATCCTCCAAACATTGATGACCATGAATATATTTTTCTCCACAATTAAAACAAAGACCAAGTTTTCTTCTTCTTCATATAGCGTGTCTCGGTCTGTTTACACGCCTTATGATGCTTCATGCTTGAATTGACTAAGATTTTGTGATGGAAAGTTACCTGGTGTTCTTTCCAGGTTGAGAAGAAGACTTGGTCTTTGAACAAATCTGCATTTCATAGCCAAGGATTTTTTTAGATTCCTCCTGTAATTTTGCTTTTTCAAAGATTTGTTGTAAGGTTGGTAGTCTCAGGATCTTAAGCATAGGTTTGATATCCTCCTTCCAAGTAACTGATGAGGCTATACACATAGCAAGATTCTGGTAGAGTGGGGTGGTAGATAATGTACTCATTAGTGATTCCAGTTCTTCAAATTTCTCTACATAGTCTTCTACTCCTTTATCTTGTTCTAGCTTGTTGAGTTCTTCAACTATATCATTTCTGCTTTACATTTGTATCAGATTCTCTAGCTACTATAGGATACTGAGTGACATTATCCCATCAATAATACATCTTTTTTCACCAACTGACTCTGTTATTTAGTTATTTACAATGCCATGTTTTTAACTGTCAAATGAATCTACTGTTGCCGCTTCCATTCTGCTGCTTCAAGCTCATGCTGCTGCTGTTCCAATCCGGAATTCACCACAGCCTTTTAGCAAAATGCTTTGAGTAATCTGCTTATGGTATTCCTATTAGGAGGCTTATTTGCTGGAGTTTTCCTTGAATGCCTGTGGCTCGTAGGTGAAGGGAGCTTCTGAAGATACAAGTTCCTTTCTCTCCAATGGCGTTTTGGCACTAGAAATTTTCTGAGTCTTCTTTAAATTTTGATCGCGTGCTAGATGAGCATCCCACAAAAGAGTTCCGCTAGGCAACGTCGTCATGCCGATGGAAAAAGAGAATTCCTTTTGGCAAGTGATACCAAAAGACAGGTCAAACATGCCAAACAAGATGATCTCACACACCAATGCCACCGAAATTAATCAAATTTCATCCAAGATATAGGGCACAGCCTGACATGATGTGATGCTCAGTACAAATCTTCCAACACTTAGCCCCAAAATATCGACTTCGAATAAGGTTCAGAATTAGACTGTACAGTTTAATAGTAAAAGGCTGCTTATATATTCTTACTGGAGTAATCTTACATCAAAGCAGGAAAATGAATCACACATAGGCTTTCAACATATACAGTCACAAAATAACAGCCATATCTTGCAGGAATCCTTAACGAAGAACAAAAACATTGCTTTCAAGCATGCCAAGGTCCCCCACAATTCTGTATCACTGATTGCACCTCACTCCCACGATACTCTCCTGGCTTATTCAAAATTGTGGTTGAAATTCCCCTGCTTCCTGACATCTATGGTTCTACCATTACAAACCTTTCAACTTTCAAGAATCTTTTCAAGTAAGAGAAAACCCTGTTCTTTTCCTCAGCTCCAAACTCACTTTGGAATTTCGTCTTCTTTGTCCATCCACGTTTGGAAAATTGGTAAGATGAACTTGCCTACTGATCTTGCCATGTAATCTTCTACCTAATATATGTGAATATCTTCTTTCATAGATGTAACAAATTGGTGAGGTCACATTGTCTACCGATCTTGAAAATTCTTTCTTGCAGATGATGGTTTGTTAATATCCTTGCCATCTAACAGCTATTTCTACGAGTTTATAGTTATGCAGTGGTGTAGTTGTTCTTAGAAAAGAACAGATCAGTTTGTGACTGCTGGAAACAAACAAACATCACATTTACTAACTATTTTCGGTGGAGAAGCCATGAAACAGTACAGTCAAAGTGAGGCTCCAAGAAGACTCGAGGTTTGTGTTCAAACCTTGATTGGTAGTTGATTAACAGAAAGTTGGGACCTTCCAATTAATTTGTTGCATTAATGTCCTATTAACAACCAGGGAAAGCATTTAGGGATGGCATGTTGTTGGGCTCTTGGACTTGCAACACTTGTCACATGGAACTCTATGCTGACAATCGAAGATTACTACTATAAATTGTTCCCGGTAGATAGTTCCAAGGCTACTTTTCAGTTCAATTTGGATGGAAGATGGTTTGGTTTGGCTTCCTGTGATTTTGTTTTTTATATAAAAAAATGCATCGGTTGTCTGAACTGACAGAAGAAGTGGAACTTGTCCCTGTTCAAGTGATATATATTGATTACTGTGACTCAATAACTGATGCATTAAACTTTTTTTTTCTGGTTTACGAAATTGTACGATTTCCCTGCTTGAAATGTTACACCTTGCTAAAGAAAACTGATGCATTAAGCTTTTATGAGTCAAAGATTAGTTCTTTGACAATGTTTTCCCTTCTTTTGAAGAATTACCATCCTGCGAGGCTGCTCACTCTCATTTACATGCCATTTGCTGTTGTATCTATGGCTATACTGACATATTATGAGTCCAAGATCGATACTCGAAAGCGCAACCTATCTGGCCTCATACTTTTCTTTTTGAGTTCGTTGTTGCTTTTACTTGTAAGTAGCACAGATATTCTCATTTGGTTTTTTTCAATCCACTTATCATTGCTTCTAACAAATCTGTTTCTAAATTACTATCATTTTGAAACAGTTGGATTTAGCTTCTTCAGGTAAAGGTGGAATAGGGAATTTTATCGGTATATGTGCGATTGCAAGCTCTTTCGGAGTTGCAGATGCCCTCCTTCAAGGTGGGATGGTTGGAGACCTATTTTTTATGTGCCCTGAATTCCTTCAGGCAAGTCTTTTTTTCCACAGTTCATTCAATGGGAGTTGATTTCCATATACATCCTTAGATTTTCAATGTAATCTGATGTTTTGGAAGCCATTTGTTTTATGATTTACAGTCCTACCTTGCCGGTATAGCTGCATCAGGTTTTCTAATCTCTGCCTTGAGACTACTAACAAAAGCAGCATTTGAAAAATCTCCTGATGGTCTTCGCAAAGGAGTTAGTATGTGATTCTCCTTCACTGATATATGAAAACATTTTGCTTTATATTACAAGTTTCTTGTCCATTTTCACCGGAAAGTAACGATTTGTCGAAATGCTTCTGGGTTTCACAAATTTCCCCACCAGTTTTCTTCCATTTGAGTGACTGCTCCATTGATCATTACTTGTCTTTTTATCTTTTGCAGTACTATTTTTAGTGATCTCCACTTTCTTCGAGTTTCTATGCATTCTGGTATATGCATTTCTCTTCCCCAAACTGCCAATAGTGAAGTACTACCGCCTGAAGGCATCCACTGAAGGATCAAACACTGTCTCAGCTGACCTCGCAGCTGGTGGCATACACATAAACCACGGGGTATATCAGCTTTATTTTTACCACAAAATAAATTGCCCTGTAAGGAGGTTTGAGAATCCATCAAACTTATTGGTTTTGGCGTTTCGACAGGATGAAGATGAAGCGAAACTCCATGGAAGGTTGAGCAACAAGGAATTATTCTTTCAGAACATAGACTATGCAGTGGACCTAATTCTTATATTTGTCCTGTCATTATCAATTGTCCCTGGCTTCATATATGAAGATACTGGATCACACCAATTGCACTCATGGTAAGTTTCCAACTTGTATCTAGGCTGCATTTATTTTATTTGTAAGCCACTTTTTAAAATTGACGAGGCCATTTTTGAATTCATGTTAGCATCAGATTAACGTTCATAAAAAGTTCGTGAAAATTTAAAAGTCAAAGATCAAATTTGGATTATGAATTCAGAGCAAGCTAAAGTAGTTGTGTTTCCATGCCATGAAGGTCTCTCCTTGTTCACTTTCATGTTAATGGTGGATTTTCAGGTATGCACTCGTTCTGTTTACAATGTACAATGCATGCGATCTAATATCAAGATACATTCCTCTCGTGGAATTCCTGAAGCTGAAGTCCAGAAAGGGCCTTATGATCGCGGTACTCTCTCGTTTTCTTCTCATTCCAGCATTTTACTTCACGGCAAAGTACAGCGATCAAGGATGGATGATCCTCCTGATTTCCTTCCTGGGATTAACCACCGGTTATCTCACAGTCTGTGTTGTTACAGAAGCACCCATTGGTTACAAGGTAATTTCATATCTGATGCAGTCTTACTACTGTATCGATCTGCAAATAAGTTTTCTGAGTAGTAATAAGAACATCCTGTTTCTATTTTGCAGGGACCTGAACAAAATGCCTTGGGCAATCTGCTGGTGCTGTGTGTATTATGTGGTGTTTTTGCAGGGGTAGCCCTTGATTGGTTGTGGCTTATAGGTAAAAAGGATTTTTGAAGTTTCATGTCTGTGCATTCTCAGGAACTATAACAAGGCAAACCGCCAATTCTGTAATCATCTTTTATAGCTTCACCACATACTTCGATCCATTACTTGACTAATGCACAAGGAAACAATCAATTAACTCTGTACTACTATTCACGTATTATGCGAACAGTAACCGCAGGCGAAGAAAATGAAGGTGGCCATTACCTGCCCAGCCGTGGAGTAGTCCGATGTGAAGAGGAATCTCCACTGGTGGCTTTGGTGGCGTCGTTGGTCGGAAAATACAAGAAACCAGAATGAATAATGATCAAACGACCGCGTTGTCGGTCCTCTCATTTTTTCTCTGCGAAAGTCTGATGATTGCTTTGATTTTATCTCTAATTGGTCGAAAACTGTTAGTCTATGCAATTGAACCTGATTTTTATACAAATTTATCTGATAATCATTTATTTTCAGACACAATAGAAGTACAATCGGGCTCTCGAATCCATTTAAAATTCTTAACTTAATTTTTCCTACGCGTTAGTCTTGTTTATTTTATTTTTGTTATTTTATATTTCGAGCACATTTTTGGAAATAACTCGGAAATAATATATGACAACCTATGTGATTTTGTAAAACAAGTTAAGATCATACGATATCAATAGTGCATCTGTATTTGGTTGAGGTGGGAGGATACTTTTGGTCTAGCGGAAAACAGGTTCTCTTTTAAAGCTTATTACAATACAGGCTCTCACCTTACCACACTCTTCTTCTTCCATAGCTTGATCATCCTATCCTATGTACCCAAAATAATGATGATTGCAGTCAACTCCAGCTGACCAATTCCTTAAGAGGTCAAACTTCCCTTTTTTATTTCCTTTTTGCCCCCCCCATGTTGAGCAAATGTGATCCCAAAATACTTGGATGGACTAGCAGCAGCAGACAAATATAGTAATGATCCCGTTTCTGTCTGTGGATAAAAAATGTGTATTGGCGACGGTTAACATGGAATCTCTCCTTTCTTCTCATGCAATGCAGACCCTCTTTGTATGTAGAAACTATTCATGCACTCAACCCTTCTTCAAGACTCCATTGACAGAGCTTGTTTGGTTGTTGAAGAAACCTCTTTGGCTATTTTCTTGTCTATCAGCATTGCTTTCAAAATGTGCCTTGTCCTTGTGAATTTGGAATATTATACCTTCATTTCTCTCCACGCCAACCTCATCATAAATTCAAGGTTCAAGTAATTAACCATGCAAATGTTAGGTTTAAACTTTTCACGAATTCTTTGAAGGTGTAAACTATGTTGTCATTTGCTAACATTTCGAGGTGTCAAATAAGAAAATTAGAAACCCCAGCCCGTGGTTTCATCAGGAATTTGCACAGGGGTCCTATTCCGGTGTCATGGAAGAGACCTCGGATAGGTTGGACTAAATTAAACTTCGATGGTTCCTGTAAAGGCAGGGCAGGCGAAGCTAGCATTGGAGGTCTCTTCAGGAACCATGAGGCCGAGTTCCTGCTTGGTTATGCTGAATCCATAGGGAGAGCCACTAGCACCGTCGCTGAATTAGCTGCGCTCCGAAGAGGGCTCGAGTTGGTGCTAGAAAATGGTTGGAGCAACGTATGGCTCGAAGGAGATTCCAAGTCATTAGTGGATATTATTGTGAAAAGGAGACGGGTTAAATGCAAGGAAGCTCAAAAACAAGTTAGCCGCATAAACTTGATAATGCCAGAGCTTGAAAACTGCTTCGTGACTCATGTTTTCAGGGAAGGAAACAGAGCTGCCGATAAGTTGGCCAGCATAGGCCACCAGTTGCAGAAGCCGAAAATTTGGAGGCACATTCCTCCTGATGACATCTTGCAGATTGTAGAAGAAGATGCCAAGGGTAAGATTGTTTTTCGAAGAAGATAAGCGGGTTGTAGCTCTTGTTTAATTTTGTGTAATTCTTTGCATGGGACATACATTCTCATCATTCCTAAACGTATTATATTTAACAGCAATTGAATTGGATATTGCGAAAATTTTCATTTTCTGTCAAGAAGCATGAATCTCATTCGAAAGCCCATGGGAGCTCTGATACTGTCAGCCTGCCTTCCAGATGGTGGTTTTGTCGGAAAAGTACTTTCCCCTAGAACAACTCCAGAGAAAGAGAGTACATTTCCTTCCTGAAAGAGATTGGTATCCGCATAAAAAAGAAAAATACTTCAGCAAGTTCTTCATACAAGAATCACAAAATGCCATCATTTATTTTAGGTATAATAAACTTATAACATGGGTCTAGGCTTTTCTTAGTAACAGATTGAAAAATTCCATTGTTGAGATATGGAAATTAGCTGACTTGAAAAGAAGGCGAGCATCATTTGATAATTAGGCATCTAACTTCTGGCATACCCATCAAAAGATCAACATCAAGGAGTTATAGCATGAAAATCCCATTGTTTTTTTTATGCTAAAAAATCCATTTCTCGGAAATCATATTTTATAGATTCAGGTTGTCTCAAATTTTTATAAAAGTACATATTCCTACTCGAATTTAAAATTTACTATGCAGACTCAAGTTTTTTGCCAGCATGTCATACCAATTGGAGTATCAATGTTATACCCAAGTAAAAACACAATAGGCAAATCTTGTTATACTAAAATAATTCTAGGCTCGGATCTAATTGTTACATTTACCTATGATTATTAAATCAATTTATTTTAATTATTATCTTTTTTTTTTTATCAAAACAAGTTGTTTTTTTATTAAAAAACCACGCATAATTGGAAATGTGTTTCAAAGTGTATTTTAAATTATTATTTTTTATTTATAAATAATTTTTTTAGTATTTTTAAATAATTTTGATGTGCTGATATCAAAAATATTTTTTAAAAGATTAAAAAAATTGATATTTTAAAAAACAATTTTTACCGTAATCATAAACAAACTCTAAATTAAGTGAATTTGTCTAAATTAATATATATATTCTTTTACTATTTAACAAAAGTATGCTTCACGTTGTAGATTTTCTTATTTAACTCATCAAACCGAGACTTATTTAATAATTAAGCTACATGGAGGGTGACAAAATGAAGTACAAATAAAGCAGAGGTACACATGCAATTGCATATCACCTTGCCTTACAATTTTTTTATTACTCCTATCCACCAGCCAACATGTTTGTACTGGAAAATAAACTAGACAGATGCTTCATTCTATGTGCCTAGTTTACTATTTAGACAGATGCTTCAGTATTTCCAGATCCATGGATTGGAGAAAGATCATCATCATTGAGTGCTGTGTTGATGAAATTCTCATTCTGTGTTTCAAGTTATGTTTCCAATCCTTTTATGCGTATAACTAGTTAAAAAATCATTTCATCTAAAAAATTAAAATATTAGTTGACATCTTATAATATGATTTATATTATTCTCTCGAGTTATCTTTTTGTGTTTAAAACCTGTACAGAATCGTATTATCTTGCTTAATTTATATCAAATAGAGTGAAGGTGATGAAATTTGAACTCATGATCGATAAATTAATAGTACTTTAATATCATATTAAAAAATTATTTAAAAAAATCATATTATTAAATAAAATCTTGTAATATAATTTATATTATTATAAATCGAGTAATCATTTCAACAGCGCTACCATGTTTTTCCCTCTTCCGGGCATGGTGGTGACGTATCAAGAACACTGCCACTACAGATGCCAATTATGATAGCACACGTACACACACGTGTGATCTACACGACCGACCATTATGCATGGTTTGCATGGTCGGCTAGAATCGTGCTGAATCCACTCCTTTGCCACTGCCCTTGGCACATGAGACGGTAAATTGTAGAAAAGGCATCCCCTTTTCTTTATTTTATGTTAATAATATGCTATTTATAGGTTTATAAATTCAGATTATTTTTGCAATACTTTAATGCTAATTTTACACCAATGACAGTGATTCACAGCCTCATTTCCCAGAAAATGCACAGTTATTCTTACTTTTCTTCTGTGCAAATTTCAGATCAGTCTCCAAACTATGTACTGATCTCATCTGGGTCCCCGAACTGTAAATCTTCTTAATTGAATCTCCAAAGCATTATACATTCCTCAGCTAATCCCCCTACTCTGTGTTCATGTTTTCCATCTAAGCTGCATAGATTAAAAAATAAAACAGTGCCGTTGAAAGGAAAAATCTAGGGTTTTTCATATTTTTTTTTAAAGAGAGGAATTTAAACGGAAGACCCAGCTGAAAAATGTATGATATTTTTTTTAAAAAAAACTCTTCCAATGAACGCAGATAAACTGACAGGACTCCCTGCCTGCTGCCTCCTACAATGCAAAGGGTCCAGCGAGCCGCAAAGAAGCCTTATTTTCTAGGGCTGATCGTGTACTGCTGCCATACTGAGCATTAGACTTCTCATAAATCAGATAAACTCTTTCTTTGCTGTGTTCATTTCCACTTGAAAAGTCTTGAGGAGATGCAAAAATCGCGAACAATCTTTTAATTTTAATTTTAATTTCACAAAAGAACCACTAACTATATATATATATACTACTAACTAGTCTACAGCCACTGTTCTATTTACTGTTAGAAACTTATGAAAGCATCGTGAAACATTGGAACCAGGGATTCGAAGGGCCCCATGCTACAGACAAATCAAATCTCTGCATATTTTTAGTTAATTTTTTACTTTTTCGAGACCTGCAAATGCTTTTCACGAGCATGGCGTAGGATGCAATGCACCCCTTTATCATCTGTTGGCATGCCAAACTGCTTCTACTATTACTACGCTTCTCTAACAGTTACAAAGTGCAATGGCTGGTCAGAATTTAGGTTTAGTGTCTCAACAGGAAACATCTCAAGATCCCTTTTGGTTATTGTAAGACCCAAATTACATGAAATTGAACTGGATTACGCTGGAATATTCAGCTGAAACCTGTTTGTGGAGGGCTAATAATTATAGTTTATAAGTAACATTCAGTGTATCAGAACTGACACCAAATCATGCATGCTCAATTGTCTTTTTGCACTCAACTTGGCTTTTACTCCGCAGGATGTCATCAATACACTACCCTTGGATTGTGTAACTTGTTCCAAGTGGTCAGTGAAATTATTCCATTTTTTTTATATTTATATATATATAATAATTAGTCTCATTTCTATATCACAACTGCTGTACAAAAAAAGGAAGTGAAATTTCGTCACAAAAGCTGCTGAACTGCTTTCTCAATAAATAATTCAAAAACCTGAACCCAACCAGCCACTCTGAAATTGCCATGTTCCGAAAAATATTCAAGGGAAAGCATAAACTAAGATCAAGTCGCAGAATGCAACTGTAAACTAAGATCAAATCACTAAATTCAACTTAATTATATGTCATTGCACAGTGACAGAAACCTGAATCCTGGAATTGTTAAATTCTGAAATATCAACAACTCTCGCTCAATTCTTACATCAAAGATAAAATCTTGAAGAAACCTCAGATAGCACCAGCATAGACTAAAACCAGACCCCAAGAACCAAAATTGCATTCAAACAAATAGAGGAATGCTACAATAAAAGCAGAAAACAAGAACAGAAACAGAAAGTCACTGCAGATATCCTATGTTGTAAGAAAAAAACACCTTGAAAAAATTGTTTTACTTAAATACAATCAGTTCAAAAAGATAACACCTATTTATCGGAGTCCATTACTTGTCAATCTCTCTCTTTCCTGTGACCATATTTCAAGATTTCGTTTTCCTTACCCCAAAATTCTCCCATCCTTTTCTTCATAATTACACCACTTGCCACTCCCGCAACCGCATGATAAAAAAACCCTTCCCAGTCTCACTCCCTCAGTTCACTCTCTCGAATAAAAATCCAAACTTTCTGTCACTTTCCCAAGAAAATCAGAATTTTCCGGGAAAAATTCCAAATTTTCTCCTTTAATGGAGTTACTACCGGACCACCTACGGTGCAAGAGGACAGACGGACGGCAATGGCGGTGCAACCGGCGGGTGATGGAGGATAAGAAGCTCTGTGAAATTCACCACCTTCAGGGCCGCCATAGGCAGAGTAGGAGGAAAGTGCCAGAGACAATGAAATTGCAGAGAAAGAAGAGCAAGAAATCATCAGCATCAAGTTCTTATTTTGAATCCCTAAGTGGGGTTTCTTTGAAAGAGGGGAAATTAGGGAAATTTAAGAAGAAAGGAAAGAAATTGAAGAGTGGAGATTTACAGTTGGATTTGATAAGGATGGTATTACAGAGAGAAATGGAGAAGAGAAAGAATAAGAAAACGAAAGGGTTTAAAGAGAAAGAGAGCTTTAATCATGGTGATGGTAATGATAACGTGAATGATCGTAGTGGCAGTGATAGTGAAGAAGAAGGGGAAGGTGAAGAGTTAATGAGAGATTTGCCAAATGGATTCATGGCAATATCACCTGCCAAGAATTTTGGGAATGGCAATGTGGGTTCTCGTTCTGGTTCACATGGTGACATTAAGGTTGGATGGGATGGTTTCAATGGGGTTAGTACTGCTAGAAGATGTTTCAGGTCTAAAAATATCGAGCCAATGCCAATTGGGAAATTACAGGTGTGTTTTGTTATTTGTTTGCTATTCGAGTTGTGTTTTGAAAGTTTGTGTTTGAGTTTTCGATTGATTGGTCTTTGTAGGTTTTACCATATAAGAGGGATGCAGTAAGATTGAGGAAGGGGAAGGGGAAGTGCCATTGGTGTAGGAGTGGATCAAGGACATTGATTAGGTGTTTGAGTTGTCGAAAAGAGTTGTATTGCGTGTGTTGCATCAAAGAGCAGTATGTTGTTTTCTCCATGTTAATTTGTTTAGATTGGCTTGTATTCTTTGGCTTACGCTTTTGGAGCTTTTGTGATAAAAGTAGTCATTTTTATATAGAACAGTCATTATAATGTGGATTGTTAATTAATAATAATATCCTGTAGGCCAGCTGTTTTCTAGATATAGTTCTGGCTTGTGCTCAAAACAGTAACTATAAGCCCACATCATGTCTCTCTGATTTCATCTTAGTGCTTTGTCTTTAGGATTATACTCAGACTTTTGATTCTCTATTTTGAAATGAATTTAGGTATTTAGAGACACGAGAAGAAGTTAAGATGAAATGTCCAGTGTGTCGTAAGACTTGCAGCTGTAAGGCCTGCTCAGCAATTCAATGTAGGGACATTGAATGTAAGGTCTGACCTCTAATTTTTCCAAGCGAACTAGTGCTTTCATATTTTTTACTGAACCACGTTGTCTCTAAATATATGCAAAAACTATGTTGCAGGACCTGTCCAAGGAGAAAACTGAAGTTGACAAGGTTTTGCATTTTCATTATTTGATCTGTATGCTTCTTCCTATACTGAAACAAATAAATCAAGATCAGAGCATTGAGATAGAAATAGAAGCAAAAATAAAAGGTAGTCATCACAGTTATGCTTGTTGGCATTCTGCAATAACTTTTACTTCTGACATCCCCCACTCTGCAATCACAGTTACGCTTATTGTAGAATACCAATAGAAGGTCATTTTCTAATATCCCTCACTCTGCAATAGGTCTGAAGCCCACAGAAGTTCAAATCCAGCAGGCTGAAATCAGCTGCAATAATCACTGTTGTTGGTATATAATCTGACTGAAAAAGTTATGATGATTTACCACTATTTAACAAAGCTTATTTAAATTTGTTTTGTTGCTCTCTGGTGCATGATTTGACTTCCGGATCAGTAATTACTGCCAAGCTTCCATAGTGGACTTCCATAGGACCTGCCCTGATTGTTCCTATAGCCTTTGCTTAAATTGTTGTCAGGATATTTTTCATGGAAGTGTTAAACGTCTTTTATGCAAATGCCCAAATGGAAGGAAAGCTTGTGTATCTGGCAAGCAACGTTCAGAAATGAAATCACTTTGTACCGCAAATCTGAGTTATAGCAGATTTCCAGTTTCTACATTCTCACCATGTCAGAGTGCTGCACATTGTAATGGAAGTATACCATGTCCCCCTGGGGAGTTTGGTGGTTGTGGTGGTAGCCTACTTGATTTAAGTTGCATATTCCCCTTAAGTTGGACCAAGGAGCTGGAAGTGAGTGCAGAAGAATTAGTTGGCTGCTACGAGTTGCCGGAAACCTTGGATGTTTGCTCAAGCTGTTCATTATGTGTTGGGTTCGATTGTGAAACAAATGGGATTAAGCAGATGCAAGAAGCAGCTGCAAGAGAAGATTCTAGCGATAACCTTTTGTATTGCCCACCCATTATGGATATTTGTGGTGATAACCTTGAACACTTTCAGAAGCACTGGGGCAGAGGTCAACCTGTAATTGTTCGTAATGTGCTTAAGAGTACATCTGATCTGAGCTGGGACCCAATGGTCATGTTCTGCAATTATCTTAAGAATAATGCCGCCAGATCTCAAAATGGGAAAGCTACAGATTGCTTGGACTGGTTTGAGGTTAGTGTTTTCTCTCAGCCCTGTGCTGTGTCAATGTGAAGCTTGATTGTTCAAGTGCCTATTATGTTTCTTTCTTAAATGTCAAATATCACATATTGTCAATATTCTGTACCATGAAACCAGCATATTTTAAAATAATATCAAGGTTTTCTTCTACTTCTGATGAACATATGAGTTATTAGAAGATGAAGTAGTCTCATGTACAGTACTTGGTCATTACCTGTTGATTTTCCTGGTGTGGGAATTGAAAACTGAAATTGGCTAAATTATGAATTTGGGGTGTTTAATAATGTTTATGTAAATGCAGATATGAAAAGTAATCTCTGTGCAATATGTTTGTAGGTTGTAAAGCGATAAATTTTAAGAGGAATAGAAATGTGCGGGTATAATATTTATTGAAAACAGCTATCCATTGTTTGTGGTTGGAGAGTCCCTTCTCCAATTCTCTGATTTTCAAAAGTTGATGCTAGGACCTTAAGAAATGTAGCTTCTAGCCTTGAAAGATTCCTGAATAATGCTACAGAATCTTGGATATTTCTCAGAGTATTTTAGCTTTTCTCTTGAGTTGGGCTTCTAACCACTCCAAAGGAGCAGAATTTAGCATCCAAGCTTTTTTTTCGGGGGGAGGGGGGCGCTATTAAACCTTTGTCTTTTGCTTTATGCTCCTTAAGGACATTTTCTTTTTCAAGTTGCAAAATGCTAATGTTCTTCCTCTTGATTTGACTATGATTGAAACACTGCTAATACTGGAAAATGTTCATGGACATTCTATTTACTTCATGAATTAAGGTGAAACTGATTTGAACTCTTAGCTCAGAACTGCGTTCACCTAAATATGATCTATGTTTCTGGGAACTGTTGAGTGTTTTCCATTTATCTTCTTTACTTTTCTGTTTTCTTTTTCTTTTTCAATGCGAGCATTTGCAATTCTGATTTCCTGCTTCTTTCTGCTCCTTTTTTTAGTCAAGACCACAATTCTATTTCTCAACTATTTTTCTATGTCATCGCAGGTAGAAATTGGTGTAAGACATATGTTTATGGGGTCTTTTAAGGGTCTGTCAAATGGCAACATATGGCATGAGAAGCTAAAATTGAAGGGTTGGCTTTCTTCTAATTTATTCCAAGAACATTTTTCAGCTCATTACAGTGACATCCTGCAGGCTCTGCCACTTCCAGAATACATGGACCCCATCTCTGGTGTTCTAAACATTGCTGCCGAATTGTTGCAGGAAACCTTGAAGCCTGATCTGGGTCCTTGTCTCTATATATCATATGGAAGTGGCGAGAGTCTTGCAGAGGCTGATTGTGTGACAAAATTGCGTTATAATTCATATGATGTGGTACGTATATTTCTATTTTATTTATATTGCAGTCTTATCTTCTTTAGACTTTTCCTTAAACTCTAATTTCAATTTACTCTGTGATTTTCTTTTTCCTATTATTTTCTTGATTGGCACAACATGCACAGCACAGAATTGCTGCTCAAAGCATTTTAGAAAGCATGCAAAATTTTGAGAGAGAAAACATCAGAAACTGTTACGCTTCCAAATCTGTAATGAACCATCTCCGTGAATTCTTCTTTATGCAATGTGCGTGTCACAAAAACGTTCAAGTAATATGTTAGCATGGTGTGTTTTTCTCGTTGATGCTTATTTGTAACCTTTTTTATTAAAAAAAAAAAAGAAGCTATGCTCATACTTAGTTCGAGAAGTAATGTCAATTACTGGTCTCATCATGTACGTGGGTTAGCCTAGGAAAGACCAAGATTAATGCAATTAGTTTTATTCTGGAATTGGTACATGCGGTGACTTGCATTCTTCTTTTTCATTTAGCACCTCTTGAATCTTTAGCTGTCAAAGCCCCTTGCTTCTCGCCCCACAATTTAAAAAATTTGTAATGGTTTCTGCAGACTCTTGTTCTGTTGAGAATTTCTGAAAAGACACGAAGGTCTTCACCATTTATTCTGTCTTTCCAATTTCAGGTTAATATTTTGGCACATACAACTGATGTCCCTGTATCAACAAAACAGCTTAATTACATAAGAAAGTTAATGAAAAAGCACAAGGAACAGAATAAAGAGAGCAGAGAAGCAACTTTAGATGAGGAAAATTTTGAACTGAAATTGAATGATATGTTCAGAGAGGATATGAAAGTAAACAAGAAAGTTGCTAGAGTATCTTGGTTCTCTGCTGCAACACATGAAGCACATGCTTCGAGTCGGAAAGATCGAGAAATGTTTCATGATGGGGACTCAGATTCTGATTCTGACACTGACACTGATACTGAAGTCTCAAAATTTTTCTTTGGACCTGTTAAAAGTTCAAGGACATCAGATAATCTTAAGTTTCATGGGAAGAATTCAGAGAGTTCCCATCATTTCAGAATGAAAAAACTCTCTGGTTCGTGTGGTGCCCAATGGGATGTCTTTCGTAGACAGGATGTTCCCAAGCTTACAGAATACCTTAGAAGGCACTCTAATGAGCTCACTTACACACATGGCTTACAAAAGAATGTAAGTTCTGAATAAGATTTCAGCCTCTATTAGCAAGTCAGGGTAGATTGCTTACTAGTCTCTCTCTTGCAGATGGCTCATCCAATTCTCGATCAGAATTTCTTTCTTGATACATCTCATAAAATGAGACTTAAGGAGGAATTCAGTAAGTAACCCATCTATTGTTTCTCTATTTTTAACGATGACTAATTTGCATCTATGTTTAAATTTCCACCTTTCCTGATGCTTCAAGAAATTGAACCCTGGAGTTTTGAGCAACATGTTGGAGAAGCAGTGATTATTCCTGCTGGATGCCCTTACCAAATTAGGAATCTTAAGGTAGCATGTGCAACACTATTGAATTAGTTTTCAGATTTCTTGAATTGATTTATTGTGAGGAATTTCTGATTCTGTTTCCCAGGATCTGCATAAACTTCATCTGCAATATTGCTAACTAATTTTGTTTATTTGACTTGCCATGCCAATTGCAGTCATGTGTCAGTGTGGTTTTGGACTTCCTCTCACCAGAAAATGTTGCTGAATGCATCCAGCTGATTGATGAGTTACGACAACTTCCAGAGAACCATAAAGCCAAAGTAGACAGTTTAGAGGTAAATCACACATGAAGGTTGACGTGTTTCTTCTCAACACTTGTACATGTGATGAATATGCTTTTACTTTTGCTGCAAAAATCAGGTGAAGAAGATGGCATTGCACAGTATTAGTAGAGCAGTCAAAGAAATACGTGAGCTTACATGCGCAAAGTAAATCATCTCATTGAAATACATGAATTCAGGTCTTTTTTATTGCCTTTTATCAGTTTGGCGGTCATGAAAGATTTCAAGATATCCACACCATTTCATGATTGCTGTGTTACTTTGTGCATGAAATTTATCAAGTTTTAATGGTTTGAATCAGTTGCAGTGTCATTATATATTTTAAACAAACATCGTCTGCAATGGGAAATAGCTTGTATATATGTTTAGGAGAATGAAAAGAGCTTGTGTATATTCCCGACAAGATTGGCTTGAAAAGAAAAATAAAGATTACCAGCACACAAAAAGAAACAAGTGCTGCCAAACCAACCTGTTTTCTCCAAATCAAACAAATCTGGTGATCAATTCTCAATAAAAACACGGGGTGCCAGTTTTGCTCCTAGCTTTGTCCCGTGCAATTATTTCCACCCCTTTGCTTAAACTTACAGATGGACAGCTGATGTACAGCATCTTACACCAAAAGTCTTCCCAGAAAACCAAAAGTGCTAATCATGTTTTCTGTATGTTTTTAGGCATGATAGTTTATCTTCTAACACAGAACTATATTTGATGCTATTCTGTAGATATATTCTGAACATGATATAGCTAGCTAGCAATGGATATTGAGATTTTATTTAGCATGTGTTGCTAGACTTTCCTGTCCATTCAATTTATACATGCTACATAATCCAGGGCCAGCATGGATCTCAATGACTAGCTGCAAGGACTAGAAATGGATAGATAATCATAGCAGGGAAGGATCTGACATGGTGGCATCTGAGCTTCTGCCTGTTATTTCTAGACGATTTGCGGGGTATTTTGTTTTCTGCATAAGCATTTTTTTTTTTTTTGATAGATTCCTCCTCCCTTGATCATTAGAAAGCTAATTTTCTCAGATCTCTCATTCATGGTGAGGAACACCAATTTTTCTAGATCAAGATTGGCATTCATGGTCATTTTTGCAGCAGCTTGTACATGTGTTCATTAAGATAAGCGAATTTTTCTCTCTTTACTGCAACAGCATGTATATATGATCGATCCATTTGGCTGTACATATGATTAATCCATTTGGCTGTAATAATGAATGGTCCTTAGGGTTTTCTAATACAACCTTGAGATGGTTCATGCGGTCATTTGATGCGTGACAAATTGCGCACTGCCATGGTTGGACTGTTCCGTCAGCTTGAAAAAAGCAATGGATGTTCATGCCAAAATTGCCATGGGATGGTAGTATAGGAGTAATTAACATATATTAGTTTTAGGGTGTTTGCCATCACGTTTTAAGAAAAAAAAATTGAAATATTTTAAATATTTTGTATTTTTATTTTAAAAATTAAACACATAATATTTTTAGATATTTTAATAATCACTTTGTCAAAAGTAATTTTTAAAAAATATAAAAATATATCATTTTATCCTAAATAAAAAATATTTTTAAAAACATCATTAATTGACATTTAAAAGGAAATGAGGGGGTGAATTATAAAGAAACTCGATAACATGATCCGTTAATTTATTATACTCCGATATGCTTTATGATTGAAGAATGGCCAGGCAACCATGGATTATAACATGGACACCGGCCAGTTAAATGCATGCCACAAGTTCGGCCAGGACGGTCAAGGATCAGGCATGCAAAACTTGTCTCCTGTCATGTCAGCATTCACCGTCAAAATGCCATAATGAATGCAAAGCTCAAGAATCACTTCAAGTAGTATGCACAGAAATAATGAATAATTGTTCATGAGATCTCTACCCAATTATTTTACTTCTTTTTTGTTTTAGTTCCTCGTGAGGGGAGGAAACAAAAGCTAAATGTACAAAATAATATATATAAAAAAAAAAGGAAAGGAAAGAATAGAATGCCAAGACTTTATTACATTCCTTCGCCCCGTCCTCGTCACCATTTTGCGAATTTAGAGAAATGATATGTAAACTTCAGCACAATAAATACAGAAGGGTAAAATTTCACCGAAAAAATGGAAATGGAAATGCAGGAGGTTTCAAGGGGGGCAAAAACTGAATTTTGTTATTTCTTAAAAAGTGGTATAATTTCCGAGTCCTAGGACTGCCAAAATTGTTTTTTCAGAAACAGGAACATATAAAGAAAAAAAAAAAAACCTTCTTATGGCCCCATCAGCCCATCAATTGTATAGGAAAGAGACTTTGCCCAGTCTGCTCGAAGAAGCAGTGTTTGTAATGTCTGCATCACATTGTATCCTGGATCTAGCTTCCGCTGCCAGCCCTAAAGGAATCAGAAAACCACCAAAAGTAATGGTATTGAATTACATCCCCTGTTAATTATAGCAACCACTAATATATGGAATATGGGTCCCCTTAAAGCCAGTAAGCACGCTATATCATAACATATCACCATTGTAGCTACGTATGGCCCTCTTTTAGCATTCAAAGCTAGATTTCCACCTAAGTCTTAGAATTTTTTTTCTTTTTTTAGCAGAAGTCTTAGATAAATTAAGTCCCAAATAATTAGCATGTATATTTAGCATGCCATTGTACTCCAAATCTTGTCTTTTCTCATAAAAAGCACTTTATGTTTTGCCTACAAGTTCTTGTCACTGCCCTGTTGCTAAAAACCTACGAGTTCCTATAATGAAACATTAAGCCTTAAGGTAAAAGGAAAGAATTAGGTTACCTCAAGAACCAAGGTTGTGACCATGACAGTGCAAACATTGCCATCAATATTAACTCTATGACGCCTGACTTTCTCAAGTAATTGTTGCATGCAATCTGCAGGATGAACTAAATCACCCTCAGGAGTGCCCCAAAAAGTGAATGCCTCTTCCACTTCCTGTTAGAAAAGGAAGTTATATATTGCAAATTAAGATATAAAGTAAGAGTTATTTTTAATACAGAAACTCAAAATGAGAAGAAGCATGGCAAGAAATCAAAATGTTTGCGACTGTCATGAAACCATTACTCCACCTTTTTTTTCCAAATGAAAACAACCCAGACGAATAAACTGCATGTATACTAAGGCTTTCACTTCACTAAATAGATTAATGTTTGAAAACAATGCAAACTTCCCAATAACCTTAATAGTATTGTTCTCTTCTATTCACACTAACTCTTTGCTTATAGAGATTCAACTTTCAAGCTCATTTTACCACCTAACCAAATAACACAAGAAAAGCAATTAATAGAACCAGAGATATAATATATCATCTTCTGATCTGTCACCACAACCTAAAACCAATGTAAAATTCAACCATCCTGGTAGAGAAGGTAACTCGTTGCATTTTTAACACAATTATTCCGAGAAAAGGAGAATAAAAACTATGCATCCCAAATCTTACTTCAATAAAGGCCTTCGGATTTGGGCAGTTTTGTCGCTTTGACAGTCTTAGTGCAGATTCTGCTGCAGTGCGGCCATCCCGGGTGGCTACTGCTTTAAAAAAACTGATCAAATTAATGCGATCACCCTGAGAAAGTTCAGCGGTCATGCCAACATCGAGGAAAATGACATGAGGCTTTGATTTAAAGAGCCGTTTCCGAGATGTACTGTTCTGAGAAAGCCGGACAAGGATATTTCCAGGATGCATGTCTGCATGGATAAAGTTGTCCACCTGAAATAAGAAATACTCCATTTTCTAACTGAAAAACCCTCCACAATTTTCCACTCATACATTGACAAAGGCACCAAAACAAAGTATGAAAAAATTTACCAGAAGCATTTTCAGAAGTGCATGAGTCCCAATGTGAGCAAGTGCACTTTTAATTCGATTATGACCTTCAAGGTCATCTACATAGTGTGAGACACTTTCTCCTTGCTCATATGATTCCACCAAAACAGCAGGATGCACAAGTGGATACACAGGCTTGGGAAAAGAAACATCCTTCCACCTTCGGAAGTTATATATAAAGCGGCTTAAATGCGCAGCTTCCCTTGCAAGATCCACTTGAGACATCATGAAAACACCAAACTGCTGCACACTCTCATCCAGTCTCAGCCAATTCAAAGTTGGAATAAGTGTTGATATTTTTGCAACCAAGTTTATTATCATAAAGTCTCTTCTAATTGATTCACCAACGCCAGGATGTCTAACCTTTACAGCAACTAGCGTAGGCTTCGTCTGTTTTTTACCAGGGTAACGATATCTCAGAGAGGCCCGATGCACTTGAGCAATACTTCCAGATGCTACAGGAACTTCTTCAAAACCCTCAAAGATTTCAGAAAGCTTGCGACCAAATGCTCTTTCAATAGTTTTCTTCGTGTAGGCAAAACTATGTTCAGGAGCTTTGGAATGCAGCTCTGAAAGCTTGGTGCATAAATCTCTTGGGAATAGATCTGGCCGGGTAGCTGCCCATTGACCCCATTTTATAAATGCTGGACCTGCTTTCTCCAGTGTCCGATGAACAACATGAAGCCATATTTTCCTAAACTCTGGTCCACAAGAATCAGCAAATGGAGCCATTAACATGCTGGGCGAGAACAAAATTGCTAAATATATAGCTCTCACTAACAAAACAAATGCATCTACAACAGCAGATACTAACAATGTGACATAAGCATGCCCATCTTGTGCACGCATATACAAGGAATTCGGATAAAAATCTGATTCCACCAATGTTCTTTGTGCCCATGCCACCTGCCCACACGTCAATGCTAAAGCACCAGGAACAACCAAATGAGACCGTGTCAAAGCCAAGGTAACTGCTTGAGCTATCCTACTTATCCGAGGAAAACTCCAGCCACTAGCAGAACCTTTCCTGCATAGCCTTTTCCAAGCAAGCTGGGCATTGTGTGTCACCACATCACTCGTAGATGAATAACAACTTCTAAAATACCTCCGTCCAAACTGCTCTTTAACATTGTACAATGCAAAAGACGAATATCCTCTACTCCCTCTACTCGGAAAGCTATGTTGCCAGTGATGTCTTAATTGTGGTAAATGCAAACCAATGGAAACTACCGTCCCATACTTTTTTACTTCGAATAATCGATCATTACTACTTTTCTGTTTACTGCAAATCGACCGTTCCACTTTTTTAAATTTTCCAATTGTCAAAAACCTGCAATTCACATCAAATAATTCAAGAATAAAATCTAAGATTCTTCATACAATATAAAAATAAAAATATATAATTTACAAACTCAATAAAAGACCATAAGTTAAACATTCATATTTTAGGTTCTAAATATAATATCTATGAAATACACAAATAAAATACACACACACACACCAAACACCCATGATGCTTAAAAGTTATGGCTAAAGATAAATTAAATATAAAAAATCATAAATGTCCTATAATTTTCAAAATCCTAGACATGGAATTACAAACTCAATAAACATTAATCAAAATCGATAGATGAAAATCTAAAAACGAGGTATCTGATAGAGGACGGTAAAGATCAACCAACCTGGACATAGCGATCGAGAAGCAAGACGAATAGCTGATGAAGCTAACGTGTGCGGGAGGCGTATAATGGAAGCTCTGTTGATGGTTGTTGTTGATGCGAGCATTTTCTCATGGATTCTCCTCCTCTATTGAGCTGCTTTATGGGTGTTTTTTTTACTTGCCGACCTTGGTGAAACGCATCGTTTTAGGGGACTTTTTGTGTTTTGGGAGGTGGTGGGCGAGGAGGCAACGTAATGAATTTGAGACCTAAAGATTGGAGGGCAGGAAAGAGAGGGAAGGAAGGCAGGGAGAGGAGAAGTGTTGGGCCTATAATTGGGCCCACCGTATTTGGGTTGTTCTACTTGGTTCATTTTGTATCCACGCCCATTACTAATTAATTTCCTTTTCTACCAATGTAATGTATTAAATACAGTGCATCCCCAAATTAATATTAATAAATAAAACTTTTCTTGTGAATAATTGAAATAATCATAGTTATAATATCCAACACTTAGGTCAACCTATCAGTTTGCAAGTCAATCTATTATTTTATATCAAAACAATATTTTAGTTTATTTTAATTTCTGATTAAAAATTTTGATTTGGTATGAAACCTAACTTAAGATAGACTCTTTGTCTTCGTATCATTTATTTAGTATTTATTTGCTAGTGTGGTTGAAATTATTTTTGAAATTATTTTTTATTCAGAAAAACATCAAAATAATATTTTTATTTTTAAAAACAAATTGACATTAACACCTTAATATGATCTAAAAACACCAAATTTTAATTCAAAATATAAAAAAACTCAAAAACATTTTGAAACACAGTACCAAACACCCCCTTAATTTATTATACTAGTGGGTCCTATAACAATTTTACAATTAATGCATACCATTAAATTTATTTTTTTATTGATAAAAAATGTATTAAACTAAAATCTATTTGTTTTCAGACAACATATTCTTACCATAAAAGTCAAACTATAAACCACTTATACGGTGCAATGTTGCATGCATAGTATTCAACTAATCATGCCTATGAACAAAAACTGATGTAAAACATATGAAATAAAAAAAAAAATTATCGACTTTCCATGAAAATTTAAGCGCGTGAACTAAAATGGTAATGTTAAAACATGGGACCTATAATCAAACCTGAGTTATATACTTAGTTTTGCTTGTGTTTCATTACAGGCGATATGCGAAATATTTTAAAAAAATCACTAACCAAGGATACATATAATTAAACTAAAAATTTAAAAGATAATATATGTATTAAATTATTTATAATCTTTTAAAAAAGTATATGTTTATATATAAACATGGTAAAAAATGGAGGTATATGGTGAAAGTTTTGAAGGTGTCCTTAAACTTAAATTTATTGATGAAGCAGATATTTAAAAATTAAAAGTTATGTCCAGGTCATTGTCGAATAAAAATTATTTTAAATAGAAACTATTTGGTCTTAAGATTAAGAGGGTAATATTTGAATTAGTATATCAACATATTCAATTAGGTCATTAATGACTTGAAGTGAATTGATATGAAGTTCAACATGTGAAAATTTGGTTACAACTCTAATGTGGGGTGACTAATGTAGCTATTGGCCCGTTTTCTGCTCTTTCTGCTGCCAATAATTGCGAGGCCAACAATCATGTGATGAAAATATAATTAATGCATTTATTATAATATGTTAAAAATACATTTTTTTATTAATACAATGTGTGGTTACTATCAGCTAGTAAAAAAAACATATATGTAAAAATAAATTATTATTATTATTATTATTATTATTATTATTTCTCTAATTAGGAATACATATAGTTCTCTACTCGAGCAACTCAATAGTTCTCTACTCGAGCAACTCAATGGTGTGCAACAAATGTATCCCCCGAAGAGGACTGACCGTTACTACAATGGCACTTGTGATCAGGTCCACAACTGCAAGTTGAACAAAAAAGACATCTATTGCCTTTGCAGTCTTCATCTTTATTGCATCGGAATGTAACTATTCGGCCTCTTGCTGCTGCCAATTGTGAACCTAACAGTAAGATTTTCAAGATATTAATTAATTAATTCTTAATATATTATTTTTCTAAAAATATTAAATATATAAAACAAAATAATAAAGAAGGAAGCAAATATTATGACTGAGAGAGGAAGACTAACAAGTTGTCATGATTAATAGCACAAATAAAACTGCCAGCTTGAGTGAAGATTTCTCCATAGCTTCTTCTTCTTCTTCTTTGATCTCTTGCTCTCTGAATATGCTGATGGCTCTTCTTCATGCCGGTGTTATATAGAGATGGGCGTGGTTGTATGACAATAAAGGGCAAAATCTAAACATTATAACTATATTGCTGGATTTTTGTGGATTACTTACCTTTAATTTCTTTAATTTGATTGCATTAGATATTATGTAGATCCACTTTCCCAAAAAAAATATAAGAGACTAACTGCTTAATTGGAAGTGTGTTGATGTTGGTTTTTAAAATGTTTTTTGTTCAGAAATATATTAAAATTATATTTTTTTATTTCTTAAAAATATTTTGATATTAGTACATGAAAATGATAAGAACATCAAAAAAATTTAATTAAAAAAATCAATATATATATATATATATATTATAATTGTGTCGTGACTTTACTAGTATTGACTCTAATCTTATCACGACCTGAAGAAGAAATTTCTTCTGGTTTCATATCCCTTAATTGCCATGCAATGACATGTACCCGACACTTTCAATATTCATCGATCGTAATGTTATTTTTTTTTTAATGATACGTTGAAAGTTTATTTAAAATAATAATAATAATAATAATAATGATAATGATAATAATAATAATAATAACCATTCAATGTTTGAAAATGATCTTCGGGAACTACTCAAGATGGCCATATGGGAATTACACAATGGTAGTGGCGACAGTAACGCGTTGGTTCCACACAAACCAATACGGATGAGATCCTTCAACCTGTTGAATCGAGTTCGCTCACTTCTCCTCTTTCATCTACACTGACAGTGAATTTCAGTCACTCGAGGATGGAGCTGCTGCTGATGCCGTCGCTGTGTATTGATGGTGATCGGGTGGATGGTGCGCGCGTGGAGAAGATGGAGGAGGGACGGTGGTGCGCGGTTTGTGTGTAGATCGATGCTGACAATGGCTATGGTCAATTGGATGGTTCGGAAGGGATGAGAGAGACGATGGTCGTGGTTTGTGGTGACGCTGAGATAGGCTATCATGCAGAGCCTTCACTGGCATGGAGAGGAACTGCTGTTTGGTGATGGAGGGGCGGTGGGCTGGTCGACTGGATGGTGAGAAGGAAAACGTGAATAGCTTGCAGTAGGGTTATTATTTTTCATACTTTGCATAAACGAGATGTTCAAAGAGAGAGAAAAATCATAATATAAAACTTGCAAATACTAACTTCATAGGATAAAATTATATATAAAAATAAAGTTTAATAACAAAAAAATAGCAATATTTACTTGAGCATTACAATCATGCATATTAAACTATTTATGGGTTGATTTAAAAGTTTCAACTAGCATGATCACATGATGATAGAGAGTTTGCGATATACATAATATGTTTCGAGTTCGAGTCAGAACGTTCCTTTCTTGTAAGACCTTGAAACAACCGGGATTTTACTCATTCAACTAGGTCCATAAAATTTGCTTCATAAGAGGTGAGATTTCCTCGTATCCAAATTTTTTTTAACTTAGGTCAACTTTAAGAAATAAAATAAAAATTATTCAAGTGACATGGAATGTATAGTTTCATCCCTAAGTTTTACTCTTTTTTTAATATTTAGTCCTTATTCTTTGAGTTTTTCATCATTATTTTATAAGTTCATTTTCCTAGTTGTCTAGAGAAGAGATAGAAAGACAAAAAAAAGTTCGCCGATGGGAAAATTCTATTCAACGATAACTTTAATTTGTTGTTTTCAAATTCTTCTTTAAAAGGAAAAA
This sequence comes from Salix exigua, assembly GCA_032356905.1. NCBI lineage: Eukaryota > Viridiplantae > Streptophyta > Magnoliopsida > Malpighiales > Salicaceae > Salix > Salix exigua. The sequence goes on from CM063591.1 coordinate 1,442,002, forward strand.
CTCAATGAAGGTTATTTCAACCTTCAATGATATCCAACAATATTATAGATCATGGCTGAAACATTTAATTTAGTTTTGAAACATTTAATTTAGTTTTGATTTTAAGTTTTTTGTATAATTAAAATGTGTCTTGTAGTTAACGATGGGTTTCAATTGTTCATCTATGATTTTTTATCTTCTTGAGCTAAAAATAATTTTAAAACTTATATTTTAAGGTTAAAAAACTTATACTTTGATTTTTCTTCCATTAATGCTAATTTTGTCAGTGAAGAAAATATTACAAACAAACAACACATCATTAGCATTATTCTAAAAAAATGCCATTTATTCCTTTCCAAATATATTTAAATTCAAGAGCCTAGACCTTACTTTCTAAGATGTTCTTTGCTCTGCGGTTCAACTTGTGGTTGAGGCTCACCGCGCAGAGTCAAACACCATATTTATATAATAAAAAACTCTAGTTTTTATTGTATATCCCATCAATAAATCAGCGGTTCGGCCGCTTTTGCAGCTGCGATCCCGTGACCAGACACTACACACTTTTCTCAACTCAACACCATCACAGACATGTTTTATATGCCTTCTCCCTCACCTCCCTCACGAAACTCTCTCTCAGTCATCTCCCTCACGGAACTCTCCCTAAGACATCTCCCTCACAGACCAGTCATATCCACCGTCTCTTTCCCTCAGCAACACTTTCCTCCGGAACACTAGCCACATCCACCTGCAACACTCCTCAAAAAAAATATTTATTTGATGATAATTGTTATTATGTATAACGAGAAGAACTTTCGTGGTTCGATGACCATAAGTTCTGTAAAAAATTGATGTCATTATTGTTGCTTCTGCTATTAGCACTAGCAGCATCAACTCCATCATATAAACTAGCCTAGTGTTTTGTTACCTCACAAAAGGCATGTTGTTTGCTTTCCGATGCAAATAAAAACTTTACAATTGTGAGCCTAGATGGTTAATCTTCATTACTATTTACTATGGAATGTAGCTATTAGCCCTCTTTCTGCTGCCAATAATTGCGAGCCTAACAATCATGTGATGAAAATATTATTAATGCATTTATTATACTATGTTAAAAATGAAAAATTTTATTAATAAAATGTGTGGTTACTATCAGCTAGTTAAAAAAAACATATATGTAAGAATAAATTTTCATAATTATTATTATTATTATTATTATTTCTCTAATTAGGAATGCATCCACATCTCAAACGAGCAACTCAATGGTGTGCAACAAATGTATCCCCCGAAGAGGACTGACCGTTACTACAATGGCACTTGTGATCAGGTCCACAACTGCAAGTTGAACAAAAAAGACATCTATTGCCTTTGCAGTCTTCATCTTTATTGCATCGGAATGCAACTATTCGGCCTCTTGATGCTGCCGATTGTGAACCTAACAGTAAGATTTCCAAGATATTAATTAATTAATTCTTAATATAAAAATAATACATATATTAAACAAAAATAATAAAGAAGGAAGTAAATGTTATATTTGAGAGAGGAAGACTAACAAGTTGTCATGATTAATAGCACAACTAAAACTGCCAGCTTGAGTGAAGATTTCTCCATAGCTTCTTCTTCTTCTTCTTCTTCTTCTTTGATCTCTTGCTCTCTGAATATGCTGATGGCTCTTCTTCATGCCGGTGTTATATAGATATGGGTGTGGTTGTATGACCATAAAGGGCAGAATCTAAACATTATAAATATATTGCTGGATTTTCATGGATTACTTACCTTTAATTTGATTACATTAGATATTATGTGGATCCACTTTCCCAAAAATATAAAAGAGATTAATTCCCTAATTGAAAGTGTGTTGATATTGTTTTTTAAAGTATTTTTTGTTTAGAAATATATCAAAATAATTTTTTAAAAAATATATTTTTGATATCAGTACATGAAAACGATATAAAAACATCAAAATTGTTTAATTAAAGTAATTTTTTTTTCAAAAACATTTTTGAAATGCAATATCAAACAAAGCTTAAGTGTATACTTGATATTGTAACCAAAGAAAAAAAAAACTATAAATGATAAATTTTATGGTTAAGATTTTAAGAATGAGCTTCTAATATTGATTAAGTAAATATTTTATAATTATAATTAAAATAATACACGGTTTGAAAGGAGATTAAAATCTGCTGATTAAAACAATAAATGTCTTACATGCTACAGAAGTACAGTGCATTAAAGGCAAAAAAAAATCATATATCATAATATAAAACTTGCAAATACTAACTTCATAGGATAAAATTATATATAAAAATAAAGTTTAATAACAAAAAAAATAGCATTATTTACTGTATATTAAATTGTTTATGGGTTTACTTAAAAGTTCAAGTTAATTTAGGTCAATTTTAAAAAATAAAATAAAAATTATTCAAGTGACATGGAATGTATAGTTTCATCCCTCAGTTTTACTCTTTTTTTATATTTGGTCCCTCTTCTTTAAGTTTTTCACTATTCATTTTATAAGTTCATTTTCCTAGTTGTCTAGAGAAGAGATAGAAACACACAAAAAAGAGAGAGTTATATTTTTAAGGTTAAAAGACTTATACTTTGATTTTTCAATCATTAATGCTAATTTTGACAGTGAAGAAAATATTACAAACAAACAACATATCATTTGCATTATTCTAAAAAAACAAGAATAATAATGTCACTCATCCCTTTTTAAATATATTTAAATCCAAGAGCCTAGACCTTGCTTTCTATGTCTAAGCAATGACTGACTTTTTTATATATTTTATAATATCATTGACTTATTTCATCACATGAACATTATTTTTAACACAAAATAATTCAGCCTCGAGGCAAAGCACGAAAACCAAGGCTATTCTATATTATTTATTTATTTATAATCTAAAATGAGAGAAGTGCTTGGCTTGGTATAAAGCATGGAAGCAGTAAGATTTTCCTTGTCCTTCTCTTTATGTGAGCCATTCACTCACTGCTGCTTGGATGTGAAGGAGGGGAACTTCCCAAGTATTCTCGTAGGCCCATGGGCTTTTAGACTTTATATTATGGATCCTATATAGGGCTTCGATCGATTACAAGCTCAAACTAGGCTTTGATTTGGGTCCTTATTTCTCAATTGTACAGCTTTCTTCATCATAGGCCCACCATAGGAAACTAATAACTAGAGAATATTAATAGGACCAAGTTCGACAACGAAACCCTGCTTCCGCAGCACCTCTAGGCATGCTATTCCCCATGAATCTAGCAGCAGATTTATTATCTCGTGGCAAAAGTCATTTTCCAAATCATAATGTCTGACATTAATTATATCGTTAAACCGCAAAAACATTATACAATCAAGCCCTAAAACGCAGTGCATTGTATGATGACAAAGAACTTGTAATTTACACTCGAAATTCTCGAGTTCAAGTGTGGAGGTGTATGCATCGTAAAAATTTAAAACAACCTTTACTTGCTCATCTGAACTACAAAATATATTTTTCAGAAAATAAGATTTGGTTGTATCCAAAAAAAAGTAATACAGTTTTTGTTGTTGTTAAATATGACATCATGGATAGATATACATTCACGACATAACAAGTTTTTCACTCACAAACCATCTAGTAGGTTACGAGTTTAGAACTAAAGAGTTTGTTTTTTGTCTCAAGTTTGAACCATGTGGTTGTTAATATCATGATAACTGAAAATTTACATGATTATTAATTTTAGGACTTGTGAAATTAATCAAGTTGAATAAAAATTTGCTCAAAGATCCACATTAATAAAAAAAAATTATTCACAAACATAATTCATTCCAAAAAAATTCTTGACTCCAAGGACATCAGATGAGAGGTCCAATTTATTTTTTGTTTTCAAAACCGAAGTTCCATCACTCAGCCGAAAGTTTAAATACGAAGACCTTTTCCAACGGAGAACATGTCGGGAAGAAGAAATTCGTAACATATTTTCATTGATCAACTTGATAATAAGTAAATGGTGGTTTTGATTGATAATATTATATATATATATATATATATATTTAATTTTAATATCATCATCACTTAAAAAAATTATTTTTATATAAAAAAGAATGTTAAACAGACACGGCCACACCGGCAGCATTTCAAGGAGGGCGATTTTCAAGGGATCAAGCAGTAGCTTTATCACGGGTAAGTCAAATCTCGCCCCCGCTGTAGTTAGCTAATTGACAGGAGTCATTTTCCAAATCATAAAGTTTATTCAGTGAATATATATAATAAAAATGCTACAATCCATAAATAGTAATTAGTGTCGGTTTTTTCCTCAAAATTTCTTTGACTCGAATAGTTGTAGATGTGGCATCTCGATCTTCACATGAGGGGAGCTAAATTCTATCATGATGAACTTTGTTTTCTAAATAAAATATGTCATGTTACAAATTGACATTTACTGTAATTAATTTCATGTAACTATCTTGAGATTAACTATATATTATTAAACTTGCTTTGAACGTGGGACTTTTTTTCACCATGCATGCATGTTGTCTTATATGAGACAAATTGCTTACATCTTTAATTCATCCATCCATTCATGTTGAATATGGAGCTTTAGTGGGTGTTTGGTAATGAGGTTTGACTGAAAATTGCAACACAAAAATGTTATTTTCGTGTTTGGTTAAGACAAAGAGAGGTTAAAAACAATTAGTGGGTCCCACATGAAAAACAGATGACGCTTCGTTTCATGAAAGCACAAAGCAGCAAAGAGTTTCTTTTCATGAGTCTCGTCTTGTGCCCTCATCACTATCTTTCACCATCCCGTCCCTCAAACTCAACCTCTGCAAATTATATTCAAACGCATCTACTACACCACGGGGGAGATCAAGGATGGCGATAGAGAGGAGAGGAATTGGGGGGTGCAGATTAATATATTTATCTATTATTTATATTTTAATTATATTTATTATATTTTATGTTAATTTTTTTCTATATAAAAAATATTTTATGAATATCAAAATAATCTAAAAACTTCATTAAAATATGAATAAATTTATTAGAATGAGATCACAATATAATTTTTATATTGTAATTCTAATTTTGTTTTCGATGATATTTTACCAAATGTTGTTTCTAGATCAAGTGATCAGGGATCGCAGAGAGGCCTTCACGTATGAATTTAATTCGTGGTGAAATTACAAGTAATTTGATAAGAGAATAAAAATAAGTGTCTAATTTACTTGAATTAATAATTATATTTTATTATTATGATTATTAAATCTATAATATTTAAAAAACAATATATATATATATATATATATTGTGTGTGTGTGTGTGTGTGTGGAGCGCTCTTTTTCTCTTTAAAGTAATTTCACAAGTTGAAAGTAATATGAAAAAAATTCTAACTAAACACTTGAAATTATTTTTTATTAACCTCAAACTCAACCAAATTTTTTATTTAAACACTTCAAAAATTATTATGAATCGCAACTAAAAATGTTTCTCATGAAACTACTTTTTAAAAACCATAAAAACAAAAACAAAAGCAATATCAAATACACCCTTAGACTTCGATACTAAAAACAAACTTTAGGTTTAAGTAGTGGATCACACACACACACAATCAAATTAACAAGTAGAAGTAAAAAATATTGCATCCTCGAAATTCTCCATCTTCTATACTAAGATTGACTGTAACCCACAATTTCTAACCTGGAAATTAATTTTCTAATCTGAAGAAGAAGAAAAATACAAATATAGATCAATAAGGCAATGAGTCCCACGATAAATCTACTTATGACCATGAGGCCCCATTTCCCCATTTTTATGACATTTTCTTGTACTGAAAGCTAGAGCAAGTGTCATCCTCGGAGCAATGAAACACAAATAAACAAAGAAAACACATGGAAAACAAAGAAAATAAAACCAAAGGCAAAGACATAAGAACACTTTCAAGAGACTACTTTATTTTAAACCATGAAGGAGGGTTTTTTCTTTGGACGGTCGATCAAGAAAGTGAAATCTGTCTTTCCTAAGGTCGGCTCATACCCAAATAAATACAAGCAAAATGTCATAATTTTTCTTGTATTTTCCTGACACGTCAAGATCTAAACTCTTGGTGATTCAAACATTAATGCCATAACACTTTCTCAAACATGAAAGAGATGGTTAGTGTCGAGCTTCAATTTGCACACAAAACCAAGTATTTTGATGTATAAATGACGTCGAGCTTACATGCACGGGGACTTTGGGAGCTTTGACTTAGTGAGTCGGTTACTAGATGTGGATTGAGCTTCTAATCGTACGAGTAGTAGACTATTGCATGAGGTTGCTTGGCAATCGATATGGCGATCTCCTGCCGCTATGGTATTCTGTGGCCGTAAGTGCTCTAAACATTCACGGATTGACCATGTATAGCTGAATGAAACAGAACTTTTCATCCATGTTGTGAGGCTACATTTGATCCAGAAAATGTACTGCTCTCAATGCTTAAGGTTTCACACTCTCCTAAGATTTGATCTTGGAATTTTCAACCTCTCTGAAATGTTTGTTGAATTAATTGCTACTGATTGCATGAATTAAACAAGTAATAAAAAAAAGTGAAATGTTTTGTGTAATTTCTTGCAGTTACAATTGAGTCTCAAGTTCAATTATAAGATTTGAAAAACCATCTCCAATCTAATTTTTAATGTATAGATGTGTAATGGATACAATGTTAATGGTTGTGGGCACCCATCTGAATAAAAGAAGAAGAAAATCAATATCCGAGACCAGGACACCAAATTCTTCAATTTGGGGGATATAATAAAAAGTTAAATAAAGAAAATGATTCTGTTTTGGAGACTATGTCACTATTTTCGTTCATTTAATTACTAATCTCTTCTATGAATACGATTAATTAAACACAACCTTATATGTGTTAGAAAAGCGAAGCAGATACCTCAAGGAAATTGAGGAGGAAATGCTAATTATTACCTTAAAGTGAGTGTTAGCTCATTTTAAGGAAAAATTCAAAGGATTCTTCTCACTTGAGGTTAGAAACTGCCTTGGCATCTTTGCCTCGTAGCTTGAAAAGAACTTGTAGGGTATCCCGTCCATCATAATTGACCATGGATTCTCGGCATGTGCATGAAGAACACACTCTGAGCACGGAAAGACAAGAAAATACAATCCAGCTAGCTAGACTGAGATTGTATTTTGTTTTCTAGTGATTGATTGACTTTAGCATTAGGAGTCGTGAAAGAGCTAGCTAGGTTGCAATCAAAGAATGGTTTGAACGAAATCTGATTAAATTATGATCAGCCAAACCGCATGCATGCAGCAGTACTTTAATTAGCGCACGGTCTGCGCAATTGAACTTCGTAGTATGTTGCAAGCTTTACATGTAACAAATTGTGTATAACCCTCTAATTAATTAGCTGGCTAGGTTACACTCTCTCTTTTTTTCTTTTTTTCTTTTTTTTTTTATCGTGAGCTTAGTTTTATGGGTGATAACCTTATAAAACAAGATGTGAATATAAAATGTGACACATTTCATCATGTTATGCTATAGAGCCCGTTTGTTTTCATGTTTTAAAAAAGTTTTTGAAAAAATTAAAAAATCTACTTTAAATTATTTTTGTGTGTTTATGTTTTCATGTCATTTTTATATATTATATCAAAAATATTATTTCAATATATTTTCATTTAAAAAGCAATCGTTACTACAATACCAAACAAGCTTGTCATGTCTCCAATGCTATCCATGAAGTTTTGGTGCTTCATATTATTTTGTTTGGGTTTTTTTAATTATTATAATAGTTTTGATATCTATAAGTTTGTATTTTATTTTATTTTATTTTATTTAAGATATGATTATTTTTTATATATATATAAGCTAGGCTTAGGCTTAACCATATTGAATTTTTCTTCTTCTTCAAAGTCAAAGAAACTAATATAGGAATCAGACTCTCATGCTGTTGTCGGTTGGCTGAGAAATTTCTCTAAATGGCCATAGAAGCATCGGAGAATCCTCGCCGATAGTTCTGCACTTTTCTCCTTGGTATTTCATAGATATTATTTTTTCTTTCTTCGGTGTTGAGGAATCTCTCTTGGTTTATAAATTAAATTGTAACCGTGTTGTTGATCAATGATTTATAGATTAGATTCATAAGAGAAATAGAGGAGACAAAAAAAAATCCGAGCGTATATAATTATCTTTTTTAATGTCTAAATATACATAAAACGTTATTTATAAAGAAAAACCTTAGCCTTATAAACTGGATAAAACCCTAATAATTATTACCAGGTCAACCAGTAACTTAATTAAACCACGACGGCGAGACCTAAATCAATGGGACCCGTTTCTCTATCATTGAGTCCACGTGTAAATGACGTCATTGTAACATCTCTTGTTTGAAGAGAGAAAGAAAACAGAGAGCGAGAAAAACAGCACAAGAGCCACGCCATGATTTTCAATAAAGCAATATGTGGTCCCACTTTCTAAACATTTAAGTCACCGCTAAACCAGTGACACGTGCAAACTTTTTTTCTTCAAAGCTTACCCTAATATCAATGTGTGTGTGTGTAAATTACTACTTTATTAGTACGTGAAAGGACAGTTTATCCTACAGGTGGCAGGGACACTTGTACACTTTACATGCTCCGGCAATTAATAACCGGAAAGCTCACCGGATTTTGACTACGTGTCGGGGTCCTAGTGGCGGTTTAACACTTCGATCCGAAATTATGAAAAAAATTTAAAAAAAATTATTTTTATTTTTTACTTTAAATTTAAAAAATAGTATTTTTAGATCATTTTCATATGATAATGTCAAAAATAATTTTTAAAAAATAAAATAATATCATTTTGATGTATATCTAAACAGTAAACACTTTCAAAAATCTCTAATCACACTCCCAATGAGGCGACTAGTATCTTACTCCCCTATGATTGCTTGATTGTACATATTTGTGGCCTTTCTTTTTTGTTTTTAGTGGTCAGATATTTTTTTTGGTTAATTTTTACTCACATAAAAACTTGTTTTTATGGAGCATTAGGTAAGAAGAAAAAAAATTATTACACGATCTCTTTTTGAATTTAATTCTAAAGCAATACAAATATGGAAACAAAATTGAAAATCAACATCTCAAAAATAGTGTTTTCCTTTCTTATTTGATAAGACAAACATGAAAAACCTGTATATAGAAATTTTGAATGAAAGTTGTTGAATTATGGCTAACAAAATTGGAGAGTTGTAATATCTGGATAATTTTTGTTTATTATCTAAAGAAATGAAAACATTTTTTTTATTTTTATTTACGTGTTTATTATTTTAAAAACATAATATAAATAGAGAGAGAGAGAGAACAATATTCGATTATTAAAATTGTTAATTAATTGAGTAATGAGTACGTGCGTAATAGCAGGAGACATCTTCTACATATAATCATTGATAAGAGTAAATTATAGAGATGATAATGCGATTATAATAAGATGGCATGCTAATTAACGGGATGGATTCAAGAAGTGATCACCAATGGAAACTTCTACTTAATATAGCTAGCTAACATGGGTAGCTAGCTAGCTTGCTGATAAAGTACTTGAGGTATAAGAAGATTCAAATTAGTACTACTTAATTATTATTTGGAAAGGAAAATCGGAAAATAAAAACAGAAAACTATTTTGATCAATTTCATTGATTGCCAGTACATTACATCAGATTACATGAAGTTAATAGCATCCAAAATATCTGGGATTTCGAATTTCAAGATGCTGCTGCAGTAGCTTTCCCTCTCATCTTCAGCGCCGCTGCTGTTGATGTAAGTTGAATTTGAGTTCAATGGCGTCGGACTTGAAGAAGGAGTTGATAAAACTGAAGCGAAACCAAAGTTCTGGTTGCTGCCATTGGAGATAAAAGTTGAGGTCTCAGAAGAAGGGTCCATAAGATCAGACCCATAGAAGTTGTTACAGTTGTAACTTGATACAGCAGGCACATAATAATCTTCAGCTAAATTGGAGACCATTCCATTGCCTTGCCACTGATCATGGGCACTTAGATGAGAATTTGGAGAGCTAAAGTTGGCAATTGTGCTTGCTTGGTATAGGTCCACATTAGGGTTCATAAGTTGTGCTTCGCTAGAAAATGTAACGCCGGGGGTGGCAGTCAAAGTGGAGCAAGTAGGCGTTTCTTGACCTGGGGTTTGAAACTGGATGCTAGCTTGATGAATCATCGATTGGTACTGGCTTTCCTGGGCCAGTGGGTTGGAAAGATGGTTTTTTTCTTGACCATTTTGGATAGCAAAGTTTTGGGTTTGGTCACGTTGAGAAGATAAGAGAGATGTGGCTAGCCTTAGAAGTCCTGGGTTCACCAAAGGCTGGACACCAAGCATGCTTGAGATGTTCATTTGAGAGGAGTTGTAAAGAGATGAGCTTAGCATGGAGGAGAGGTCAAGAAGATCGAGCCTTGGATTGTGAGTCACTGGATCAATCCCCATTCTTAGAAGCCTTTTCCTAATGTGAGTGTTCCAGTAGTTCTTGATCTCGTTATCTGTTCTTCCAGGCAATCGAGCAGCAATGGCGGACCACCTATAAAACATAAGAAGAAGAGAAGGTAAGTTCGAATCAATCGAGCAGCAATATTAATGGCTATATATGGCATGGTTTTGAAAAGAAGAGTGCTTACTTGTTTCCCAGTATACTATGCAGCTGAATTATTGTCTCCTCTTCTTCGAAAGAAAACCGACCTCTCTTGATATCAGGCCTCAAATAGTTAGTCCAACGAAGACGACAACTCTTTCCACACCTTTCCAACCCTAATTAAGCAGCAGAAGAAGAAACCCATCAGCACCAACTCGATCGATCCACGAAATCTGACAATATCAAACCGATATATGAATAAATAAACCAGTAATTAACATACCAGCATTCTTTGGAAGTGTCCTCCAGTTGCCATAGCCATATTTTTGTATGTAATCAATCAGCTTCTGATCCTCTTCCGGGGTCCATGGCCCTTTCTTCAGCCCGTTTTTTTCACAACAAGGTGCTCTGCCCATGCTGCTGCAGTGTTCTCAACGGCTAGCTAGGTATAGTAATGAAGCAATAGAGAGAGCTTAGGAGGTGTAGAAGGAGAGATTTATCGTCTAGTTTTCGAACGAAGAGATCGTATTAGGGTCCATATATATGGGCATCGATCGTATACTTGTGTGTGTATACTATAAATAGTGATCCAAGAGAAGGTCATGGGAACAAAATGAAGTCAACTGGATTTGGTGCCGTCCGCTGCTTCTCAATAAGGCCACCTGTCCCTTCTCTTTGAAAACAAACATAAAATAAAATCTGAAGTCCAATCTCTCTCTCTCTCTCTCTCTCTACATCATAAATAATAATAATAATAAAAGCAATAATCTTGTCATGCAAAATCTCAGTATTAATAATATCTATCATTTTCCGGCTGGAAGTGGCAATCCATGCATGCTTTCTGGATTCATATTAGCTGTCTCCAACATGAAAAGGCCACGTACGTACCCCCTTCTCTTTAACATGACCTTTGCTACAGGGTTTCTTCTTTGTCCTCTCATGCATGGCTCCATTTTACAACTTAAGATGGCTGGCTTGAGCTTGTTGTGTGATTGATTTAATGTTTTTCCGACAGAGGAAATACTGTTTTTGTCCCTTTTCAAATCATGGATGGGGGGCCGGGACTATTCATCATGCTCTATGTTTAGGGGCAGTTCAAGAATTTTAGCAAATTTATGGATTAATTTTCTTGCATCTTCTTAGACTCATAGCCCAGGGACAGATCTGGTTCGAGGATAGACTCGGCTCCGACACTAACCTAATACAATAAAATATTTGTTTGAAAAAAATATTTTTTTAATATTGATTTGTTCAGATTTAATCCGAGTTTAATGATTATTATAAACTTGTTCAAATTAATTAGATTTACAGAAATATGTTATATATCATAATTTGAATTGAATTGAATTGAATTGAATTGATTGTAGATTTTATTAACTAACCCAGCTAACGTGACTGAATTGGGGTTTGATAAACGAAGGGAAGTGCATTTAATTCACTCTGGCAATAATTGAGTTAGGTGTTTGCCGAAATAGAGCAACATTTCTGATGCAGATGATGAATTAGTCCACGTATATATAATATATAAAGAAAGAGTAAAATCCAAATAAAAATCTTATCTTGAAAATATGATCGGAGGAGAACTCCTTTATATATATATATATATATATATATATATTAAGGGGGTTTGAAAATGTGGGCATGTTGTTGTCTGTTTGGGAGAATGATTACGGTAGTTTTTCAAAGTGTTTTTCGTGCTAAAATATATTAAAATAATATTTTTTTTATTTTTAAAAAAATATTTTTGACATCAACACATCAAAATGATCTAAAAATATTAAAATATATTTATTTAAAATAAATAAAAAACATGAAACGGACGGTTTTGCCTCAGTGCCAAACAACCTCATGTTACAAAAACTATCTAACCCTAGGATAACTATTAAGCCAGCTAGTCAGACAAAACTACAATATATATATATATATATATATATATAATCGAGATGTGTGTTATGTTTAGATCAGCAGAAAAGAAATACAAAAGCACAAGAATACAAGCTAGGTTGATTATGGTGAATACAAAACACGTTATCTTACTGACTTGTACGTACGAATTATACTTAGTCCAGCCAACCTTTGATTTTTGGTGTTCTTGTTTCAGCATTAACGCAAATGAACAAAAGACAACTAATCAAAACAAGGATTTTTCCGATCCATAAAATATATTTTTTTCATGGAATAAGTTTTTCCATTGACGATGCTCTTACACTAGAAGTGCTTATGATTTTTAAATTTATTTTATTATGTTACTCAAATAAATGTTTAATTATCACCAAAATCACAGCTCTCATCATTCTCTTTCTTCCTTGGCCACAAATACTCGAGTGTTCTCTGTCAAGCAAAATGTCAAGAACTCAACTCCATTGACTTTCGACAAATTGATTGAGCAATAATTACTCAGGGGTGATGGCTTTTTCCTTCAGTAGACTAAGAGCAGTAGCTCAGCAAATCAAATTAAAGAGCTTTGGTTGCAAAATTTGAAACCAGTATGAACACAGATTAGAATGGTGTTTAGGTTTGAAGTTATTTTAGAGGGTTTGCTATCTATATATTAAATTTCAAGTTCGGTTTAGGATATCAAATTATTATACGAATCTGAAATATTTAGGATTTTATTCGTTTATCTAAATCTTAAAATTACGTTTCTCATGTTTCCGTGAATATAAAAATATCTAGTTTAAGGAAATTAAAATCTTGAAACAAAGTGAATAAAATAACAAAAAATCTTCGTAAAGGAAGCCGGAAAGAAAGAAAAGTTTCAAAAGGAAAAAAAAAGTGTTTATAATTAATAGCAGCTAGCCTAAGCTAAGACTAATGATGCCGAACTTTAAATATGGTCCAGCAACTTTCCACACTATAATAGTGGTCAAACCTTTTTTAATTCCTTCTTTCTTTTCTCGTTTCCCCACTTTTTTTTTAATCTTTTCAATAAAGTTAAGAAAACAGTTGAGATTTACAGAGCTAAATGCGTGTGGATTGACTCGAAATTGTATTAACTTTTATGTGATTTTCAGTTTATATGCATTAGACCTAACATGGCCGTATATAATGTAATAATTGAAATTAAGAAAAGGGTGATTCATTTAAAGCTTTCGTTAATCAGAAGTTGCCTCCAGTTCATATTGTGGGTGGAAGAATTTGAAGTTAGAAAAATAGTATTTCTTTTCGTTTTATATATAGTCCATGGATATGATCTTCGCATTTAGTTCTAGCATAGACAAATCCTCGATCGATCTGTAATATAATCAAGAAATTCATAAAATAAAAACCCCACAGACAATGTAATTAGAGATTAGAAACAACATGACTAACAAAGAAGAAAGCATGTCTCATCAATCATTATGCGTGGAGATGAACTTATAAACAAACTGATTATCCAGTATTCATCATGTAATAAGTTGGCTTGAATCTATTTCTTGCATCGGCTAATTAAGCTAGAGTATGCATCGATCGGCAACTCACACGCCATATCCTAAATAAAATACGGGCCGGGATACGCATCCAAATTAAATAAAATATACAATTAATATTATATTTGCATGAATGACGACGACGTCTTTATACATGTACGAACATATACTATTATAAGTAATGAGCTCTATAAATAGCCTGTACTTAATTATTTGTTCTACTTAAATAATCCGATTAGCCATAAACGTGTGATCATACAAGAAGCTTGATCGGTGTCCAAACTGAGGACCACGTTCAGGAAACATTAAGTTTGCAAGATTGAACCATCAGCATGCTGCCACGTTTTTATCTCCTGACGAGTCGCCCTCGACAACAGGAAGTCTTCGCTTCGTTTCTTTTTCCCTTGACAGCAACGAATCTACTGATGAAACATTATATTTTCTTATTCAACTTCGGCTAGCCATTAATATAAAGTTTGACCGTGATCAATTATTAATCTATTCATTTGATTAATTATAAAAAATCCCTGCTTCTCGCAAAACAATCAAGCAAGGAAGATAAAGATATTCATCTTCGCAGAAAAGTTTTTAACTAAAATATAGCAGATAGATTGATGAAGATTATCAGTTCCGTCATCTCAGGCTTGCTCAGTGTCCCCGTGCTTGTTGTCAAGGAGACACCCCGTTTCAAATAACTAAGTAAAATGGATTAGCAAGTAGAGATTAGTGCTTAATTATTCAAAAGATCGTGCTTACATCAGTAATTACTTGTCCAATTTTCAGGGTTTGCTTGCTTTGTGCATGGTTTACCCAAAGAAGCTGCACACGTGTTATGCTGAGCTTCCATCGTGATCGGCGTCCATAGAAAGCTGTGAGCTGTTCAATTCTCCGTTAATGCTATTTTTAGATCCAAATCATTTGTGGATGCTGTGTCACCTTCTTGTTATATTAATCTTAGCCATAATCTTATTTAATTAGCGGTTAATTAGCTGTCGCGGCAATGACCAAAGGCTTAGTGATTTGTTAATAGAGAGAGGAACACATATCTGGCCCTGGAGAAACATCGCGAAATTCCCCGTGATTTGTGTCCGTCCCAAATTAGCAGGGAGTCGTGATGATCTCTTGGAATGGTGATTGAGATAAACCATGATTTCTGAGCTTAAAACCAACGTGGCCAGAGGAGATTGGTTTGAAACCAAAAGGTTCTTTCATACAACTTCAAATGTTTGACTTTTCATTTATTGACACAACAAAGCAACGATATATAGGAGTAGGACACACTGGTTTTTTTTTATCAGCGAGATGCAGCGAGCGGTTTTTATTTCAATAAAAATAAATAGATTTGCAGATTTTTCTGATTTATTTTTAAATATAAAAACAATCATCAATCATAAATTAAAATGTTTTTACATGTACTTGATTAGTTGATTGATATTTAATCAAGAGATAACTAGGATTGAAATATTTAATTTTGAAGTATGGATCATGCATTATGTTTTTAATAATATCCTTTTTGTGGGGTGAAACAACCGTATGCGCTAATAAATAAAAATTATAATCCAAAAAACTTGGGTCATTATGCACAGACACGTTAACCCTATGATCATGAGCACATGATTCGGGTAACCCGATGGAAAAAAAACATAAAAAAAAGTATTCTTAAAAATTATATGTTAAAAGATGAAGTCGAAAAATATTAGAATATTTGATCTCGCAATACGGGTCATATATTAAGTTGTGTTTGACAACTATGTTTTTTATAATATAATTTTGATATAGTCAAACAAATATTTAGGCAAATAGAAGGTAAAGAAAAATTACAAACAAAAATGAATTGAACCAAATCATGAACCTCAACTATAAAAACAAATCAATTTTGAACTGTGAAATTATAAAATATTTAAGAGTTAAACTGAAATAAATATCAATTTTATAAAATGACCTAAAAAACCCGAATTCAACCAATGTTAATCTTTGAAGCCTGTGGATCAATAAAAAAGAATCAGGGGATGAAATCTAAGAAAGATGCAATAAAAACATCCAAAACAAAATAAACATCAATAATTAAAATAGATGCAAAATTCTACATGAAAAAAAAAATAAAAAAAATAATAAGGGATAAAATTATATATATAAAAACAGTTAATTAGTGGAATGTATCAAAAGTGTCAAAAGAGCAAAGATCAAAATTCGTATAAAAATCAAATATGACCTAAAGATTAGGTATGAAATTGAAGGGCGAAAATCAATTAAAAGAAGATAAGACAAAGAACAAAATAAATATTTATCAAAAAATAAAGATTAAATTGGATATAAAATATAAATAGCGAGACATTCTCATACTTTGATCAACCACATTTTTTTATCAATATTTTATATTTGTGAAAAACTAAAATTGTTTCAAAGTCAACTTGATTATAACACACAAAAAAAAGGCCAAAACCCCCCCTGAAACAAAGCTTCATTTTTGTCTCTTCTTAGGAAAAATTTGTAATTTTAATGTTCTTAGAAAATTACAATCTGTTGGAAGCAAGTTATGTTTTTTTTTTGTTATAAAGTTAATTAAGTCATTTAACTATTTTATAACACATGATTAATGTGTCCCCCTGTAAAAAGACAAATATCTTTGATTTGTTAGGTTAATACATGCTTTTTTGAAAGGCCAGAGTGAGAAAAGCATTGTTTATTACTACTTTCCCCACCTGGCTTAGTTTTTTATTATAATTTATTTAATTTAGTGGACCAACATATTCTGGACATGGTGTCATGCACATGGCATATGATAGCAAAAGCTAAGGTCGAGCATGGAGGTTACCGGACCACCACGAAGGCACAAAGTGAATGTTATCTGAGAGGTGTTAGGGTTATATAAGTGCTTAACCCTATCATTTGAGATGTATTACGTCGGTGTTCGAAAAAAGAAAGACAATTGTATCTGATCTGTAGCTCTAAGTCGGTAAAGTCCTAAAATATTCACTCACATATATCATGGTGTAGCCAGTGACCAACCCCCTCCCCACCTCAAGTCATAGCTATTAAATCTACGGGACCTAATAATTTATTTTAATTTGTATTCTAAATAGAAGAAACCCATCTTGAGTGATATGACAGATTGACTTGCACCATGTTAATAGGATCAAACTTACTCAAATTTAATAAAGTTAAAATCAATAAACCTTTTTTGAATAAAAAAAATCAAAACAATATCATTTTAAAATAAAATGATAGACTTGAGATGTTTAATTTTAGAGGTTCCTAGTGAATTTTAACAGGTTTAGAATTTTCATATAGATGTAGAAAATTGATAGGGATTTAATAATTTCGATAACTTTTGCAAATCTACATAGATCCATACTCTAACCATTCATTTTATTAATTGGCGCACTTGAAATTTTGACAAACAACTACAAAAACGAAAGTCAACATTTTGACATGGAGAAGTAGCAGCAGCAGCAGCTACAGCTGGAACGAGTTTTCACTTTTCAACAGGAAACAATAACTTCCGTGTTTTGCATGTGGCGACAATTAATATGAAGTGACAAAACTGAAGTCTTTCCCACGAAAAGAAAGATGCACGAGAGTCTTTCCACTCTCCTTTTGCTTGTGTGATAGGAGTTCAGTTCTGGCAACAAGTGTGAAGAATTTCTAGCCAAAACCAGTAGTCAGTCATCCATGGTACCATGAAAAATTGAGAGCTAGTGCAAGATTCAAACACTAATCCTCAGATTGTTCATTTTGGAACACTCTAGTATTAGCATGATGAAGACAGTGATTCGGACAACATTAATTAATCTACAATAAGATGGGCTCCTCCTTCTTTTGCTAACCCTACAAATTAGCACCCAGTCATCACTTCACGAGACGTCATGCATTGCGTTGTTAATTTAAGTCTCCCTTTCACACGTACGTCAAAATGTCATGCTGCGTTACTGATCAATCCTATAGGCCATTCAAATGTCTGTGCGCGCGCGCGTGAGAGAGAGAGAGAAGGATTCTATTCGCCTGGACAAAATAGGAAATATGGCAGTGACTTCTGGTTCTCCATTTCATGATTTCTTGGAGTTTTAGTTCTAATAACTGGCTAACTCAACCCTAAGAGACTTTGATGAAAATGAATTCTGAATGGTCTAGCATGACACTTCACACGTGCACTTTTGTGAACTGAGATGAAGATCATGTAAAGAATTGCAGGTTTGCAGAATGAAATGAAGTTCTAACCAGAATGACGCCATTAAAAAATCATTGAGTCGAAGAAATCATCTCCAGGATCTGCTTATGTATAGTGCCATTAGTCACAAGAACTCCCATTGATGGTAATAGGATTCTTCTTTCAACTGGATCAGCAGCAAGATCAAGTTCACTGCCTTTCCAGTCAGTCACCTGCTCAAACAATCAATCAATCAATCAATTATTGCTATGTTTGCGTCAAGAAAAGTTATTATACACTAAATACCCATAATTTTGGCTCCACATCATTTATACGAGAGTTGGAGATCTTGTTTTCTTGTGAACGAAAATTAAAAATACTAATAATACAAAAAAATAATAAGCCCGAGCTTGAAAATAATCAGAAAAGGGAGTCTTTTAGCTAATTGAGTCAACAAAGTGAACAGCCAGGAGTGGAAATGAAAGCAGATACCCAATAAACAAGGATCAACATGGCAATATTTAATTGATCTGTGAAGAAAAAGACAAAAATCGTGCAATTCGCAAGATTTAGTGAATATTTGTTTACCTTCCCCCCTGCTTCATGGACACATATTATGCCAACAGCATGATCCCAGGCCTATGGAATAAATTGAGTCGAGGAATTAGGTAATGAGACAACAATTTTGGTATTCATTGCGCTTCAAATTAGCCGTATTATACCTTGATGATTGTCTGGGTTCTTGCTCGAAGAATGAAAACCGATGCTCTACCTGAAGCCACCATCAAGTACTTACACAGACTGCAAAGAGCATAACTTTTCATCATGGAAACGACATGGAAAACAATCCAAAATTGATTTGATGGACTTGAAAAATAAAAGGATAGAGTTTGGAAAGCAGAAATGCAGAGCTGGAGCACAAACAAAAGGATAGAATATTGAAACATATATGTCCAAGTTAAAAATTAAATGCACAAAAGAGGGGACTGGAACATAAAGGAATGAAAAACTAAGTCATGAATTTAAACATCATATTGCTTTTTTGTAAAATCTCACCTACTAATCTAAAGGTGTTTGACAAATACTTCAAAATTAGCATTTCAAAAGTGAAAGTTAAGGAATGAATTGTATTAAATAAACAGAGAAAAACTCCATTCATTTTAAAACTTTTCATGAAATAGATAATTTCTATAAAAGTGCAGAAATCTCATTACCAAGAATTTTCAGCTTTTGGAAAATGTAAAATTGAAGAATGCTACCTATTATTCTTATGCTGATTAAAGAGTAAAATTGAAGGATTCTGCCTATTATTATAAATGCTTTCATAACTAGATTTAAACCAAATACTTGATTTTGGAGATCTACTTTAGTAATTTGGTAAGCATCTGGTTAACATAACAATAAGAAACTTTGACACTGATGAAAGAAAGATATGAAGGAGCAGAGGGATTGACCGGAACAAAAACAATATTAAAACCTGAAACAAACTTGCCATGGAAAAGGGAATATGTAAATGGATAGAACAAAGCGCAAATGCAATGTGATAGGGGTACTAGAGTTTCTAAATAACAGAACACAGAAAAAGATGTGACCATTACTAAGATACAGGACATGTTCCCAAAAATAATATAAAATAGAAGAACTCTTAAAATCAGTGAACTCTATATCACAACACCATGGCAACCAAAGTCAAAGTGGGCATATATAAGTAGTCTGATTTAGTTAACCAGCAAATGAATAGGACTTAACCTTCCACAACATGTTGGCAAAAGGAGAACCTCTTTATCGCTCACACCATCAGCATCACTTGTGGCACTGAAAAATGATGATAGTGGCCCTGACTCCCATGTCTGACTATCTGAAATGCAAAAACGTGCTTTGGGTACTAAATGGCATCCATCAACAAAGCACCTTGTCCAAACATTAGGCGCTTTGGCAGAAACACCCATCAGATCTGATAGCCGCCTTTCCCATGTTCCACAGCCAGCATGAGCCACCATTATAATCCCTGATCTGGAAGGCACACTTTCCGATCCTTGAACATCAGTGGTGGAGTTGTAGGAACTAGCCTCCTGCCAGTTAGGGCAGCCCATGACACCTAATACAATGTCTCCTTCAACTACAAGAGCCAAACCTACCTAAGGAAATTACAGTTTTCCTTAGCAAAGGAGACAGCTAAGGGGATAGCTCGAACAACAAGAGGGGATAAAGAATTTGGGAAAGAAAATTATTTGAAGGAATATACCAAAGATGCATGAGAAGACATGTACATGCATCTTAAATTGTTTCCTTGGAAACCAGGAACTTGGCTTCAATTTTTTTATTTCTTTTTAAGGCTCAATCCAGCAACTACAAATTAAAATAAAATATAGATGTAGCACTTGGCATTGTTCAATATAACAGACCATGTAAAGGGTATTCACTTAGCTTAATTGGTTTCCCTTGAACAGAAAGCTTTATCTAGGATTTTTGTGGATGGGAAATCATGTAAGGCTTATTTCATACAAGGATGGCAGCATCTTGATATTAAAATTTAGAATTTGGATGACAGAGAAAGCCTACATACAGAACAACCATTGGAAGCTATAAAAAAATCAATCTTCCAACCCAATAAGATAATTCATCCACAAGAATAACAACTCCAGCATCAGGTTATGTAAGCCAGTTTAAGATGAAACTGTGAATGAGTATTCCAATCAGTGTACCTTAATTACAAATAAAGCATCATGCTGGAGTTTTAGATTATTTTTATATATTTAGCCTAAACAATGTTTATCCATTAAATCATCATATCAACTTCTATTGAACAATTCAATTATATATGATAGACCCCTCCATTGTCAACTGTAAGCAGCCTACAGCTATAACTTCCAACTAAATTATATCTTCCTTAGGAGATCAAACACTTGGATGAACAGATTCATCAGGAAACGGTTCTATCAGTATCCGGGACCTTTACTTTAACACTCATTACATTAAACATGGTGATGATAGGACCAGAACATCCCAGACTGTGAAATGTAGCTGCTAGAAACAAGTCTGTTTGATTTGTTAACAGGAAGGCACTTTTCATGGTAGACAAAAAATTATTATCATTGTCACACCTTCTGAATTTAACAATTGTTATCATACTGTGCTAAGCAAACCTTTCCAATTTCATAAAAAATCTAAGAAAAAATCAGAGGAGACAGCAAACATAATGCTTACCACATACAAGGCCTCGCTTCCTTTCAAAAACCCTTTGGTTCCATCAATTGGATCTAGTACCTGCATTGAAGTGTTAATCAAAGTGGTAGCGAGCAGCTGCAAGCCTTGATGCAAACATAAGAGCAAACCTATGATACTAAACACCAAGCAATATGATGCTAACAGCAGACCACTCCCACAACTATATTATGGAAACAGAGATATGCTCAACTTATTGCATGCATCAGAGCAAAAAATCACTATCTAGTCTGTCCAAAACTATACAAACAAACAATTTGAATGATTAAATCCCACGATACAAATAATAATTAGCTCGAATGAAATTTCACTTAAGTAATTGAAAGCTTACTCAGACTTACCCAATATGTGGCTGGCCTGGTTCCATAAACAATAGCACTCTTTCCTCCTCTATCAATTGCTTCCAAAACATCAGTATTTGTCAATGGCTTATCACTGGAGCTTGCTTTATCAGTAACCACACTCACCACAGAGTCCACCAGATTATTAGAACGAACAAAATCAGAATCCTCTTCAGCAACCAATGGAATAGAAGGGAACACTTTACTCAATTCTTTCAACAAAAACACAAACCAAAAGTTCCAGTTAGGAAAAAAAACTATAAAGCATATCCATTGAACAACAAGTAAAATATGGCAATATACCTTTTCAGAAAGAAATTTTTTTACCTGGGACTAGCCTCACATTACTAAAAAAACATTGTAAATCACAAAACCTATGGAGATACATGGCAAAATTACAAGGAGGTGCTGCTTACACATGAAAACCCAACACAAAATGCAACACACACAAAAATCACATCCATTAAGTGATGCAGCCATCATGACGCAGCCCCCTATTCGATGACACTGATTTTTCATGCGATGCAACGTCATGAGGCAGCCCCCTAGTCAATGACACTGATTTTTCATGTGATGCATTCGTTCTTTTACTTTCAAGCAAAAAAGCAATTACCCTACACAACATCAACATAATGTTTTTACTGATGTTCAGTCAGCTCAAACCAATTCTTTCTCTGCGTGACTCAATATCCGATCAGTCGAACCAGCATTGCACAATGCAAGAGCAAATGTTGGCAAAGCATTGAACCTACAGACATTTTGATCAATGAATTATGAATAACTATTCCATCATGACCTATGCCAGCTCAATTTTGATCGAACGAAAGGATACGGCAAATTTTCCAAATGTAATGAAAATAATACGAGAAATTATTTCTTCAACTTACAAAAATAAATTCTGCCAAAAAGGCATCATACTATTCCAACAACTAAGAAATCTAATCGAAAAATGATCCATAAGTAAGGGAATTTTAGTTAGTTTCTAATATAATTAACTTGAACGGTACCTGTAATTACATCATATAACATAAAATTGGATACAAATATCGTAATGAAATTTAAAAAATAGTAAAATTACCCAAACTAACTAAAGCCTGCACTCCAAAATCAGCAACTGTAACAGGAGTGTTATCGTTCTTCTCAACAATACGTCCTTCACTAGAAAACAAAGACTTTTTCACCTGCATTAAAAAAGAAACGTCCAATTTTTTTTTATCTCTCTCGCATTTTCTCGGAAACCAAACAGAATAAATAAAAATAATTACGTCAACGCAGATACGACACGCTCTCTCCACAACATCCACTGCCGCTTCGAGTTCTCTATGGTACTTGGCATTTTGATTCGTGAATGGAAGAAGACTCGACCTGAAGAAAAATAGTTATTAACAATAAATAACGAACTATAAATTATAGAGGGAATTTTGATTGGATGGAGTGAAGGAGGAGAGACCTCACAGGGAGGGATCGTGTGCGGAGAGGTGTGGGGGAAGAAGGATGGAGGTGAAGGAATCTGACGGTGGGAAATTGGGAGGATGATTGAAGGAGATTCATTGATGATAGATAGAGCTCAGCTACTGGAGCTCCAGTGGCTCACGTGGGTGGAAACCAAAACTCCCCTGCGTTGGTAGAGAGAAATTCAGTTGCGTGTTTGTTTTTTTGCTTGAAAAAACTATTTTTGAGATTTTTTTATTTTTTATATTAAGTTAAATTTTATGAGTTTATATTATTTTAATATGCTATATTAATAATAAATTTACAATAAAAAAACATATATTATTTTAATATACTTAGATATGAAAAGCATTTTTAAAGGACAAACTAATTTGAAAATAGAATGGATTTGAAAAAACAAAATTAGTTATTGTATTATTTATTTTTGATAAACTAGTTTATTTTATTTATTTATATTTATCGGGGTCTTGTTGGGACCGAGTTTGATAAAATCAATCAAGTCACTAAAAA
This sequence comes from Salix exigua, assembly GCA_032356905.1. Lineage (NCBI taxonomy): Eukaryota > Viridiplantae > Streptophyta > Magnoliopsida > Malpighiales > Salicaceae > Salix > Salix exigua. The sequence goes on from CM063591.1 coordinate 1,465,653, forward strand.
TTCAAGTGGATTTAATCGGATTTCACAAATTAATAATTTATTCTTATTCAACAAAAAACAGGTGATTTTCTATTCTTAAGTTTTAAAAGGAATTCTTTAAAAGTGTGGTTGAAGTTATTTTATAAAGTATTTTTTGTTCAGAAATATATTAAAATAATATTTTTATTATTCTTATTATTATTTGAAAATTATTTACATGACGTAAGTCAATTCATTGGAGCCGGGAATTTTTAACACTATGCTCTTTAGGTTAAAATTGTATTCAATTTAGTCCTTGTGTGATCCAAATTTGCTTACATCCAACTAATCAATCATTAGCTGGTTTAGAGGCCAGAAAATGTTAGAAACCTTGCAGCCAAGGCATGCAAATAACTTAACTGAAAATTTCATTGCAGTAACTGAAACCATACAAATATCTTCCGGCGAGATATTCTGGGTTGCAAAGCAACACTTAGATAGCACACGGTAGGCAAATTTATAAAACAGGGAAGGAAATAGGGTGGCAAGTGTAGGGACAAGGAACATTTTTCTTCATAAAGCTTTTGTCTGTGTTAGATCATTGGACCACGATCCAAACAGCATGCTTGGGTCATCATTGTGACACGGCCCGGATAGTGTGTGGGCCGCCACTTGACCTTAGGCCTAAGCAATGTGCTTTGTTGGAATTTGGGCCAAGGCCCGAATGGCTTAAAAAGTTCTCTCTCGGTGTATTACTAATTTTAATTTATTTATTTTTTTGGTTAGAAATTCCCATCTACAATAACACAAAGAAATAAATGAATTTCGAACAGAATTGGGGATGCACGCGGCATGTTTAGGATAAGCATGAAAATTCTACATTTAATTGCTGGCATTGCCTTAGCAACAAAAACATGTTGGATAATCATGATGACGGATAAATATTTATTATTTTTGTTTGAATTTGCCAATTAAAGAAATAAAAAAGGTTGTGATTCATTAGTTTGGGCAAGTGTTAGAGCTCAGACGTGCGAGAGCTTGATGAGCTATTAAATTTATTATCTATTGGCTAAACCAAGCTTAGAGCCTATGTTTTTTTTTAATTTTAAATGAATATTTTATTTTTTAATAAAATTATGAGTTAAGGCTATTTTTTCATGATAATATAAGAAAATCTTAAAAAAATCAAAAATATTTTATCCTGACAAAACAAAAATAATTTACTGATACATATTTTTTCCAATAAAAGAGACCTCGTAGCTATATAATATCTTAATCAGAATCAGAATATTAAAATCATAAACAGAATTTAATCAGAAAAAATAAAAATCCAGTCAACAAAACTTTCGACGTTCCTTCGTAGACATTGCCGTGTCCTTATCTGCTTATCCAAATCTCCGTGCTATAACCGACACGTATCACCAATCCACAGGTTCAGACCCCACGCCCGCAGTTTCCCTTGCAATCTCCGCTGACACGTACCCGTCACCGCCAGTTGTTTTCCAGAACCTAGGTCGTCTTAGCCGCGCCTCCTCTATATAATACGTGACAAATCAGTGGGCCCTTTAGCTTGTTTCACAGATCTCCATAAGTAGCCTCACCACGCCTTAGTTGTTTTTATTTGTTTTGGGTATTCAAGAATCTGGGGTCTTGTTCTGCTATATACACATGAGCTTGAGGTGCATGAGCAGGGTGCTGTACCAATCGGGGATGAGAGTGGTTCAAGGGATGAAGGACCAGGCATCGAAGTGTGATTCCAGTGCTATCAAGTCTCTCAGAGATTCTGCTTGCTCGTCTTCTTCAAAGCAGGCAAGGCGTTTCTCTGGTTCGGTCGATTCAAGTGTTTTTATGGACGCCAGGAGCGAGAAGTTCAAGCAGGCGGAGGAGTCTCTCAGGACAGTCATGTTCTTGAGCTGCTGGGGTCCGAACTGAGCATCGCCAGGAAGCAGCCACCTCTGATGATTGTCTTCTTAGCTGGTAGAGAAATAGTTTTGTGCAGGTGATTGACTTTTGTACATGTGTAAACAGAAAATATATGTGCAGTCTTCGATGCTTCCGAATTGACAAATGGTCTGGTGAATATTCAATCACGAAGTATTGATTTGTATGGGTTATTATTCCTATGCGCAAAAAACACCATCAGCATCAAATTAGTGAATTACAGAAACGAAAAGAAATTCGGTGATTTTTAAATAAATAGTTCGTCTTCCTTGCCATTTTTCTCATCTTTTTCTTCTTCTAGTTATGGTAACTTGACGACTTCAAATCTTTGAGTTGTTGGATTCTGATTGATAATCATTCTCATGTTCTCACAATGGGCTAGTTCATTGGACCTGGACTTGAACAGTTGCATGGAAGCCCAAAATCAAATTTGAATATTATTACTGTTGTACTGTATTTGGGATGGGAATTGATCGTATAGTTACTGTTCATCTTCTAATATTTATTTTTGTTTTTTAAAACTTTATTTTACTTGATTTGATTTTTATTAAATGTTAATGGCTTATGACTTATGAGTTAATGAAATAAAAGAAAATGGAATAAAATTAAAAAAATATATCATATATAGATAGTGTGCAGGTGATTTCAAGAAATATAATTAGATCTTGATCTTTAAAAATTATATAATTCATATCATTAAGTTTCCTTAAAATTCTAATATAATACTTTGGTATATAATTTAATTTTAGCTCTTAATTAGAAAAAAGAGAAAAGTGTTGTATTGAAGTTTACTTTTTTTTTAACTACCGATAGATTTTATCGGTATCTTGTTCTTGAAGATGAGATTGGCTTTCATGTTGATGGTTTGAAACCTCAATATTGTATTAAAGAAAATAAAATCTAAAAAGAAAAGGTCAAAATTAACCTGACTTGATTTTGGATTTTTAGGGTATATGTTTTGTATTCAAAGTTGATTTATGAGTTTTACAAAGGTTTCGGAGATGTTTTTAAGGTTAAAATGACTAGGAAATTGAGGTTTTTTACCAAGAGAATCGCTGCCATGATTTTTGAGCCATCACGGTGGTGGCTCGAATCCAAACCAAATTCGTAAATAACACATCATCTGTCTTTGTAGATACCATGTTACCCCTGTATTTTTTTTAAAAAAAATAAAGACAAACAACATTTATTTATTTTATTTTATTATATTTTATTAAAAAAAACAGTGAAACTAAATCCAAGCTTATAAACCTAGGTTGTTTTTTAACCTTTTTTTTAAAGGCTAAATAGAAATTTAAGAAAAAATTATCGAACCTAATTTAGCCCATGAACCGAAGCACATGTTTAGCAAGTTAAGCCATAATATTTGGTTTTTTTTTTTTAAAAAAAAAGATATCTTATTTGAATGTTTTTTTCTTAAACATTTTTAAAACTTATGGTTCAATTAACATCTCTTCTCTGTTTTTTTTTTTTTGCATTTAAACGTCTTTGTATAGAGCTTTTTTAATAGTGTTATATGTATTTAGTTTTGAAAAAATTATTCTGATTCATCTATATTTTTTTAATCTTTTATAGATGACCTTTATTTTCTTTAAATTAAATATTGATTTTCTTGTAATATTTATAATACATGCAGTCCTGCACAATATTGTTTTTATTCAATTGGTTTAACATGCGTGGTTATTTCTATTATCGTTTGATATAAAAAATTATTTAACTACAATTTAACAAGTATAATCGTAAAATAACTAAATTTAACAAGTATAATCGGGTAAATATTTTGTCTTGCGAAACTATATATATATATATATCTTGATTATTTTATTTTTATTTTTAGTTATTATTAATATTTTTCTTGTTTATTAATATATATTTATATATATATAATTCTTAATCTATTTAATTACTTGTATTCATTAGCTATTTATTAATGTAAGTGTGTGTGAATTATTGTTTTTTTTTATAAAAAAAACTCTAGCCCAGGAGGGGTAAAATAACCCATGCTCTATTTTTCTCTAAAATGGCCCAATTGGTAGGAAGCTGAGGATGGTTTTTTTTCTTGGCAGAAATCTACATCCCAATCTCTATCTCCACCACAGAAAGAGAAGAGAACCTGATAAGCTAGCTTGTCCTGTTTTCTTCTGCCTCCAGCTTCAAATTCTAATAACCATTGTTCAGTAACTCTCAACTGAAAACTGAAAAACTATGAGCTCACTTATATCTCATAGGAGTTATCATCAATCACCATTTCTCCCGAACGTCCACAAAAAGATGGTGAAACAAACCACTTTTGCCCCAAATAAACTGGTTCGTCGAAGAAAGGTAGCAGTGAGAGGATGCAGTGGTCAAGAATCTGAAAAGAAGACCGGAAGCCGAAGTTTCTTGAGTCTTGAAGAAGCTGGTCTGGTTGAAGTATCCGGGTTAGGCAGCCATGAAAGGTTCCTCTGCCGTTTAACGGTATTTCCTTCTCTCTATATTCCGTTCAATACACACCAGCATGCATGTATTGAAATATTAATTAATCTTTTCTTTCTATTCTCTGTGTGTGTGTGTGTGTTCAGATATCATCGCTCAACCTCTTAAAAGTTGTATCAGAGCAAGAAGGATGTACAATTGAGGAGCTGAATGCTGGGAGACTGTGCGACTGGTTTTTGAAGGATAAGCTGAAAAGAGAGCAGAACATAGAGTCTGCAGTGCTTCAGTGGGATGATCCTGAGCTCCAATTTTGAGATTTCGATCTCTTTCTCTTTGTTTTCTTGGGATTTAGTTATAGTATTATTTGGGATCATACATGCTTCTTGCCTAATTAGCTTTAGACTCGTAATCCAGAACACCCGCATCACCCGACTAAAATCAAATCATTGTTATATATTTTATCATCTTATTTAAAAGTTTAAATGGTTAAATAAAATTCTAAAATATGATTTATATTATTCTTTAACATATCAGATAAAACTATTTGGAATTGAAATTTATATAAACCCATAATATTGTGTTTAATTTGTATCAAATAAAATAAACATGTTAAGATTCAAACTTGTATTAATTAGGTTTTGACACAATGTAACCCAACTATCTGACCTGAAAAAATATAATTTATATTTTTCGTCATTTCATCAGAAACTCGTTCGGCACATAACCTTCCTGATCACAGCGATCGAATCTCTGGGTATTCACTGATATATTCTCGAGAACCTCGGCGTTCTTGACCCAATGTACCAGAGAGTTTATGAGCTCCCCAGAGTTACCTGGCGCAGTGATCTTAGCAGTCTTGAAATGTGACGCTGACCAAACACTGAAAATCTCTCAGCGGAGGATTCTAATATTGCTTCTCATCTGGCGGGTGTTTCATCGTCGTCTCTCTTGTAAAGATAACATAAAATTTTCATGAAAGCAGTTTCTCCTCCCAAAACAATGGATTAATCAACAATTATAGTAGATCTTTCATCATGTCCCACGTGAGTTCATAAATGTCTTCAGTTCATATATACTGTGAAGGAAATATTATTTAAAAGTTTTAAGTTTTTAATTAAAATTTTAGAATATAATTTATATTATTATTTAATACAATTTTTTAAGTGAAAATTCTTTAAAGTTGAAACTTGCATAGAGGTTCACCTTACATTGTAATTAATTTTTATCAAATAAAATAGAATATTAAGATTTGAACTCATGATTATTAGGCCAATAAAATTTTGTTACTATATAAAAAAAATATTTTATATAAAAACTTAAATTATTAATCAAGGTTTCTGAATATAATTTATGTAGTTTAAATTTTTATCAATGTATTTTACAATTAAATTTAAAATTCCCTGATAAGTAATATCAGATTTCAAAAAAAATCTCTTCGTATTCCTCTCTGAGAAAAGATATATAATTATCAAAATAAAATAAAATATTATTAAAAAGAAGAAGAATGGACGACGAGAGATCAATTCGAAAATTACCCCTAAACTGTACAGCTAGCCCTCGCAAGGAGAATAAAATATCTTCATGTCCAATTTGGGCTTAGAACTTCGATGGGCCTCGATCGTTGGGTTTAAACTGAAATATTGATGGGCAATGCTAATTATTAATTATTACTGGGATAGCGGATAGCACTGCAGCTTCTTCTTCTTCTTTCTGGTTTTTTGTTATAATTTTTTTATAAAGATATTTTTTGTCGATTTCAATATTTTGACATTTAAATGTTTATGAATTTTATCTTTTACATTTTTTTAATTTTTTTGGGGTCAACATTATTTGAAAGTTTGTCGAGGTAACTCATGCAGCACGAGTAATTATTCAAGTTCATGGGTTTGGGAGGGTATTTTTTTTTAATTAAAATTGACTTTTATAGCCTATTTTTTTTTCCAGTAATAACTAGAAGGGAAAATCACTGTAAACACTGTGAATGGTTGTGTCTCCCACATTGTTTTCTTTTTCCTTTTGTTTTTATTTCAAAATTATTTTAGTCAATTCTATTTTTTTTTAATATTAAGATGGTTGAGAATTTAACTTTGAATTTTTGTTTCCTTTTATTTTGTATTTCTAAGAGGTTGATGTTATTTGTTGGTTTATGGAGCTAATATAGGTTGCCCTGGTATATGAGTTTGTGAGGGTTTATTTTAAATATTTTTCAATTGAATTTGAATTTTTATGTTCTAGTTTTTTCTTATATAGTTGTGTATATATAGCAATATGCAATGTTATATTTTTTCTCTTTTTTTTGAATTTTTGTTATGATTTGTTTTAAATATATTTTTTATTAATTTCATTTTTTAAAATTGAGATTAATGAAAATTTAATTTTACAACTTATTTCTTTTTACTTTGTCTTTATTTGAGGCTAACATGATTTATGATTATGCCAAGGTAATTTGAGTTGTCTTACTTTATAAATTTGTTGGATTGTCCTTTTTTATTATTATTAAACTTGACTTTTTTATATATAGTCCATTTCTTTCTTGCTTAGTTAAAAAAATTATTTCAAATAAAATTATGTTATCAAATTTTATAAAGAAAAAAAAAGGTGTGAGAAAATAACTATTTATCCACACAGATTACACTGTGAATGATAATAGCAGTTCATAGTTTTTATTTCTTTATCTTTTTGAATTCTTGTTATTTTTATTTTTATTGATTTTATCTTCTAATATTGAAATGTTTAAAAAATTAATTTATAATCTATTTATTTTATTTTACCTTTCTATAAGGTTAACATGATCTGTGGGTTTGCCAGTTTTACAAGTTTGGTTAGGTGTTTTATTTTAATCGAATCTGAAATTTTTATTGTCTATTTTTCATATATAGTTTTAAAAAATAGTTTCAAATAAAAGTTATGTTTTTAAATTCTAGAAAGTCATAAACCTATTCATGAGTTTGGTTGATTGGCTTGGTCCGTGAATCTGAGAAGTTTTTTTTTATTATTATTAATTTATTTATTTCATGATTAGATATTAAATTAACTGGTAGTTTAATTTCATAAGTTATGTTATTAAAATATTATTACATATATTTACAAAAAAAAAAAAATTAAAAGCTACGGCAACACCAAATAGATTCCCTGTGTGCTATTGAAGCTCAATTCAACCTCAAGACGCAGATGACAAAACAACGAGCATGTACAACTGGAAGCCAGATAGAATAAAATCAGCAGCAGAGTTCATGATGGCTCCAACCGTGCAAGAATTGCTATCGTCCACTGATTTTTCAAAGTCATGGATTAATTACAATCCACAGCTTCAATATCTACGTCTTCTTCGCTTCTCTTCCACCGTCGATTCTCTAATTCCGGTCACCAATTTTGCCTTGACCTGAGCCGTGATTGACTGGTCACAATAAAGAGGAAAGGAGCGTTGATTCGATTCATTTAAGGAGACTCTTGGTCTCAATAATCCACCTGTTTTTTCTTGAGCTCGTGGGTAAAAAATATAAATATATCATAACTATTAGACTATACTGGTTCCATGCTAGGTTTTATTTCCAAGTAATTACGAGGCTTATCTAGACTGACCATGTCAAATTTGACCATCTTCTCATGTTAATTCCAATTATTTTTATTTTTTCTCAAGATAATTTCATTTTTATTTATTGAATGTGATTCGATAAAATTAGGAGTGTGATCGGGTTGTTTTTCGTTTAGAAATGCATTAAGATGATATTTTTTAAAATTTATTTTTAAAATAATATAAAAAAACAAAGAATATTGTTTTTTAAAAACTTAATGGGGGCATTTGCTCCATTTAAAAATAAAAATTCCAACCACTATCATCAATTAACAATAAAATCAAATCGAAAAGCATGATGTTTAATCAACTAATCCCACTATTAAAGTGAAAGAAAATTCCAAAGAAGCCAAAACACTCACCCCGAAGATCCAACAACTTCACTTTTCCCAAAGTCAAACACAACGTCAACGCGAAGTTTACCAAAAAGCCAATAGCCTTCCATCACCAATCAATGGCGACATGGCCAGTGGGCCAGGGAAAAAATATTCGAAGTTACAGGGAAAAGAAATGGAAAACACTCTTCTACCAAATCTCGTTGTTGATAACGTTCCATGAAGGAAAAGTGGTCCCCTACCCTCATCAATTTGCACATTTCTTTTTTCTTTTTTTTCTTCAATCATAATTATTATTTTAAAACACAAGCAACTGTGAGGGGTAGAAGTGGCAATCACCACGAGGGATGTTTTTTTATTTATTTTTTATTTGTACTCCTATATTAACATGAGATCAATCTTCTTCATTTTTTGGGTATTTCATAGCGTACACTGAAGGTAAAAAATAAGCAATTTTTATATATAAAAATTAGAAATTTTGATCACAAATAATAATTAAGAATTGAGATTTTTGTTTTTCATAAAAAAAATTATTCTTATCAAAGGAATTATTAAGGGAAATAATAGGTGGGATACATGAAAGGATGAAAGCCATTCATATAACTATATTTGAGCGAAAAATGGAAAAATAATAAAAATCAATTCATTCAATTAAGAGAATTAAAAATCATAAAAAATATAGCTTAAAATATAAAAATCTCTAATAAAGAAATAATTGAAATGTTATTCTTTTACCAATCTCCAAACACTATTAGCATTTTTAAATGTTTTTCTACTAAATAATTAAAATAAAAGTTGAAATAAAAAAATATTAAATAATTGAAATTAATCTAGAACCAAAAGGTTCACACGTTTTCTTCCTGCAATCACAATTTTCAATTTAAGAAAATTATATATATATCGACTTGGACGTGAACCCAAGTAATAAAACCCAATTAAATCCCCTCTCTAAATCCAATCCCCCATCCACCACCTCTCTCGCTCTCCTCCCTCTCTCCCAACTTACCCTGGGAGAAATCACCAGCAATACGACATCGTTCCACATGCTCTGATATGGCCATAGCGGACCAGAAATCACCAACCGATAATACTCAGAGCAGCAGCAACAGTAAAGTGTGGGGATTCTTAAAGCTGCCGTTTTTAGGAGGAAGCAACACCAATACGACACCCTCTTCTTCTACTACTAACACTACTACTTCAACGATGATGATGCAGCAGCAGCATCACCACCACCATCATAATCTCCAGCATAACTCTGTAATTGAAGGATCTAATCCTCCTCCTGCTTCCAATTCTGTATCTTCTGTTGCTAGATCGCTATTGCCTACGCGTCGTCGTCTTAAACTCGATCCTTCTTCTAAGCTTTACTTTCCTTGTGAGTCTTAGTGTTTCTTTTTTATGTGATCTGTTTGTTTTTTTTTAACTGGATTTTTTGGCGGAAAGTTGGTTTCTGTAGTTTCAGGATGATTAATTTTTTTTTAGATTAAGTTGCTGCTGCTGCTAATATTTTTGGTAATTTCGAAGAAAAATTAAAAATTTGAGATCGTTAATGCATATCATTTCTCCTGAAGGAGGAATTTGAAAATTCAAATTTCTTTTTATTTATTTGTATTGGTGGTGGAGAATTTAAATTTGAAGTGTTAAGAATTTGATAATATTTAAGAAAAGAGAGTTAAAGTTAATTGCATTAGCTAAAATGGGTAGCATCATCCTATTTACTTTTAAAAACCATCCAATCAAGTAATCAATGTCAAGAATCAATCAGCCTTTTGGGATGAGTGATAATTACGATTAATTTGGTTATGGGAACTATCTGATTTTCGTAATTTCTTGCTTGTTACTAATTATGAATTTTGTTGCTGATTTCTGATGGAATTAATCGATGTATTTTTGTTCTGTATGCTATTTTTAGATGAACCTGGCAAGCAGGTTCGTAGTGCCATCAGGATTAAAAACACTTCCAAGTCACATGTTGCGTTTAAGGTACATTTCAATTACTTCTTCATTATTGTTGTTTCTGTGGTTTCGTAGTGTAACGTATATACTCATTTTGGGCCACCCCATTTCTTGTTGTATTTGATATTTTTGTTGCTGTTGCACACGACTGGGTTTTTTTTCTTAAAGTGAGTTGCCTTTTCTTCTTGATTTAGTTTCAAACAACTGCACCGAAAAGCTGTTTCATGCGTCCTCCAGGGGCTATTCTTGCTCCTGGGGAAAGTATCATAGCTACAGGTAATATTTTACTGCTGCATTTTCTGTTCATATTAATGTGCTCTGAGAAGGACGTGACTTGGCTATTTTATGTTTTTTTTTATAACCTTTTAATATGAAATTATTTTCTTGATTTTGGATGCCAGTCTTCAAGTTTGTTGAACACCCAGAAAATAACGAGAAACCAATGGAGCAGAAGAACAGGGTTAAATTTAAAATCATGAGCCTTAAGGTGAAAGGGGCCATGGAATATGTACCTGAACTGGTGTGTAAAATGGTTCCTTTAGCCTTTTCTTTCATAGGTTTAGTGTTTTCATGTGAGCTTGTGCTGGTCTACAATGGTCTGATGATAAATGATCTTGGTGCTGTGCTTTCATTTTGATTTATTGGGGTCTGATACATATTCTACTTGGAATTTGCATCATGTCATATTTCGAATTCTTCAAATACAATAGACAGGATCCTGGTTAATGAGGATCTCGATAGGCACAATGAGAAAGATAGATGTCCTAGGTGTCGATATTACCATTAGTTTTGTTTTTTCTATAGAATGCACAATCATTTCATTTAGTTTCATATTTTTTAAGGTCTTTTTCTGGTATAATAGATGTTATTTGGCTGTTGCCAGGCAGTGCACTGCAATGTAAAGCTAGCAAGTAGGCATAGGGGTGTTGTTTTATGATGTCAAAGTCTCTGGTGCACCGACACTTCTTACCCTTAATGGATGTGCACTGGATGCCGATGTTCATTTTAAAATTGTCGGTTCTGGAGAATCTATGCTCTCTTTTTTCCAGAACACTTATGATAGATTTTGGATTCAACTACTTCTTGTGTTGGCTGGGTGCTTTTATTTAATGGACGCTCCAGAATATCTTTACAAACTGCTTTGGTCTATTCGGAACTTTATTTTGGTGTTTGAATCTTCTGCTGCAACTTATGAAGTGACTTTGGATACTTTGTCCTTGCAGTTTGATGAGCAGAAAGATCAAGTAGCAATAGAGCAAATATTGCGGGTTGTTTTTCTAGACCCGGAGCGTTCTAGTCCTGTAAGTATCAATAATAATGGAATCAAATTTATCTGTGCTTTAGGATCCATCATTGTCTGTCTTCGCATATGGTATATGCATTTTCATGTGTTCCATCCTTATGACATGCAAGCTCATAGAACTACTTGTGATGCTCTTCTTTTACAGACTTTGGAAAAGTTGAAGCGCCAATTGGCTGATGCTGATGCAGCTCTTGAGGCGCGCAAGAAACCTTTAGAAGATGCTGGTCCAAGGATTATTGGTGAAGGGCTAGTGATAGATGAATGGGTGAGTTATCAAGGGTGGCACTTTTCAACTTCTCCCTGTGAATTTCTCCTTGCGATGCCTAATCTTTGTCTATTCCATTTGTACAGAAAGAGCGAAGGGAAAGATACCTTGCTCGGCAGCAGGTTGACGGAGTCGACTCGGTATAGAGGGGCAGTTGTGTTCAAGCTGCCTTTGTATGATGAATGAAATATATACAATCCACCATCCAGTAAATTCCTTCAACCTTTTCATGGAATGCAAAGGATATTTCATGTTCAGTGAAATCATGTAGGAAGCATCAGCATGGTGTGTGAAAAGAAGAAAACTGTGAGATGAATTCTGTGATTTGAGGAATTGAAACTTTTTCGTCCAACATCTTCCTGTAGATAATTGTGATTTTGTTATCCCATTTCAGAAAAAAACTGATCTTTACTCAAATGTAATGCGCTTAATTTCAAGTATAATGGGTGTTCTTATTGGGGAAAAAACTTTCTTCCTAGGCAGAATATCATCTCTCGATGCTTAATTTTCTCTCTCTGCTGTTTCTCATGGCAATCTTCCATGGTCGATCCCTTGAGTTACCATGGAACCTTCACTTTTCTTGGTCTGTGATCATGATTAATCCTCATTTGTCTGGAATTCGGTGGTCTCCTGTTGATCACCATAGTTGAAACACACACCACCTTGGCCCATGAACAGCCTGTGGCACCCCCACTCTGGACAGGACTTTTGAGAGACAGGAAAACCTCTGTCCGCAAGTGGGTGTCTTCAGGCTCTGAGCTGTTTCCAAACATTCTTTGCTTTTTCGAACTTTCCTTTCCTTCTGGGCTGCGGTCCTGCCGGGCGCCGCACCCTTGAATAATTTTTGTTCTTTTAATTAACTTTTGATATTATAAAAAATAAAAAAAATCAAAGTTGATTTTTTTCAAAAAAGATATGATTCTACCGTGATGTAAAGAGTCTGATTGATGGTTGCTTCAATTTACATGCACTCCTGGAATCCGTCGAATTTAGGCTGGAGGGCTGGGCCATGATTTTAGGGGAAATTCTGCTTTCATGGCCATCCAGCTCAGCATGTTTTTCTTTTTTCTCCTAAAAGTGTGCTCTAATATATAATAATTTATTAAGGAGATAAATAATCACATCTGACACTGATCTTGTCTGCATGGTCAAAGTACCTTACCTGGATTCATGGGCCCTGTTATTTTCTGATGGGCTTATTTCACTACCTTCATAAAAGTTTTCTCGAAAGAGGTCATATTCTGTGCATCACATAGCAATTGGGTCAGGCCCAAATTCCTTGGATTCTAAACTAAGGGCTTAAATTAGAGATCGGTAGAGTTGAGTAATTGTTTGGATAGAAGACGCCAAGATACAGAAAATAGAGGAATTTGCTATTTTTTTTAAAAAAAAACAAAATTTACGTTAAATTTATATTTAAAACAATCTTATTTTATACCCTTTTTCCCTTTAAATTTATATTTATTTTTATCTTGAAATATTGACTAAATGCAAACTAAATGATGAGGTGATTAACCGGACTATAGACGCCAATCTCTCCAATACATTATAATATTTATCTCAACAAATCACACTTCTTTTATGATAAGTTATTAAATAGATTACTTATGTTTCCAATTTAAATCCTAAATGATCTCCTAGACACCAGTGCCTGTATGTTTCCATATAATCAAATGCTCATGGAATTGGCATGCAAGAGAGGTGGGTTACCCTTGTGGATGCCTCTCCCACTAGTAAATCATGATCTCACCTCTCTTTAGAGGTTGAGTGAGGGGTATGGAATGGATAAGATCCAAAATATGCCATACAATTAATGGCTATCGAGTTTTTCATCAATATCGAATAGGAATGTAAGCTTAGCACAATAGATAAAACACCAAAGCTTTGTTCCTCTTGTAATAATAATAATAATAATAATAATAATAATAATAATAATAAATAGATCGCATCTAGAGAATAATATAAATCATATTCCGGGATCTCACTTATAAGCTTAAGCTTATTTGTGAAATGATTTCTTAACATGCCGAACATGGGTTCTTGTGGGGGACATCCTCCGCAACTTGATGAAACATAAAAGCATACATTGAAAAGATTTAAAATGGAACAAGGATTTTGAGTTTAGTAGTTGTGTTTTCATATATTTCCTTAATTAACTAATTGTAAAATATAACATGAAAAGCAAACATTGAAAAAGAAGAAGATTTAGCATATGATTCCCAATTTCTTTATCTCAAATTGAGAGAGAAAGAGAGGGTGAGAAGGACAAGTAACCAAGAAATAAATTCCTCATCCATTATCCAGAAACATAAACGTGGAGGGATGTTAGAGAAGAGGCAAAAGTGCCTCGGTACTATTAAAGACTAGCTAGTCATGCGATTCCCCTGTCGTCTCATTGCAAGATCGTGACCAAATCTATTGTAATCTCTCCCTCTTCCTTGAAAGTTCCTGCTTGTGTTTATCCATTTGGCACATTATTCATTAAATTCACCGTTACTCTTGTCACCGAAAGATGTTACACACTAGAAGATAGTGACGAGTAAAGGGCGAGGCTTCTCATAAAGCTCGTGAAAATTGATTCTCCACCTCCGATGAAGTGGTGGATATTGGCAATATTTCATCCATTCATTTGTAGTGATATGCAACCCATCGTATATAGCTGCTACATGCTCTCCATTATCTATATTTTAATAATCATTGATAAACCCACATTTATTTTGAAGATGGTTAGAGGTTCGGGCAAACTCAACTTAGTTTGGAACTAACTCGAATCTCAATTGAGTTCTTGATGAAATCTCAATTGCATGCTCAATTGGGAAATTTCATTAATTTTTAATCTAGTGTCAAGTTTGTGTTTTTTTTTAGAATATATGAGCCATTTGGATGAAGTTGCATTATTAAATATGGATGAGCGAGTCACTTACAAGTTTTATGAACTTTTGGGGACTTAATTGAGTTGAAACTAAATTATTGGAGGACTCATTTCAAAAATGTTTTATAGTTAGTAGCTATGGAGGCGGTGTTTGGTTAGAATTCTAATAAAAGAGAAATACAAATAAAATAAAAATACATTTAGTTCGAGGTATGAAAGTAGACATGAAATAAATAAATAAAAATAAAAATTATTTATTTGCACCGTATAAATTACGTGATTTCTGATATAAAACGCAGAAAAAACAAAACAAAAAAAATATATTCAAGAGGAGTATAGCTTCGAGACTTGACAAATGCTTTTCAAATTCATCACATCGACAAGCACGCAGGGAAGAGCACAAGTAGATGATCATCTTCTCAAGTAGATAGTGAGACGAGGCTCGATTGTGAAGAATTGGAGGGGTTATGAGAATACTTTGGCTCCTCGTGCCTTGGACACTCTCAGGCATCAATCATCTCCGAGCATTAAACATAACTTATAATTTATAGCACTAATAATAAAATTCTTCGAGATTGACAAGGACAATGCGAAGTGTGTCATCTATGAGACTAGAAAACAACATATAATAATAGAATAGGGCATAATTTATAATTTTTATAGTCAATTCTACCTTCCTCAATCATGGATGAAGCAAAAGAGAAGACACAAATTGAAGGGACTCGCGGAAAGGAAGGTTTATTTTAACAAAG
Organism: Salix exigua; assembly: GCA_032356905.1. Classification (NCBI taxonomy): domain Eukaryota; kingdom Viridiplantae; phylum Streptophyta; class Magnoliopsida; order Malpighiales; family Salicaceae; genus Salix; species Salix exigua. The sequence continues at coordinate 1,481,024 of CM063591.1, forward strand.
CACTTGAAATTATTGTTTGAAGAAGCATGCATGACGTAGTTGAATAAAAGATTATTTTTTTAAAAAGAATATGTTTTGATATTTTTAGATTATTTTGATATGTTGATATCAAAAATAATTTTAAAAAATAAAAAAATATCATTTAGATATATTTCGCACGAAAAATACTTTGAAAAGTTACCGCAAATACCCTATCAAACATTAATGACCCTAATAATTGATTCAAAATAATCAACACATTGCAACGGAAGAAATTATTTGTGCATTAAATAAGGTGTCCACACAATACTTTCTTGCCTATACACTGGAATTCTTGCTGACATAATAAAGCTCGAGACCCTTTTAACTCGAGATAAATTTCATATAATTTTTGACATTGAAATCAGTAGGGTATGTACTGCTAACAAAAATCAAAAGACACAACTAACAAATCCAACCCCAGCAAGCTCATCTACACATTCTTGGGACCCTGTCCTCCTTTGGTCATCTCGTAGCTTCCTCCGATGGGATAATCTTCATCGGCAACATATCTTGACCAGAACCAGTGTGTCTTCCATACTTGTCCCATCTCTTCGATCGGAATGCCCTTAGTCTCCGGCAAGAAGTAGTAGACAAAGATGGACATCAGCACCACGAAGAAGGCGAAGAAGAGGAACAGCCCGAATTTCAGGTGGCAAAGCATTGTTAGAAAAATCTGGGCAACTATGAATGTGAAGAGCATGTTGACAGAAACATTGATACTTTGTGCAGCTGATCGGATTTCCAGTGGGAAAATTTCACTCGGCACCAGCCAGCCAAGAGGACCCCAAGACCAGGCGAATCCGGCGACGTAAATGCAGATGAAAAGCACCACGACAATGGCATACCACTTGGGCAATTCACCAGGGTTCCCGTTGATTCCAAACTTGGCCCCGATACAAGCTGCTACAACTGCCTGGAAATGCAAAGAAAATGACCCCGAAAAATGGATTAGAGGAGGAATAAGAGCGGCAATAAAAAGAAAGATAATTTCTTCTGCAACCAAGTAAATTACCTGGCATATCAGCATCTGGAAACCACCTTCGAGGAAAAGAAACCTTCTTCCCCACTTGTCGACGCCGTAGATTGAAACCATGGTGGCGACAACATTGACAACGCCAGTGATCACAGCGGACATGAGTGAAGCATTGCTACCGAAACCAATTGTGTTGAACAAAACAGGAGCGTAAAACATAATGACATTAATGCCAGTAAGTTGCTGAAAGAATGGAATCATCACTGCCATGGTCATGTGAGGCCTGTACTTTCTCTGCAACAAATTTCTCCATGGATGTTCTATTTTCATTGAAGCTTCACTCGCAGCAACAAGGTCTCTGAACTCCTCATCAACGTCCTCGACGCCACGAATTCTTCTCAATTTTTCTCTAGCCTCATCATGCTGGCCACGTTCGATCATGGAGTTTGGAGTATCAGGAAGGACTAGTGATCCAACTGTGATTATAAGGGCAGGAACCATGGCACCACCCAAACTCAATCTCCATCCCCAGCCACCATGGATTTTAGAAAAGAAATAGTTCAACACATTGGCAACAAGGATACCAACTGTGATTGATAGTTGAAAACCAATGTTGAGTGCACCTCTGAACTTGTATGGAGCCATCTCAGAGAGGTAGAGTGGCACAGACTGCAATTACAAACAAAAAATATGAAAATAATCAAATCTCTAATCATCTTCTCTAATTAAACCAATTAGTAAACGATCAAATTGGGAGTCTTGAGCAGAACTTTTGTCTTTCTTGGGACCATACGAATCTTGTCTTGTTGTTCATGTTTTTGGATTAAGAACAGATACAACTTTAAACACACAAATCAATCAAACATATAAACAAAAAAGAAAGCAGAAAATGCAGCTTTCCAAACTTAATTAAGTTTAATTAGCAATCAAGAAGCTATCAACTTACGGTTTTTCTATTCAAAACCGTAGTACCAACAAGTGACTTTTTGTGGAAAAAAAGGTGCCGGTGATGTCATGCTAAAGAAAAACAGGCAACTATGACTTTCAAAAAATGATAAAAAAACAAAGTACCTCCCCTTTATCTTATTTCTAACCATTCAGTCGAGTTCGTTGACTTGCCTTGCTAAATATTATAGACTGTAACAGCGGAAAATTTGGTTCACCTTTTTTTTTTTCTCAGCAACCAAACACTAACATTAAATCACGTTTAACTTTAAAGCTCATGAAACAGCTGGGTACAAGAAACGTGTTTTTGTCATTTTCCAAGAAACCCACTTGTTCTATCTCCGAGAAAAAAACACTAAAGAGTGCCCCACTTATCTGACCTAGGAGCTAAAACCATCAAAGAAAAAGAATAGATCTACAAAGGGGAAAATAAATAAATAAATCAATTTCTATATCGAAGAAAACAAAGATGAGATGCTTTGAAACTCAAAACCCAGAAAGATTCCACTGAAAATTACGAAATTTTGCACAGAAAGAATAAAACATGTAGCAGATTTGATTGCTGTTCTTCTTCATATACTTCAAATAGAAAGAAAAAAAATCAATGAATATACCCATCTCCAGATCCAAATTAAATATCCTCATATTCAAAAGCAGCTGAAAATAAAAACAAGAATCATCAAAACGGAAAAGGAAATATTTAGTACCTGATTGGCAAAACCTATACCAAAACCAAGCAAGATTCTACCAACAATCAACATCCACACAGCTTTAGCAGCACCATTGATGATGGCACCAGCACAAAAGAGAACACCTCCAAACAACATGGAGAGTTTCCTTCCAAATTTACGAGTAGTTGTGGATGCCACAAGTGACGCCAGTAAAGCAGCCAAATACAGAGAAGAAGTGAACATGGTCAGTGTTTGACTGTCATACTGGCAGTACTGGTTTGAAATGGAGTCTTCCTTCTGTTTACGGTAAACTGATGGAAAAAACTTCTTCAAGAACGATGGCATGGCCGTAACTCCACCTGAAAAATGACAAATCCAGTCAACAAAATCAATATTTGTACAAAAAAAAGAAAAAGACATTATTTAAAGTAATATTAACAGAAAATACATTCAAGAACGAATCAAGAGAAGAAAAGCATCCTTGAAAGCAAGCTACTGCTATATTTTAGAGGGGGGAAACAATTAATAGCGTGACAAAATCAAGTTCTAAAGCATCAAGCTTGATCCAAGAAGAATTACCAGAAATCCCAATATCGTAACCAAAGATCAAACCACCCATGGCTGCAACAATACATGTTACAGTGACAAAAGGAGTCAGGTTGCCCGGATACGCCTTTTTGTTGTCGCCGACAGCTATCCCGACCGCCATTTTCGCTCGTTCCTTGCCTCAATTCACAAAGAAACTAATGATATAAACAGAACAAGAACTAAATCACCAGAGCGACAGCAACAAGAAACCAGGAGATGGAACCTAGTGTTTCTGAGTAAGAAGAGAGAGATGCTTGGAAAAGCTTGGCCAGCTTATTTATAGAGGGAGATTGACAAATTGTCTTCGATTAAGGACTGTTGAGCTGTCAAAAAAACTAATTTCTTTCATATAAATCGAGTTTATCAATTTTTTTTTTTCTGTGTTTACATTCTGAAGATAAGATTATAATTTATAAGTGGGAAATAAAGTAACACTTACGCTTCGTTTTCAACTCCTTATGTTGCAGGTATGCTCAATGATACGTAATTAAGTAAAAAAGAAATACATCATGCCGCTATTGATTTTAAAATACTTTCCTATCATAAAAAAATATTAAAAAAAATATGATCCTACAAAATTGAGTACGCAAAAATTAAAATTTAATATCTACATCTAATTGGGGAGAGGTGGGGACATTTTTTGGGGCATATATAAAAGATTTCAAAATCGTAATTATTATAACTTCATTAAATACAGAGGAATAGATACACAAAAATTTATTTATTATTATTATTCCTGATTCCACTCGTCTGTCTATAATGCATGTGCGAGTCAAGGCTTCATGTCCATGTTTCATGGTACAAAAAAGAAATCAAAATAGATATTTTTCATGTCTTTTTTTGTTTAATTTAATAATCATATAAGATTTTTCAACTTAATTACCACATATTTTTTATTGAATTTACCAATTCTGTCTAAAGAAAAATTAGAAATAAATAGGACATTTGTACTTTTTAATTTTTTATAATCTTGGGCGAGGGCTTGCCAGAAAAAAATAATTTACACGTCAGAAAATGCTCATGGCTGAGTCAACAAATATTGCTACTTCACCTGATTAACCTTATCGATATTTGGATAATGCTGTGGGTTTACGTTGGCCAGACTTTATTGACACTGTCAAATAGAAAGGGAGGAAAACGTGATCCTTAAGCACTTTACACCAAAACTTTATACCCCCTATTCATATGCTACTAGTATATACACACCCTTTTTATATATTTTTTTATTAAATAATTAGAGGGTATTAATTAAAAGAATACTTTTTTTAATTTATTTGAAAATAAATTAATTTTTTTTATTCAGATTCTTAACGTCTACCCATCAAAACTATTAAAGAAAAACATTAAAAAACATTCGATTAATTTTCTAAAATTTAATAACTATGGTTTTGATTTCAAATGATGTCACTTGGTTTCCAAAAGAGTTGTGCTGTCAAGTACTGTCCTGAAGCAAGGGCGATGACGAAAGCAGTTTTGGACTGCTAATATTTTTTTCCCCTGACAACACCATTTGCTCTTCTTCAGAAGCTAATTACTGATTTCAGATTTCACAGTCAAGCTCCTCTGTAGCCCATCAGGCATGATCCTATTTCCTGTCGATTTTAAATTTTATTGCAGGAATTCTGATTCTACATGGAATCAAAATTATATCACTAATTCTTAATTTGGAATCTTGTACCAGCGAGGATAGCTCCAACCAACTCCATTATTAACTATGTGAAGGTTTTAACGTTAGAGTTGTCTTTGATAGTGAGGTGTTGTTCAATGACAGGAAAATGTTTTTTTTTTCAATTTATTATTTTTAAAATATTTATAACTCGTGGGTATCTTTACGGGTATTAAAAAATAACATAATCAACCACCTGGACTCGCCGGCATATCATAAATTACCGACGATAGTTTTTTGTTTGTAAGCCCGTCGGTAAAAATATATACCGACAGAAATTGCGATTGATAAATCTACTAAATTTGATAGCCTGTGAAGATGAATTACAATGAAGGAACATTCAAACCTGACAGCTTCTTCGAAAACCTCGAGTACCACTCAATTGAAACATGTGATCTCTAAAAATGTGCTGTAAATTCACATGGGAACATCGAATTTCATTAAATGACTGTTCAATTTTCATGGCCATGGAAGTGTTTGCGTGACCGGACACGAAAACACATCGCTAGCATATAACGATGGCTGCCTTTCTACCTCTTCAAATTAACCATACCGGTGGTAAAAATTTGAAAATAAGGAGTTTTTTACTCTTACCATTAAAAATTTATATGACCGTTAATTTTAGTACCAGTAAAATTGATCAAAATAAACGTAAACTGACTCGAACATCTACGTTACTAAAAAACAATTATTAAGACAAAAGGGATTTGGGTTTTCTTTCAATGAGAACAGTAATTGTAATGTGAACCACAATCCATCATTAAATATTTGACAAAATCTATCTATATACTCATTATTTGTGGTCCTAGATTCGAGCTCTATGTTTGCTAATATGATTGTTACTAGAGATTTGTATGGTCATTAATTTCAGGACCTGTGAAATTAGTTAAGGTAATTGTTACTAGAGATTTGTATGGTCATTAATTTTAGAACCTGTAAAATTAGTAGAGCTATATATAATCTGGACACTAATGTTATTAAAAAATATTATTAAGAGAAAAGGGATTTGGGTTTTCTTTAGTTGAGTAACCAGTAATTGTAATGTGAACCACAATCCATCATTAAATATTTGACAAAATCTATCCATCTACTCATTACCAATGACAATTCACCATGGGAAATTGAGGAAACTTGCCCTAGTCGATGTAGCTTTCATGATTTTGATTTTGTCCCCCTTGGTGACTTGTAACAGTGTATTGCTTTTGTTTTTTTTCCAGAATTTTCAAAAGGAATCGAAGTGTTCATGATGAGACCGTTTCTAGTTACTCCTTTTCCTCAATTTTCTGCTTTGGAATCATTTTCTTTGCTTTAACAAATGGAGTAAACAGAGACGGTCGGGGAAACACTCCATTTTAGAACCTTCCTGCTGTCAAAAAGCTGAAAAAACAGAAATCTGAAGGAGAATATAACTAATTAAAGGAAAAGTAAAAGAAGTGATTCAAATTAAATCATTATTTTTCACTTTTAATTTCTGCTTTCGCCTCGAAGTAACAAGGAACCATCCATGAAGTTAGCTCTCCTCTAATTGAAAACCCTTTTGGTGAATTTGATTCTTAAAAGTTAAAGACTACTCTATGGCTTAATTGTTCAATTTGCCCTAACTCCATTGATCATGTCAATCACTCCTACTTTTTCCCATCCCCACGAACACCCTTTGTTGTGACAAATTTTCAGTGATGCCAGCTTTTAAAATGAAGTTCTTAAAACAGAGCTAATAAAATAGAGATATTTAGTTAAATGAAATTATGTTTGTATTGAATTAATTAAAAATAATACATTACTTTTAGTTACATGTCATTTCTATAATAAAGATTGTATTAAATATTTTGTAAGTGCATAATGTAAATAGTTATTGGAATATTTGAGTTTGTAAAGAGTAGAGTTTATGTGACTGCTGGGAGATTGTTGGATATGTTTTTGAAAGTATTTTTTTGTCAGGAATATATTAAATAATATTTTTTATTTTTATAGAATTATTTTTGACAACGACACATAAAAATATCTTAAACACCTAAAAAATTTAAAAAAAAATAATTATTTTTTTCCAAAAATATTTTTGTAACGTGACCCAAACAGATCATAAATAAATTATACTCCAAAATTTTCAATAACCAAGTGATATTTGCCTTGTCTGAGGCTTAAAAAAGCCCACGTGCAACTTCTAACCTGTATCTCTCACTCAGTAGGGAGTAAATTAGCTGGAATATTAAAAATATCTACAAGATTAATTTAAAATTAATTCAATAAAATAATTTTCTAATTATCTAGTAATTAGCTTTAAAATGTATAAGAAATTCGTCCTTTCAATTCTCGCCGAGCTTGCTTGGAATGACCGGCACCCTTTGCTTCCGAGCCTGGCTTCGACATGATCACCCAACTACAAGTCTAAAACCCACGAACGCACATCGCTGGACCAAGAAACAGCTAATATTTCCAAAACCAATTAAGAGCTAGCAAAGCATTTATGTGAAAGGCCACTGCCACTTGCTCTTGTCCACACACAATTAGTAAGACAAACTATTTGCCCCGCTATTTAAACCTGTTTAAAATCGTGATTATAATTGTTTTTTATAGTGTTTTTTTGTATAAAAATATATTAAAATAATATTTATTTATTTATTTTTTTACCCCTATTTTTGACATTAGCATATAAAAATAATCTAAATACACCAAGTTTTTTAATTTAAAATATAAAATATAAATATATTTTTTAACTTGTTTTTATTAACACTTTTAAACAACTTAGAATGAAGACCACTTTTTGGACGTTCAAAATTGGCTGGCTAGCTTTAGATGGACCATACATGACACAAATGGCTTGAAAATACGGTATACATGGCCGGGGCCCTTCATCTCTGCTCGTGGTTTGACTATGCAAAGTCAAGCCACGAAGAACCACCCCACAGGCCACAGTAGGCTCCGACGGTGTTAATCTAGTCATCATCTACTAGGTCTGGTGTGTAACTTTATCGGATTTCGTGGGTCCATTTTATCATGGAAATGTGAACACCGAGTAAATGACTTGTCAAATTCACTCAAATACTTTGCGTGCCTGATCCCATACACTACTGTTTTCTCGGCGGCGGTGCCACCGTAGACAACTCCATGCCGTCACACCTGCGTCTTCATTAGGTGCACATATATTGTCATCCATGTAGTTATTTATTAAGTGGTGATTATAACATTAAATAATTGGTTTATAAATGTGGTTAAAGTTGATTTTTAAAATATTTTTTTTAAAATTATTTGTATATTAGCATATGAAAATATCTAAAAAAACTCAATTTTTTATTTTAAAATAAAAAATAAAATAATTTTTTTTTCAAAAATACTTTTAAAATGCAGTAACAAACATCTTCTCACCCAGATCATTCAATTGCGCGCTTTACTCTTTTTTGAAATTCTTATCACACACTTGTTTTTAAGAGAAATTGAAAATTGGGATGGAATTCCTCGTTCAACTTGTTAAGGAGAAGGAGGCAGGCTGCAAAACTTTTGGCAACAGGCAATAGAATGCATGCATGCTATAAAACATATATAGATTTGGACAAATCATGCAAATTAATTGGAAAACCCTAGTTCTAATTTGATTATTTCCCACTGTGTAATGTTAACTATATCTACAAACCAAGTTGATTTCTAAATTAGTTGACCATACTCTATATAGTTTTAATTCTCAATGCCGGTCGCTCCAGCTAGTTTTTATTTTTTACGAGACCATAAGGTCTTGACTGTTTCATGGAAATCTAAGATTTTTAATGTTTAATACAACTTAGAAAAATAGGTTTAAGGAAACCATTTTCAAGTCAACTCAAAAAATAAAGTCTATTAATACTTTCCTTGATGACTCTTCTTTGTTGAATGAATCATAAATAGTCTCTGTATTTTTTGATAGTTTTATAAGTGAGTGCCTTGTTTTTGAAAAGCATAATCTAATCCATTGATCGAAGTTGACTATAGCACGAAAGATTGGAAATTTTGATTACAAATAAATGATATATTAAGAAAATTAATAACTTGATTATGATAACAAATAAAAACCAAGTTATGATCAAATATGAAAACACATACTTAGTATTATTTTTTAAAAATAAAAGGATTAACGAATTATTTTATACTTACTGTTCATATTTTTGCAATAGTGTTTATATTCAGTGTTTGAGCTGAGTTAAATGATATAAAATATGATTTATAATTTATGTACATTTTTTTTTAAAAAAAAAATATTCGAGGAAATCCTGTTTTTTTAAACACTATTTGCAGTCTCGATTTAAACGAATAAAATCTTGGTTGTCCTAAATTCTTATAAGTTAAGCATGTCCTGACTCAAACTTGAGACTTAAATCAAATCTCAAGTCTTTTATCACTTCTTAACTCCTCCAGAACTATATTTTAAAAGTTGATGAATATACACAATCAATTAATTAGGCTAATTAATAGGTAAAGGTATAGAAGATTACACCTCTTACAATTTTTTCTTTTACCTCATTTTCCCGCACAACTAAATACTTGAAAATTAATTTTTATAATAAAAATTAAATTATTTTCTTTGAAATCCAATTTCATAATAGTGAATGTCAATCAACTTGGCAAGTTCAGCGTTTTTTGCGTCAGCGATATTCTCTGTAGCTATTTTCAATTTTCTCGCATGCTTTATACGTTATCGATGAGAATCTATTACAATAAAGAACTCTGGATTTATGTTTATCCTAAGCCAAAAATTCAACAGCAGATATAACATGAAGTCAACTTCAACCTATGAGCTTTCATGGCCGGTGTTCGCATCCTTAATTTTGGGTTTCTTTCTTCACCTCTCGATAAACACTGGTCTATCTTCGGCGGAGATAAACATACAAAAAGCTCTTGTATTCCCACCATGCTAGTCGTTTTTGATTCACGAGATTGCGTGGGTTTTTAAACAATTGCTAAATTTTTGCCGGCTAGTGTTCCTCAAGGCTAATAACAGGATGTCAGTGGGAAATTAACTATATAGTATGTGATTTAGTAGTAAATACAATTGCTAAATTTTAGCCGGCTAATGTGATTTAGTGGTAAACGTTTGAGATTACAGTATTTGCTCTTTAAGTGGTCTTATATTTAGGATCTCATATTTATTAATATGATAGTTATTAAAAATATATATAATCATAATTTCAAGATTTGTGAGATTATTTGATATATATTTAACATTGACATTAATTAAAACAAAAGATGTGAGTGGGAAAGCCATGTGTATTAATACAGCAGTTCTCTAGGTGAGGTCCAATTCAATGGATCCAATATGGGGATCCCATTCCCTACATTCGGAGGGCCATTCTATCTGGTCAAAGGCTATAAGGTCTCCGAGAAGTCTCTTTCCCATGGGTAGCAGAATACCCATTTCAACACCGAAATGAATCGGTAGCAGAACATTAATTACTGCTGCAACAACGCGTAAATTGATAAGAACTACGAAAGGATAAGGTGGAAGAGGAGCCATGAAATATGCGAATCGACAAGCCAACAAGGCAACGACAGATTATTAATCCCAATTTATCAAAGTCAACTAAGTATGATAAATTATAGTTCCTAAGCTTACCTGTTAGTCTGTTCCCATGTTTCTTAATCAGCACAAACCATGGCTAGGATCCATGACGAGGACGAGGATTTACAGCGAAGCTGGGTCTCATAGAGCAAATCCCCGACAATATTTAAAGAATCATTTGGCCGTGCATTGCCCAACTGACACCTTGCCTAGAAACCGTAAGCAAATTCAGGAGCTGTCCCAACAGCACACTGGCTAACCTGCATGTCTTTAATTTTTTTAAATACAGATGTCTTTAATTAATTTACAGGAGGTCATGAGAAGGTTTTGATCCCCCCTCTCCTCCCGGTGAATATATGGAAATTGATTCGAGAATTAAGTTTAATTTCTTGATATTTACAATTATATTTTGGAATTCCCTGTCAGGATTTATACTGTGCACGAGCAAGTAGAAATATTCTGTACCAATCAACCATGTCTAACCTAAACTGACCTGGATATGAACACTGCGTACACAAGAATGTTTATCTATTTTGGTTGAAAATTATGTGCATGTATTTATTAATCACTCAGTTAATGGCGCAAAGGGATAAGCAGGAATCATCTGCAAATAAGATATGCCTGGCTTGACTTTTGACACTCATTTCTTGATCACATGATCTCAGCTGTCATTTATAAATTTATTTCATGCATGGTTCTCTCTAGGCCGTTCAAAATTTTAATTATATGACCGTTATGGTTGGATTTAATGTCAAAATAATCACATCATATCCATCTTGTGAATTGAATACAAAGAAACGATTATAACGCTCTATAATATTTCTTCCTTTTCTTTAAAATTAATTACCTTCGCATCCTGCTTTAATCCATATAGTTTCTGTATACTTCAACATTTGAAGACACACACACACACACATCACTAAGATTTTGAACGTTTGAACCGTTGAGCGTGACGAACAAATTTCATTTGTTTATTACAGTCACCAATTGCATTGTTTATTTTACTAGCGTGCTTGGTTGGTTATTTTTATATTGATTACCAATTATTTACTTCGATTACAGCCAACGCATTGCTAATTTTTATTCTAAGTTTCTGGTTCAATTCAAGTGATGAGCGTTGTCAAATATATATTATTGATGTCTACACATCTGGAGGCTGTGGCTATATAAACTGAGTAGAGCAAATGTACATAACATGGTTGCTGGCACTCAAAGTGGGGATTAAAAATTGACCTATGACCAAACTATACAGCAAGTCACGATCGAGAGAGCAGGCCCATGCAGGCCACATTAATCTTATCAAGTGTTGGACCACATCTTTAAAATCCGAACCCAAAATGTTAGTTTAAGCAGCTCCCTAGATCTTGCACGGGGCTTAGGATGGTCAATGAATGCCTATTGACCCTTTCTCAGAGAAGTGCCACCTCATAAGAACATGGAGCCAACACGGCTACTAAAATTAAAATTTCACCTCCCAAATATCTTTTTACTTTACTTCAAGTTGTTCTTGGATGCTGGATAGCAAGTTGTAAAGATTCTTCATTAAAGTACCAGGACCCAGATAATGTTGAATTTCGAATCAATCCCGACGAATAAAATCTCTGTATGATATTTTGATCTGCAACAATGGATTAACAGCATACTTAAGAGAATTAATGAGAATAACCAGACCAGAGGAAAAGTTAAAGAGAGCTTGATCACTACTACCTGGAAACCTAACCAGACCTCACTAACTAAGGAAACAAAGACTGGCCTAACACAAGTGGATCAGAGAGCTGTGGTGATGAAGAAGACAGCCCGAGTCTTTTAAAAAAGTGATCGATCTAACCATGGCATCCCAACAATCAGACAGAAAACGATCTGTCGTGTTCATGGTCACGCACCTGTTCTAGGCAGTGGTGGGTCCATTGACGCAGCCGAAATGTTTCTGGTCCGATTTTTGCTGGACTAGCAACTTGTATTATCAGCTTCCAGTTTCTGTCACATTAAAGGCTTGTCGTGATCAAGCTTTTTTCTTCTCCCTGGATATTTTTTCCTGGAGGGCTTGTGAGTTGTGATGTTCGAAATCAGCTGGCAAATGTACTTGTGTTAGAACAAATCCTGTGAATCTTCCTAGTCCAGGTGTGTGTATCTCAGTGCCAGGTAAGGTTTTTAGGTGGGAAACTTTATTGCAAATTGCACTCTACGTGATCCTTGCTAGGCTCGTTTTCAAGGTTGTTTAAGATCTGGAAAAGGCTAGAAAAACTAAGATCTCGCCTCCAAGTACCGATAAATAAATTTTTTTAAAAAAAACCCTTTTTTTTTCATTTCAAATAGGGCTGCTCAACCATTCTTCGAAATAAGATTAAATATTACAAGTGTACCTATCAGAATGGTTACGAGATGCCTTGGAAGCTGCATGGCCCCATGAGTTGCTGTCTTGCTGATGTGCAATTTGCAATTTAAAAGGCATTTTCTATAGCTTGATAATGTTTTTTTTTATTTAATGACATTATATGGTGTATAGGACAAAACAAGGCAGCCGAACTGCCCAAGCATGGACATTATATAGTAGTGTGTATATAGGACAAAACAAGGCAGCCGAAGCATGGACATTATACTGTGAGAATCCAGGAATGTGGAACCACTGTTAATTAATACAAACAGCAAGCTAGATTAGCAGATGATTAGTTAGCTAATCAATAATCATAGAATGGAGAGGATGAAATTTTATAATCTTAATTGCAAGAGAAGATGAGGAGGAGGAAACAGCACCACATTTTTGGGAATGAACTTGAACTCAATATTTTCTAGTTTTTTTTTTTTTCATCTACAAAGATTTCACAAACCTTTTGAAAAGAAGCACTTCGCAAATGACACTGATGTGTGTCTGAGCAATTCAATTTTTTTTTTGCTTAAAATGTTATTTTATATATTTTTTGGAGAGAAAAAACATTTTAAAAAATAATCGTTTTTGTGGTTGAAATTGTTTTTTAAAATATTTTTCAAAGTATTATTTTCTTAAATATATTAAATTGATGGGTTTTAGGTATTTTTTAATTATTTTAATATACTAATATTTAAATTCTAAAAAATAATAATTTATTTTCAATTAAAAAACAATTTAAAACGTAAAATCCACCATTACCCCCACACAAATTAAATGATGAGCCGAATTAATGTAATAGCTTATTTACAGGGCCCATTAAATGATTCATCTTTCAAGAATTTATCAAATGGGCTCATTTTTTAATGGACAGTTTCAGCATTTAGGCCCACTCTTAAAATGTGAGTTCTTCTATTTGTGATCTTTCAATGGGTTTCGGAATGATGTCGTTTTCACTGTCTCTTAAGTGGGCTTGTACACTAGGTTATTAGACTGAGAGAGTCGAGCCTCCCATATTCAATAGATGATAAATCATAAAAAATTAAAAACTTACAAAATAATTTTTTAAAAGATAACGTTATTTTCTTCTCGCCTCCAAATTGTTTGAATAGCCAAAGCAAGAATATTTCTTACAATTAAATTTTTAATTAGCTATATCCTAATTGGTATTAATTTATTTTTTTTGTTTTTAAAAACAAAGAAATTCCTTCCATGATCCCAAAAAAAAAAAAAAAAGGTTAAAATTCAACTTTTGGATATAAAATATCCCAGTCATGATTTTTCAAGGGACCTCTAATTGCTGAAATTTAAAATAGCAAGTAACATAATATCTAGACTATTTTAAAAATAAAAATAAAATATTTGTCTTCCACACTCTGATATAAATATAAAAAGAGACAGGATCTTGGTTTGGTGATCAACAAGAACTTCTCTCTTTTCTTCATCCTAGATTCAAGACTTATGAATTAGTTATAGTGTCAGTTAACGACACTTGATATATATATATATATATATATATATATATATATATATATATATATATATATATATATAAAAGGATGTGGTCGTCATCTTCCCTCTAGACGGAAATAAATAAATTGCATGGTTTTTTTTCCTGTTGGGCCATCAAATAAAAAAATCGTATTAGATGTCAATAAATTATAGTTATTTCAAGAATATTAAAAATAATCTCTTTTATATCACTTCATTTTTTAAAATCAAAATATACAATCGCACAATAATAAAATACGATTAAATACCGTTTGATTATTTTGTTTTTTTCAAAAGAAAAATCATCAACTTGATAGGCCCATATTTCTCACACTCTTTAACCTATCCATGTAAGCCTCAAACACTTAGCAATTGTTTTAGGCTAGAAGTAGCCCAAGATGCCTATACTATTGGGCTCTTTATGAAGCCCCTGGATCAGTTTTTTTTTCCTTCTAAATTTATTTAAATAAAATAAGTACATTTATTTGTAAGTTTATTTTTGAATAAGTATATATAATTTCCATTTATTAAAGACATGTACTATCTTTTCAAATTATAATTTATTTATAAATGTTACTGGTGGAGGTTCTGTAACAGCTCAAGCCAAGGAGTTTCCGAGTGATTCCAATGGTTTTGATGTCATCGATTGTTGCTATGTTGCTGGAGTAAAACTTATCTCGGAAGGGCTTACAAAGGATATTCAACCGTAATCTATTAGTATACATATTTTTCGGACGCTGTTCGGCCTGCAGGGTGGTGTGCTTGGGATTGTGAGTAAATTATGCAGAACTCGACACATATCCACCGTTTCCTATTTTTTTACATTAATTTCTTGATCTTCCTGTTTTCAAGATGCAAGATAACCGATGCCGAGGTTAATTGCAAGGGGCCGAGAGCAAACACTTCAAAGCGTGTGAGATGGGAAAAGAAGCTTCCGATACAGCAGCTTAGTTGATTCTCGGAATCTCCTTCACTGATCATGATCATGGTTGGCTTGCCAAACTACCTCTTTGATATTCTTCCAGGCTATTTCACTTGTACTTCCTTAAGAATAACATGTATTATGTTTTGGATTAAAATTCAATTGATACAATCACTTATTATGGAGAAAATCAATATCACATTAAGTAATGAAATCAAGGATTTTGAATAATTGAATATTGCAATCTATTTCCTTAATTGTTTTGCTTTATTCTTATATATCTTTTAGTTGGTTGATTGTAATCATGCATTTTTATCAATAAATTTATCGTTTGTCAACACGATATCAATGCAAGTAGGTCCTCTCTCATGTTAAATCCATTGTCAGTGTTTCAGCTCATCCCATCGTTGTTCCCTTACACCATTTGTTTATTTTAATCTTTATTTAATTTATTATGCATACCCTTTTCACTTTTGCTATTTTTCTATCATCACCAAACATTTCTCGCAGGAAGATCTTGTAAATGTCAACCTATATTTGATCATGTGATGTGGTTAGGGGAGTTGGGTTCCAACAGGTTTATCTGAGGTCTAATGGTTTGGTCTTGGAATAAAGATTGGATATGTAATGGTTAGAGCTGGGTTTAATTGTAAATCCCCACCAGGCCATCTTTCCTCGTTGCAAACCCACCATACATTGCTTCTATGCTAAGAGAAACTTCAATATTCAGCCTCAAGTGATGAAAGGTTTGCTTGGAGATGTGGAGGATAAGGTTTGTTCATTTGAGCTGTCAAGGCCATTTTTCACGCCCAAGGGAAAATCCATTCCATATAGCGTGTGTGGAGCACATGAAATTTGATGTTTTGATTGATAAAACACTAAGCAACAACCTGTCAAGGATCAAACTAGGTTTCAGTGGTCCACATGCCTTGCTATCAGCAAAGTTTTGCTACCAAGATTTAAGTCCGCAGACCCTACAATTTTCAAGTCCCTTGCTGTTAAGACATGAGACCAATCTCATCATATCTGCTCGGTAATTCAGCTGTCCAAATTGACTGAAATCAACAATTCTGCCTTTTCAGCTATCATTCATGCAGTGAAGTTGTTGTCATCCGCAGTAAAGAGGCGGCCTTGACACATTTAGCTGCATATGATACTGATTTTTTTGGCATAATCTCGAAGAATTAGACAATATCTTTTAATATGAAAGTGCCATAACAAGATGAGAGGGATAGGAAAAGACAAGAGCAAATAAGTAGAGAGAGTCGTGTATTCAC
Source organism: Salix exigua (assembly GCA_032356905.1). NCBI lineage: Eukaryota > Viridiplantae > Streptophyta > Magnoliopsida > Malpighiales > Salicaceae > Salix > Salix exigua. Next base: position 1,497,467 of record CM063591.1, read on the forward strand.
ATGGCTCCCTGGATTTCTTGCCATCCCCATGTGCTTCATCACAAATGCGTACAAAAATAATTTTTTGTGCGGATAGCAATTGTATATCTTAAATAACTGTAATTACATCCTGTTTCAATAGTTTATTCAACTAACAGCAAATCAACAATGCCAGAATATCTATAACAGCTTTTTATAAGATACGTATCTGCTTATGGTTACAAATTCAATAGAAAGCTGCTCTAAAACTGATTTTGCTGGCGGGAAAAATCAATAAAGAAATAAAAAAAAGAAGAATAAAGAGACAGAGAAGGAAGACTCATATGTGAGATTAAGAAACAAAAAGAAGAAGAAAACTTTGAAACCACTCTTTTACATATACAGTGAAAGAAAGAGAACTGCAATCAAGAATGCCAGATTCCATTTAACATACTACGGAATCTATTTGTAGATAGCTTCCTGACAAGTCTTTTAGCGTCAGAGACTTCAGCTTCTGCAAGTTTTTCTATGTTCTTCAAATAACCAGAACTGGCAATCTGTTTTCTTCCGCTATTGCAACTTGTTAAGGACAATAATAAAGTGATCAAGAGCTTTTTGCCACCTGAATTTGTCTCTTCTTGGTCAAGCAATTGAAGAAGAAAACCCACATTGCGATTGTCCTGCACGAATTTCTTACGATTTTTAGGCACTGAGACCAGGCTGGTGAGTGCCACAGCTGCCATTTCTCTAACTTCAAATGATTTTGCGTCAAGAAATTTCACAAACTCTGACATAAACCCAGCATCTCCCATTGCCTTTTTAGTCTCCTCTGATGTTCCAGAGAGCCTAAATGCTGCTTTCAAAGCCAATTCCTGAGCTGAAACATCTCCATTCCGAAGGAAGAAAAGAAGCTGGTCCATAAATCCATAACTCATCAACACACTGATAGAACTAGCTGAAGAGAAACATAGATTCTCAATTGCCCTTAATGCCATCTCTCTAGATTTTGAAGAACAGGCAGTCTTCGGATCAAAAACACGTACTAATGCCCGAATTCCACCTTCTTTGACCACCAATTGCCTCACTGATTCGTCTCCAGATGCAATATTTTGAAGGAACTCAATGGAACTTATCTGCACACCTTCATCTTTTGATCTTGCCAGCTTGATAAATGTGGAAACCGCACCTTCTTCAATCATAAATCTCTTTATTTCATCAACACCAGCAAGATTTCTCAGTACCCCACAAGCAGGGCTAACAAGTTCTGCTGTGGAATCAACACTAGCACATATTTTCAATAAAGCTGTAACACCACCATAAGCTGAAACTGACCAGGCATTATCAGAGTTCTTTGTCAATTTTTGCAAACTTCTTGCAGCACCCTCCTTGCTTATTTCACTGCCACTCTCCAAAACCCTGATCAAAGGCCCTATAATCCCAGCTCCGATCAAAATAGACTTGTAAGAATCAAAGCCTGAAATCACTGCCACGACTTTTACAGCATCTTGTTGAAGTTCCATTTCCATTGAATCAAGAAGACTAACCAATATATTCACTATGTCACCAACTTCAACAATTATCTTCACATACTTCTCATCTTCAACAACAACATCATACAAATTGACCAAAGCATGCCTCTTCATTTCTAGGTCACCAATTTTAATTCTTGTCAACAGATCTCTAACGTAAAACCTCACATCATCCTTGCAAGCATTAACTCCAGGTTTAGACACAACAATGGCAAAACCCTGACTCAAAATACCAGCAGTAAAAATCCCAGATAGATTCCTTACATGTCTATCAAACTTTGCAACCATTGCATCCAAATCACTCTGCATCAATAGCTTGCCGCTGTATGAAAGATCCACACATCTCCTGGCAAGATCATAGCAGTCTCTAGCAGAGGCTAGGACAGCAGACATCATGCCTGAAACTATAGGATTCTGGCATGAATCACAATCCTCTATGGCTATTAAGCTCGAGTTTAGCTCTTCTAGCTTGTTTCTAATTAGTTGCCATTTCACAGCAAAAACTTTAATTGGAAGAGAGTAGGAGATCAAAGAAGAAATCACCTCAATAGCTTGCCTGAGACTTCTCTTTGGTGGTGAAGATTCTTGAAAGATCTGGTCTTGTTTTGGATTTTCTTGTCCCATGCTTTTGTTTATCAATGATTTTGCAAAAACCCCATTTGGCATCTATCTAGAGAGGGAACCTAAGCAGTGAGATTTTTCATAAAGAGAGACAGATAAAGGGGGGGGAGAGCCTCTGCATATCCATCCATTATGCTATCTATCTAACTGTGCTTATCCCCGACTTCTGTTAAAGAAGCTGAAACTGAATTGTGTGCTATTGGATGCTTTCAGGACTGCCGTTAATGTTTGAAGGGCAATTTTGTCATTCCGACTCGGAAACGGGGTTTCGGGCAGGTAAAGGAGAAAATATTATTTAATATTCTAATTGGGATTGTTTTTATAAATAATTCTTATTTAAAAATATATTAGAATAATATTTTTTTATTTTATAAAATTTATTTTTCCCATTATTATATCAAATTCAAATACAAAAAAAAAAACGGAAAAACAAACACAGCGGAAAGCTTACCACTGCAAGAAAGGATGTACTTGTAATGTTTTCTATTCTTCATTGTCTTAACCCATGTGGAAAAAAACATGATATAGTCTGGTAAATGCAAAATAATAATATATTACAGTATTCTTAATTATTCTTTTCTTGTACTTTACAGTATAAGTTATTAATCACTTAGCAGCTGCTTTCATCGTACCATCCCTTTAATTATATGAGGCTTGCAAATGTGTTTATTGGCATTATTATACATTATTGTCGTCGATAGAGAATTTTCCATTCCTTAGCAAGGAGAAAATAAATTTATTTATTTTATTATTATTATTATTATTATTATTATTATTATCTCCCAAATTCCTTTCAGCCGAGAGGCACTGCTGTTGATCTCCAACTTGCTCTTGAGAAAGCTGAAGGGTGATTAGGGCCTTGACAGAAAACAAAACCCTTTTTGGACCACACTCCCTTTCGAGTTTCGATTAGGTGGGGGAAAAAAAAAGGAGTAGCTCTCATTTCTCGGAGCATGGAGATGACAAATAACCCACCCCACCATGTGATGCCCGGTGTAGGATGCCTTGACCTAGCAGCCACCATTCCAACAGGAAGTGGAGATGAGCCTACAGATTAAAATAACCATTGAGAGAAAGGTGGCAGATAGTATCTCTTTTTTAATCTTTTTCGTGAGCGATAGATAGCGAGAGGAGCTAAAGAAAAAGGCCAAAAGCTACTCCATTCCAAAACAATATTGCTAAAGGAAGCACAAAGTATGATGCTCTTTATGCAAATTAACTTGAGGGATAAGCTTTGGAGGAATTCATGGCAATTGCTGGAAGGACACAGGATGATCATGCGGATTAAAAAAAACAGGAAGATGACAGATTAAGATTAAACAAAAACAAACGACCCATGATGTCCAAATGTTGTGCTACTTCTGTCTTAATGGATACGACAAAATTATCCATTATTCTGCTTGTCACGGATCTATTATTTCATGTTAACTTTATGGTATATTTATGCCTAATGTTTTGGATGGATTGGGTTTGATTTCGGCTAATGTGCTTGTGATTAGGTCTAGACCTAGTAATCACTGTGAAAAAGATTTTCACATGTGGGGAAGGAGGCCCTAATCTTTCTGATCGTGTTCAGAATTGAACTTTCTGCATGCAGGCCAATGTGCTGGCTGAGCGACTCCATCAGAAAATGCTCGTTACCCTCGTCGATTTCACTGCATAATTTGACCTGCACAGGCCCGAAACTCCATTCTTAGGTATAATTTATTGGGTGGAAGACGATGGGAATAGTTTATTGTAGGGTGGCTGGCTAGCATGAGCCCTGAAATCAATGGTGGTTTTGTTAGATTAATGCACTATCGCAATGTTAGGTAACAAATTAATGGGATTTGTGGGCAAAAGCAAAGAGTACGGGTGTTATCTTTAGACAGAACTTGGAGTAGAAAAGAAGTGAAATTCAAGACACAAACAACAGGCATAGCTTCAGTATACCTTGGCTTTGAAGAGAAAGATACATACATCAATTGTTATTCATGCTCATCTAAATTAGTAATAAATCACCCAAATAATGAGATTGAAGATTGCTTGATTGGATGTCCCAATTCCTATTGCATCGTTTCAACCATGTGATATCCAAGTGAAATGCAATTAGGAATTTTAAATTATTTTCAGCAATTAAACAGGAAGTTTTAGAGACTAATTCCTGTGATTAAGGAGGATACAGTGTATAAAGCATTCCTCAACCTTCGTGGTTTCCTAAAAACAAAATATATATGGGTATTAGTTAGAGTTATGTGGTGTTATATTTTAAAAATATTTTTCGCTTTAAAATATATTAAAAGGATTTTAAACTATTTACATCAGCATATCAAGATTATATATATATAAGAAAAAACACTAAGAAAAACATATATATAGTAATTTTGTTTCAAGACAAACATAGTTTTAACAAGTATTTAAATACAGAAGCTACCACAAACAAATAGATATTTAAAGCAAAAAAAAGAGTCTATTAATATTATGATTTGAAAACTTGTGAGTTTGAAATTTGATGTGATGACCTTCCCAACAAATTAATGTAGCCCTAATTAATCTTTTCTTTGGACCCCTTCTCTTTGACTAAAAAATTTCTATGAAGTGGAGCCACCTCTCTTAAAAAGTCTAGTGGTTATGTTATATAGTCTATTACTACCTAACTATCATTCATGCCAGAAGCCTTTGAATGAGATTAACACAATTCTTTTTTTTCTTTTTTAATTGTAAGAATGTGTAGCAAGGAAATACAGCGTGGTTTGTCCCAGCAAATCACCACCTACAAGTTTTCAAGAACATATTGCAAAAGCTCGAGGGCTGGATTCAATTTTCCAGCTCTATCTTCCTCGATCATTTAACAACGCAGATCAAGCATGGCCTCTAACTGCGAAAAGCTTTGTGGTTTGCAAATCTGTCTCGTGATGATGAACATTTTAGAGCTCAATCAGCTTTCACTGTCAATTATGAAGGGGGGAAACTGATGGAGTTGGAGTGGCTTGTCTCTTACAACTTACCCAGCAAGAAAACGATATGGGAATTAATGAATCTTGGCCTAAAGGATGATATGGTTATCATTAGGTTTTTATTTGAAGGAGACAGCTTGCCGGAATGGTAATGGCTAAAAAGAGTTTCACAGGAGAGTTAATTAGAGCACGAGATTCTAGTTAATACAGCAAGATCAAGTTTTTAACTTGTTCAGAAGTCCTGTCTGCGTTATATAGTGTAGCTCACAAGTTGCATGACTCGGTTTAAATATGTTTCGGTGGTGATGTGATGCATAATATTTTTTTAGTGTTTTTTAATTGAATAGATCTAAAAATAATAAATTTTTTTATTAGTATATGAAAAACATTTAAAAACATCGATACAATATTCATTAAAAATAAAAATAAAAATAACTTAAAAAAGGTCTTTTAAAAATTTTATTTGTTTTAAAAAGTATTTCTAGTGCAACTTATAAAAAAACATGAAATACAGGGTGCATCGTGCGGTATTCCGTAAGGTAAACCTCATAAACAAACACACTATACAATTTAAATTGGATATCAGAATTAATTAAACATACTTTAAAATCAATTTTGCAACCAAAAATAATACAAGACAACTAAGTAGCACAGCTCATGCATAAACCTCTTTCCATACCAATCCATAAAATAGATTGGGATAACTATTGTGGAGGACAAGAATTAGGATAACTATTGTGGAGGACAAGAATACAAGTGTTTAATTAAGTATATATTTAATAGGGTGGTTGAGATTATTTTTTAAAATGATTTTTATGTATAAATAAATCAAAATTATATTTTTTATTTTTTTTTAAATATTTTTAATTTCAACATATAAAAATTCAACAAGCACGGAACCGAAAAGAATCCAAGTTTTGATAGCGGATGCACTAAACTACAATCAAGCTGCTCCAAATCTTAATTGAAGAATGGTGAACCAAATGTTCTTCAATTGAGATCCAATCCAAAATCTTCTGGGATTTTGGACTCTGCCACAAAGGTGACTGGACCCCACTTAGACCACCAATACGACAATCAATGGATGCCTGAATCTAAAAATGATGAATCATGAATGGTAAAAACTAAAAGGTAAGCACTTCTCTCTCGTAGCGGTGGAAATCTTAGAAGTAACTCAAAAAATGCAAATGGTCATCATGACTTTTTCTTGAAGTCCCAAGAGGAAACCTGTGAGTTCACAGTGATGGGTTCCTCTAGGCAATAATAGCTTTTAAGAAAATTAGGGTAGGGTACAGCTGTGAAGCCACTAGGGTTCCGTGACTTGACAGTGTTCCCAGCATTTACCATCCCAACGAGAGTGTGCACCAGGGAGGCAAAGGAATCTGCTAATCTGGCCGTGGCCTGCTAATTCCAGGCCCATATTCGTCAAGTCCAGCCCAAATGAAGGAAGCCCTTGATTCCATTGCCATTTCAAAACCCAGTTTCAGGGTTGAATTTGGGGGGCATGGGAGGAGCTGGGGAAAAGTGCCTGCTTTTGAGGTTCTGTATACCACTTCTCATGCACAAATATGATATGTTCGAGAAATGCTGACATCATTTGCCGAGTGGTTCTCATATATTTCTAATTTCTTTCCATTATGCTAAGCAGATTCCTTCAGAAGTTAGTTTGTTTCTTCAGTTTCAGATGAGGTGGAGGATGCCAAGGGATGAGGGCAGCATTAGCTTTTAAAGCAGTTTTATAACCTTTCAGGACATGGTTGGTTGACCAGAGATCTAGGCAGGGCAGATTTCAACAAAATAAAATGAAAAAAACACACTAAAGCTGCCCCACTATCCAGTTAGCTTAGGAGAAACCCCAATCAAAACCTGGTCTAGCCTGCTTGTTTTTTTCCATTTTGTTTTCAAAGTGATGTTTCAAAGGTAGACCTCGAAATTGTATTGCAGAAATGCTCAGCTCAGTCATGGAAACCACTAAGAAGTCTCCATTCCCTTGTAAAAAAAAAATCAAAATGAAACCAAAGCTTGCAGGAAGCACATCAAAGGGTAATAGGCAAAGCCTGAAAATTACAGCGTGAAAAAATTTCCTGCAACTTTTACTGTGACGTGTAACATGGGCGAGTCTAGAATCCCTTGGTCTTGGGCTTGTGTCGAACTAGGCCACCGGATTTGAATACAGAACCAGAAACGGTGGCGTGGGGCATGATACAATCAGGCATTGTGCCCGAACCAAAACACAAGCACTGTAGCTAACCCCTATATTGTTGTCCGAAGAATTTTTGTGCAGCTCGGTAAGACGACCTGAAAGGGAAGGAATGGACGAGTTTGGCAGGGAAAGCCAACCCCGTTCTGCAAGTCCAACTCCCGAGCTCATAGGAAAGTATAGATATCAGTTGATGCGAATGAATAGACTGGAGAGCTCAAAAAGGTTTGGAATCGTTGAAAAAGTAAGCAATGATGTTGAGGCACGAGCAACAGAACAAGAAATTATTAACCTTTCAACATTCTCCAGCAAAATCATGGAAAATACTAGTCATACAATCACTAAAATCCAACATCTCAAAGATAATGTGGGCCTAGAAAGAACATCCCCTTCCACACTACGGGCACCATGAGCCATTGATCAGAGATGGTCCCAGATCAAATCACCGATATGCATCAGGCCCCAGCAGCCTATGCCTGCCATACCTGGCATTCTTCCATCGCACCAGTTGACGCAACCTGCCAACAGTGTAGGACTAAGCACCAGCAACCACTGACCCACTCCTTTGTCAACAGGTCTATATAATCCTTGCAGAAGCCATCCCTTAACACCACTGATCTCTCTTTTCAACCCTTCTGTCATAAACAGTAATAAAGCATCCTTCAACCATGTTAGAAGGCAAAGCAGTTGTTGGGGAGACTGACATGCTTCAAACCATGCAGCAGGATGCACTTCACTTGGCTGCAAAGGCCCTTGATATCTTTGATGTTACGGAGTCTACTGATATTGCCCGCTTCATCAAGAAGGTAACCTCCAGGAACGTAACCAGATGATTACTTGGAGTGAAATAATTGAAGCAAATCTTGGTGCTTCTCGTTTTTGCAGGACTTTGACAGGGTGCATGGACCAGGATGGCAATGCATTGTGGGGATGGATTTTGGTTCATTTGTGACCCATTACCATGGCTGCTTCATCCATTTCTGCATAGGAAACCTTGCAATCTTGCTTTTCAAAGGTTTGGGAAGAGAAGTATTATCCAGCACTGGAGATTGTTGATGCATAAGCTTTGTAGCATATTTAGCTTCCATATTTTCATATTTGCTGTGTCAGTAAGAGGAACAGCAGTAGAAGAACAAATTCAAGATTCCATGCAGTCCATCTTCTTTTTAACCATCGACATCATCCATTTATATAAACCGTGTCCTTATCCCTGCATGCTGTGGCTTGTCTTGTTATGTAAACAAGATCCTGTGATGATAAACAAATTCAATATTAACACAGCAGAGCTAAAGAATGTAAAACTTGAAAAAATTCAAATCACGCATAAGTTGATGCAAGAAAAATATAACAATAGGTTCACCCGTAAGCTAACAGGATCATTAATCCGGGTAGAAAAGGTTTTTACCGATATACATAATTATACTATGCAACTGATTGAGCAACAATTAACAGGTAGATAACTTCACTAAACCAGATACAAGAGTAAGACATGCCACTCTTTCTGGTCAGGGAGAAAAAAGGGTCATCAAATGGCACCTCCACCTTCTGAAAGAAAGGAGGCATCAGTAGGCAACTGTGCCACTTGCACGCCATATAGTTAAATTAGTTAAATTCCAAGGTGTGTCACTTTGTACATGTTCACGCCCTGTGCAAGTGAGAGTGAGTGGGTCAGGGAGGATAGAAGATTACCTGCATATTTTATAAACCTGAGAGAGTGAGAACACAGGGTGGAGCATCTCTTCTTGGCCCTGCAACAGAACGGTAAACATAAACTTTATCAGCCTGAGAGTCATCACTTCCATCCTCTTTCATGACTTCAACATTCAATCTGGGCATCTCCCTAGCCAATAGCCGGCAGCCATTCATTGTCACGTTGCAGGCTGACATCCAAAGCGACCTCATGGACTCATACTTCTCTAAACCTGAAAGAAGTGCTACATTTCCAAATGGACAGTCCCTTATCTCAAGTTTCCTCAACTTTGTACAACCTTCTAGCACACACTGCATCCCCCTATCACTACTGCCCGCAAAAGCCACAGACAGAGTTTCCAGATTTTTAGCATACTGCCCAATATATTTAAATGTCAGGTCTGTCAAGAGACCTGAAACAGAGAGCCTTTGTAGTTTAGTGCAAGTCCTCACCACTGCCCCAAAAGCCTCATCCATAGGTTCATTTGTCAAGTAATCTGGTTGGCCTGGAATCATTATGCAAAGACGAAAATGTGTGAAATCAGGGCAGTTCTGCACAATGGTGGCTACAGCAGCATTTGTCATCTGCCGGCAAAAGTAGAGAACATAGTGGAGTCTCCGACATCCATAAGAGACAGCAACAAGCCCTGCTTCAGTCACCCCATGGATAATTTCCTCATCAAAGGGATCAGCAGGGAAGACACGGAGCTCCTCAAGCAATGGACAGTTGGATCCAACAGCCTCCAGCCCTTTGTCCCCCACCGTGTCCAGGACCTGCATTAATGATGTGATTATTATTTATCCAGACTAAGATTTGATGTTTGGTGTGATTAACTGCACTTAACAGTTGAGCTTCTTTTCTTTTTTGTGTGTGTGTGGGGTGGGGGGGCTAAGGGCTGCAGATGAAAGGGTGTCAAGGTAGTTGAAATGTAAACAAATCCTAAGGTTGTATAAAACGCTTATTAAAGCACATTGTAAATATAAACATACTCAGCTTTGAAGTATAAAAATCTTCAAAATAACTAGTAACAGCATTCAGGAAAATACAGATCAGAAATTTTACACCACATGAAACATTTGAAACAAAAGGAGCATCAGATGAATCAAGTCCAAGAGAATTAACTGCCAAAATACCAGAAATAAAAGGTTGAGAGCTTGAAAATATCAATTGTGCAAAATGAGACAACCTATATCACAGTGGTGTTTAATTGACTGGAGAATGTATATCACCTCTCACGAGGGTTAAACAATTGAGTCTTAAATCTTAGGCTCTGTGCCTCAGAAAACTTGGAAGCAGAGGCGATTTACTAAATTAGGAATGCAAAAGGGAACAAATTGTTTCCAAGAAAGAAACTGGTAGGAAAGATTAAAAACAAAGATTCATACCCAGAGGCGTCTAAGGCGTGGACATTGACGAAGAAGACTAGCAAGCTCAAGACTTTGCAGAAAAGTATAGCTCAGGTTTAAGAAAGTCAAGTTTGAACAGATAGGGTACAGAACTGGTAAATATAGTGCTGTTGCCTCCCATAAACCAGAAAGGGTATTTAAATTCTTGCACTGGTTAAATGCAGTTTCAAGCTCTGCATACTGACGACCTGTGAGCTCTGGCATGAATGAACCAGTACCAAGCTCTGTTAATCGTGGAGCACAAACTAGCAGCCTTTGTAGGTTTTCCAGGGAAACACTTTTGTTGACCTTCAAAACCTTTAGTGACTTGCACCTGCTTACAAGTTTCTCAAGTGCATCGAAATTGACATCAGTATTCAGATTGGCAAAGTTCAGTACTTCCAATGATGTGAAGTTTTCAGGGAAGCAGCTTAACCAACCACCACTCTTGTCATCAATGCCATTCTCTTGTATGTCAAGCTGAGTCAAACTCCTGCACCAAGAAAAATTAAGTTTTCTTATGCAAGTGAAAATAATATAACACATAAATGTCCACAAAACACATCAGAATGAAATTAAGGGTTATAAACCAGCAAAAGAATGCTCAGAAACGAATAGAAAAGGAAAGAAAATAGAAGCTGCATGTAAAGCAATACACATTTTCTTCCCATCATAGTTTAAACCCACGAGTACAAGAGAACTCGTTACATTAAACTAAAATGAACACATTACAGAAAAATAATTGCAGATAGAGCTGATAGCCAACTAATCAAACATGTGAAACAGCACAGAGAAACCAGATCAATGAAATAAATTATAAACATAAGCTACACCAGGAATACATAACACATGATGTGCTGGTCGAATCAAGTCTTCACTACAAAACAAGGGTGCATAATTACATGGTGAGATTTTTTTTTTGGAATTTCAACTTTTGCTTCAATCAGTATAAATAGATTTCTCCTTTTTTTTCTGAAGTTAAAGCCTTGTTTCCAGCAAAACAATGCAACATCTCCACTGGACTCTTTTGATACAATTCTCGCGAAGGAAATGACATCCAGGCGCACCACCAGTCATATAACAAACTTGAATCACAGACTGCAAATATGTAAAGGATAAATAGCACTCACAGTTCAATGAATGAAATCCGCACACTCCATACTTGCATAAAATCCAAAAATTCTTTTATGCCAATTTTCTGGACATCAACCTTTTCATTTATTACCCCTCCTTTCTAATACACAAGCCATCTTAGCCCAAGTAGTATCCAAAAGATGGGTGATGCTACTGCCACCCAGAACATTGCAGTGTCTTGATAACCATCAGCATTTTCCATGGTAATCGCTATCTAAACCAACAACCCAACCGGAAAGTGCATTTGAACGGGTAGATTACAGTTTGACAGCAATATTATGACGCCAATTAAATGCACATCTAACAGGTATAATGTCACGTTAAAAAAAATAAACAGAAATTAAGCGCAGAACAAAAGAAATTTAAAGATAGAAGCACTTGCAATTACATTAAACTCTACTTTTCAGGTAAATTCTTCCCATCCAACGACAGGTGCATATGTTTGACAGCATAACCCATGTATTTTTTATTAATCATCAGATCTATAAAGATTTCAAGGAAATACGAAGTCATGGACAGCATGACACGAGAAACCTGACCGCGACATAATTGTATCCATTCATCAAACCCCCTCGCTACCAAAACCATCATCCATGAAAATAATTGATCCATCAATGCAATACAATGGATTACACCTAAAAAAAAGTTATACTTTTCACATACAATTAAAAAAAAAGATTTATTCTTCAGGAAAATGACCTCACATGCCATGATCCATTAAATCATCACTGATAGGTCAAAAGTCACATCAAGAAAAAGAAACCATATATTAGAAAACGAAAGTAAACAATCAACAGTAGAACCACTTCTTTTACTGTTTAAACTCCACAAACATAGATTTCCAAGCATAAACCAGAAAACTGCCAGATTACTTCATAACTCACTAATCAAAAAACCAGAGAACAGAAAAAAGTTCATCATCTTCTCTAAAACTGAATTAATCACAGACAACTTGTGTTAGATCTAAGCCAAAACAGGAAACAGTAAAACAACAAAGACCTAAGATTTTATGACAAACAGTGTAAGTAACTAACAAAAACTCTTACTTGCAATGTGTTGCAATAGCGGCAAGCCCATCAGTACTAAACCCGTCACAGCTGAACAGAGAAAGAACCTTGAAATTAGGAAAATTAACAGCCAAAAACTCCAAACTTTCATCGCTAACAACCATTCTCTTAAGCCTCAACTCTTCCAAAAATGGATACTTTGTTGCAAAAACCACAAGCCAGGGATGAACATCAGCTCCCCAATTTTCAGGCACTAGATTAAAATCAGAAAATCTTGGCTTTCCTTTAAGAGTGACACTCTTAATTAATGGAAATCTACGTGCAACAATTTCAGGAGAGACTGAATAACAGTTCCCTATAAAAACATGAGTTCTTGACCAGCTCTCTGCGTTGTACCAATCTTTGCATACTAAAGAAACTGCGCTACGATCTTTGGGTGATTGCAAGAGTGAAAGAACTCGTTCCAGTACTTCATCTGGGAATGGTGATGATCTTGTTGAGTCCGGAAACTCCCTTTTCATCTTCGGATTCGGACCCATCGAAGTAAAAACTCGGAACTCAATCTCAGTATTTAAGATGGTGAAAGATTTCTCATGAAAACATATTATTTTCATCAAATCCCATTCTAAAATTTGAAAGATGAAGATGAAAACAACGAAAAAGAGGATGTTTTTACTACTGAGAATTTTTCTGCAGGCCCATTTTGAAAATTTCGAAAGATGGAGATGACAGGATGAAAAATACTTTTTTTTCCTGCAAAATATGAAGGATAATGCAGTGGGGATGAAGCTGCGAATTGGAGATGGGATTGAAGAGGGAGATAATTGGAGGCTTTGGAATCTCTCTGGCTTGTTTCTTCCTCTTCTTCTCTTTGTTTGGTCTTGTGGAGGTTGAGGGGCCAAGCAAGAAAGAAGACAGAGGTGTGGTGTAATATAATAGGAAAAGCGTACAAGTACAGAGAGGATAGAAATAATACAAAGATATAATATTATTATAATTATCAATCATTGATAAAAAAAATTATTTGAATTAACTTCAAGTGACTTTTTCTTTATTTTATGTTTTTTATGATTTTTTATTTCATAAATCAAATATAGTATGTTTTGTAAATTTATGAGAGTTATCTTTGGGAGTGAAGTTATTTTTATTTGTTACTTGTTTTTTAAAAATTATATTAAATTGATATTTTTAATAGTTTTGATATATATATATTAAAATAAAAATTTCATAAATCAATATAGTATGTTTTATAAATTTATGAGAGTTATCTCTGGGAGTGAAGTTATTTTTATTTGTTACTTGTTTTTAAAAAAGTATATTAAATTAATAGTTTTAATAGTTTTGATATGATATATTAAAATTAAAAGTAATATATATATATATATATTAAAATAAAATTATCATTCTCATATTACTAAAAACAAATCTTATTTGAAAGATAAAAATTACAATTATAGTTTTTTTTTTCTTTTTGAACCTTGACGTGATCATTTGGCTACCTTCAATCACAGTGACAGTTTGAAATTCAAAGAACGATAAAAAAAAAATTCCACATCTATCTTCACTGGATACTGTTTCTAGTCCAATTTAATCATAACAAAATTATTAATATTTACCATTTTTCATAATTTGTTAGACTCGCACTTCAAAATTTAAATTAGAATTCCAAATAATAATATAAAAAAATATCATCAAAGCTTCTAATGTTACATAGTTCATTTTAAAAAGAAATTTTTTATTTTTCTTTAATTATTTTTTATATAGAAAATAAACTAAAAACATTAAAAAAAATTATTTAAAATAAAAAAATAGTTTTTTTTCACAAATATTTTTGAAATGCAATGACAAATAGTATAATGGGCTTGGCTTGCAGTGCAATTTTTCAGATTTTAGAAAAAGGATTCTGAGCATTGTGAGATTGTATTTTACTCAATTTGCTCTATTTCTCATTTTTATACATATATATATAAGGTTTTAAGATGATTGTTATATGGTATAAAAAATAGAGAGAATATCGATAAACGATACATATTGTTTTTGAATGTTTTTGGTGTAAAAAAATAAAAATTCACTTTGAGATCATTTTAGAAATATTATTTTTTAAAATTAAATATGTTTATGTTTTAAAAAAAAACTTGATAAATGTTGTCATTTCTTAATAATGAAACTAATAGTTACAGAAATAATTTAATAAAATAAAGGGCCAGAAAGGCTCCAAAGCTAGTGATTATTAATGATGTGCCTCTATGTGGCTTGAAGCTGACACGGACATGGCAGGAAGAGAGAGAGAGCCCGCTGCAACACCTAACCTGTGCCGTGGGATGAAATGCGTATATCCACTTGGATCATGACACGCAAGCAAAAAGGACGCCCGGGTGCGTATTGCGCACACGAAGGAGGTTAGAGTGGGCAGCATGGGCTTACGGCCTGTTTGGGTAAGGAAGGGGTAATTTATTTGGGTAGAGGCTTTGAAAAACTCAAAGCTAACTACAAATTGTAAAAATTGTTTTTGCCTTTTTTACTAGTAGCTGTTTGTTAAGGTGTTTGAAAAATAGTTTTGAAAGAATTTGAATTTTATTTTTTTATTTTAAATTATTTTTTTATTTTTAAATTATTTTAACTTGGTGATATCAAAAATAATTTTTAAAAAAATTGTTTAAATATTTTTCTAATCATTTGGAGAATTACCGTTCAAATTATACGGTTCTTTCATTCTCGACCTTGCCCTTCGTGTTGCTACAAGCCAATAATTGTTAGCATTATTTCATCTTGGTTACTGGTTTGTTTTTTTGCTGATAACGTCGTTTTCACAATTAATTTTAATATAATTCTTTAAAAGTTTTAGAAATAATTCTAAATTTTAAAGCAAAAAATCAAGATTCTCTCTTTTTATTTACATACTTTTTAATTTGTCAGGAATACAACGTTTTATCAACACCGTGATTTTTTAAATAAAAAAGTATATATGAGTGGAGACGACATGTCATTTTCTGCAGCTAAAAAATTAAATGTTGTTTGTTGTATTTATAAGCCTAAAATCCCTTTGATTTAAAATTTGGACAAAGAAAACACCCTATAAACCTCAGCCTCAGTGACTCCATCTACAGACAAAACATTATTAGAATACCAATAGTTTTATTTTTTTGGTTTATTAAAAATGCTTTATGAAATGTAAGCATTTTTTTTTAATAAAGGACATTCTCTTGAAGGTAAATTTTCAGTGTTTTTTCTTAGCTGGCAATGATCAAGCAATTCTATTATTTCTTTTGAATGGGATTAAACTATCACTTTATAAAATATAATTTATAAGTTTAGATAAATAATTAAAATTTTAATTATTTTAAACTCTTATTTAGATCACAATCACTATTTCATCTTATCATATCATAGGACACAGTTATATTGATAAATCATCTAAAATGCCAAACATGGTATCAGTTACATTTTTTTAAGAAAAAAAAAACTAAATATAACGGAGTTTAGTTAAGTGGTGTGAACGTGCTAGGAAATGAGAAAGGCTGCAATGTTCTAACGGCACGTGCAATTGGTGGCTATGGATGCGGCATGAATTCCTCCTCCATGTGTAACGGCACGTGTGGGGTTGCTCGTAACGGTTTATTGTTGATGGCGTTTTACCTCCTCTTATCTTCTTGAACTTCGTGTCCCCTTGTGAGAAAGTTTTGAATTATGTTTTTTTAATTATTATTATTTTAAATTTAATTTGTATATTTTTATTGTTTAATTTGTATTATTTTTATTATCGTTTCTGATATGAAATTTAAAAAAAAATCAATTTCATCATCAAATCAAAAAAATTATAGGTTGTTCTTTATTATTATTTTTCATACCAGGTATGCATTTTTTTAATTGTTATTTTTTTATGTTATGGGCTCATTTGAGAAATTAATTTTATTTTTTAATTCCATCCTATGATCAGAAAAACATATAAGTTGTCCTTTCACTTATTCTCATTTAAAAAACGCTTCCCTCCTTTTATTCCCATTTAATTTGTGGTTACATCCTTTTCCAAAATTCCCTTTTTTTTTTCTCATCCTAGTCAACATGATTGGCTGGATATCTATCTTGAGCATGCCATCTAAAATTACATGTTTAAAAAAAATGTGATTTCTCTCTTGATATTTTTTTTTCAATGCATTATTTCACATTGAGTTAATTAAGAACAAGGTCTTTAATTTTTTTATTTGCTTATTTATTAGTTTTATAAAACAATTTAATTATTCAGCATGGTTGCTTAGGTTGCATGGTAAATTTTCTTTAATTAAATCAGCGAACATATCATCGTGCATGTTTTTATATTATCTAATAAAATCATGCCGTTATTTTTATTCAATTGTAAGGACTCCCTAATTGCAAATATTTCTCTACTTTGTTCAAAACAAGCTCGTGTTGCCTGTATATTTTCCGACCATTTTTTTTCTTGTTTCAATCACCGCGGGCTTGTATATATTTTTGGAAAAAAAAATAATTAAAAAATATTGTATTTTTATCATTTTCTTGATATCAAAAATAATTTTTATAAAATATAAATATTATTTTAATGTATTTTTAAATAAAAAAAAATTTAAAAATAAGTTTCATCCAAACTACAAAATATACACTATATCTTTAATTATCACATGAATATAATTTTTTTTTTGAGTTCATAAAATATATCTTGAAGTCAAGATCAACGATTAAAACTCTAATTATTTAAGATTTTTATAAAAAAATATATATCTTAATTTGATCTTAAAATCTACTATACAATTTTTAAATTCTTTATTATCACGAGCATTGTAATGCAATTGCTAAGATGATAACCGAGACATATTTTCCCCTTGTATTTCTAACATCAATAGGCTCCAGGTATGCACACTCGAGATTTTGGTTTCTCTTATCCAATCCAAGATGGCAAAAACGACAACTCCATACGAACAGGTCAAACCCAACAAGGACACAAGCATGTGTCTCCCGCTGTTTGTATTCCACGAAAACTTATCCCATTGACTATAACTTTCGTTTTCAACCATACCTGTCCAGTTTTCCCTTCCAAAATCCTAAAGTCCAAGGTAATGGTCACCGGATATCCCAGAAATCTTGCGACAAGAACCCCTGTGTCTGTTGCCATGGCCTGGTAATCAGTCGTGTTCATCAGCTTGCTTGGCCCTGAGCGGACGCCGAGATTTTCCCACAGAACAGCAGCAGTGGTTATCCACAATTCCACACAGATATGGAGCTTTTCACATTAAAATAAAAAACCCTTTTGAGATTAAAAAGAGAGAGAGGAGAGGAGACCTCATCCGATCTCCAATAACATGACATCTCTCCCCACTGCCATTAATGATTTCCCTGGCCTCACTTTTCTTGGGAACCCGCATCCCCAGATCCAGTGCCCAAATTGCCCATGCTCATCGAGTGAACTGCGAGGGTGATTCTGTCATTTCAGGCAGAAGCAAGTGTTTTTTATCTCGCAGTTATATTCCGTTCACCGTGGTGAACCAGGAGCACAAAAGAGGATCCCGCAAATGGGTCTGTGGTTGGGGTTTTTTACCTTGGTGCCACTAGTCTTGTCAGCTCGCTTCGTAAGAAATCTATGGTAAAAGAGCTCGCTATCTCAAATCGGCCTAAAAATAGAGGAGCAGATGCTGCCATGTGAAAGCTTCAGCTTTTGTCAGCGTGGAAGCAGGGAAGACACCATCTTGAATGGGGTGACCGACTATGCATGGTAGGGGTCCAGGTACTTTTGTAATATTGATGAACATGATGGGGCTTAAGGTTATTTTATATTTTATATCTTTCATTTTTCATGGACAGATCTGACGCTGTCTCCTTGATCCATGATTGGGCTACTGTGAAGAAGTGACTGTTTGTGACGCGGTGCATGTTATTTTGAAATTATATTTAAAAAAATATTTATATTAATACACCAAAACAATTATATATATATATATATATTTTAAGAAAAAAAACATAAAGAAAGAAAGAGGATGATGATCTGATTGGATGTTTTTTTAAATTATCGTAAGCACTGCTTTTTAAGAATTTTTTATTTTAAAATAAAATTTATGTTAACATCACATAACAAAACAATAAAAATAATTAAAACTAAAAAAACAAAAAAAATAAACAACACAATTCAACCACGATACCAAACACTAACGAAGTATATAATAACTCAATGTGTCACGACGCATTAGAAAGAAAAGGTTGGAATGTGCTGTGCCAGCGTGTTGGAATTGCAGTGTAAAATATATTTTTTACTTGTAGATATATTAATAGATGGTAGATATTTTTATATTTTAAACAGTACCATATTAAAATAAAAAATATTAATTTAACAATTTTAGAAATAAAAATATTTAAAAAAAATAATAAAAAAGAAAAGTTATTGCATTCTCGTACACTGTACCAGTGTTGCATTTATTATGTGACAGCGATGCCCATGTGCACGTCTCAATGCCTTAAAACTTGCTTTTCGCCATATTTTTCTTGTTTTCGTTGATTTTTCGGGAAGCTCGAAGATGTAGTTATGGTGCGATCATGGGAATATAAGCAAATTTAGCGCCATAATTTGGGTTAATTACCTTGTATGATGGCCACCATGATTCAAGCTTCAAGCTACACTGCTACTGCTACTATTAATAATATACTCATTGTCCTCTAATTTTTTTATTAATCTTAGCGTGTTTAAATTAATTTAGAGAAAAAAAAATTAAAAATTACGATATTAATCGGATAAAGGACACGTCATTTGCACTGTTCATTTAACAAAACATTTTCTCTTTAGATTTTAATGGCTTACTATGAAAAAAATACAACTAAAAAATAAAAAAGAAACACTGCTACTATGATAAAAACACCACCTAAATCATTCTATACATCCCGGGTTGAAAAGCAAATTAGGAAGCTCAAGGACGTTGAATTAGTGAGGCTACTACACCCATAATCAAGTTTAAGATTAGTCTGACACAAAACACTGTCATGTGGAAGATCACGTGATGCCCTCCCAAACCGCACGAGTCCACGTTTTTGGTGGGCACAACACGAGCAAAAAAATTAGAGAAAGCTAATGGTCTCGAGTCTCTATGATTACAGATAATCGTAGAGTAATTAACATCTTAATAATAATAATAATTAAAGGGGATTATATCTTACGGTTAAGAAATTATTTAAAACCAGCTTCCTTTGTGGAGAAGCAGCTGGCAAGTCAATCTCTCACCCAGTTTAGCTGGAGACACGTGGCCCTCCTGTTATTGTATTTAGCTTTTCTGTTGTTATTGTTTTCTTTTCGGGGAGGGCGCAATTATTTAGCCTCTTGCGAACCCTGGAGATAGAGGAGAATACTGTCCATGTGGTGAAATAAGTGTGGGTGTTTTTTTAATTAAAAAATTATTAATTTATAAATTTATATATCAATATATCAAAAAAATAAATTTAATATTTCTCAAACAAAAACAAATACAATACGGAGCATGGAATGCCATGAGGTCGTGCGTCTGAGGAGAAAACACGCGTGTAGATGAAGAAAAAAACAATTAATTTTTCTGGGTTTACGGGCGAGTGCTCCATGCTGGCCTGTGACCTTCCGAGAAAACTGAAATCAGTGTGGCTTTAAATCTATTATTGAATATAAAATTTATTATACATGTAAGAAAGGAATAATTGAAGAGAAAAGGTAACGCTATCAATCATGCACACTGCTGGAATGCCTATAAAAAAAATTATCTCGGAAATATATATGGGCAGAATTTAAAAAAACAGAGTGTACTATACAGATTAGGGAGGATTTAAAAAAAACTTATTTTATATTATTTAAAGATTTATATGATTTGTATATATTATACAATGTAAGAACAAGATTAACTTATTTCTTTTGGATCATGTTGATGTTTTAGCCCATTTCCTAATCAAAATAGTGTTCTATATATATATATATACATGATATTTTAAAATCCTAATCACATTTTCATTAAATTAAATATCCCAACAATAAATCCATGCTTCTTATATATAGTCTGTAATTTTAAATATTAAAATTTAAGTTTAAAATCCTCAGTTTACTATATAAAATACAAGCAATTTGCACTTTTTTGGATGCCTGTAAACTACACAATATATTTTATGAATCTAGGTGAACGAGTAAAATCTTGATTGTCTTAGATTCTTACATGTCTTAACTTAAAATCAAAATCAGTTATACATATCACAAATCCCCTTTGTCGTCGGCCGCAAAATTAAGAAATATATCATTAGATCAACAGGCATCAAAAATGGATTCAACATTTCACACAAATTGCTACCTGATCCAAGCAAATTAAAATACCTGAATCCAATCATAAAATGCACGTATCCCATTTATTATTAAATTGATTGTATACATATTCTGTTACTGACCATCTCCCTTCCAACCTTTCACAAAAAGGGGCCCGTGGGTCAAGTAGCTGATAGAGGTGAAGCTCCCACGTCATTTTTTGATTAAATTATCAGGCCACAGTTCTTCTAATAAATGCAGCAGTGGCATATCGACTGTGCTCTCGTGCGAGGAGAGTTTTGTGGGCCCTAATGCCCATTTCCCTGGCTAGTGGGCCCCCTATTTAAGGTGGGTATGGTGATGGTGATTCAAGAATATTACAAAAGCAGTGGTAAATAGCCGGGGTTAGGTTACAGATCTTCGGTGTATGTTTTTAATTATTTTTAAAAAAAAATATTTTTGATGAGCCACGACCACTACGGAGGAGCTAGGGTTTGAGCCGAGGAAGGAGCCAGTTGGACCAGCTCCTCGTGTGATTGGGTCAAATCAGGTCGTGTCAATTCGGTGTTCATTTATTGGATACGAGATGAAGACCTTGGTATTGCGAAATTGCCCCCCCCCCCCCCCTCTTTTTTTTCCTCTCTCATGTCCATTATTGCTGGATTGGAAGAATGTCCCATCCTCTATAGCTCGATAATTGAACCGATAATCGTTTTTATTATTTCGAACAAGTTGGAGAAATGTTTTGGTCACATAATAATAATTGTTAGACCCGGTTCAAGGTTAGGTCGTGGGTCGGCCAATGTCAATTCTAAAATAAATTTTTTAAAAGATATTATTATTCCAAACAAAAATTAATACATAAATTTCATAATTCTTTCAAAAATATTTTAAGAACACAATTTTAAAAAACAATTCGCCAATGAAACATGGCTCAAAACAAGCCAATCTCCCTCTCTTATCTCAGCTTTCAAGAATGTTTGGGAATATATTTATAATTGTTTTAAAAAATAAAAAAAACAGTATATTTCTAAAAATATTAATTTCAGAAACAATTTTAATATATATATATATATATATAACTCAATTCTCGAGGACAGAAGATGAGATCAAAGGGCGGTCATGTCAAGAGAAGTCTTCTCTTCTCTGGAGCCTGTGGAGCATTAAAGATAATGAAAAAAGGGGATCCCTAAGCCTACCTGCTGTGGTTAGAAACAAAGGCCTGCACTCATCTTCCAGCAAGAGAATAGACTCCCTCATTTCCTTGTCTCCCTCGGATTAAGAAACCCATGTTCTCCCCCCGACCATCTCTTTTTTTTACACGTGGCGATTTAAAAAAATAATTTTAATTCATTTATAAATAAAAAAATATTTTCAAAATAAACCACACCCCCGATCATCTCTTATTATGCCATTTATTTTATGAAACAACCTCGTAAATATCTCTTGTTGGTGCTCTTCATTATCACACCCTAATATTCCTCGTCGTGTCGTCAGCTAAGCTAGCCATTTCAATCTCAGTTTTCTATCTTTAACTTGCCTTTCCTCCTTCTATATGACAACAAAAATGATGTTTTTAGAGCTTCAATCCAGTTACCCTTGAGCTTTGCATAAACATGTTTGTATAAACTGTAAACGTTGTAATACGATGACATAATATAAAGACAGAGAATTTATAATTTATACAGTATATCTTATGTCTCGAGTTCAAATCAAATAATGTATTACTTGTTAATTTTTTTATTTTATTTTATTCTAAACTTGTTGTGCAATCGGATCTCACACGCTTGACTTGTGGGGCGAGGGGTATTAAATGTTAGGACTAAGTCAATTAGTCAGTCAATAATATCCTGGTTAATAGGATCAAGGATTACATTTGATTTATTATTTGTTTGTTGACCACGTTTATAGGAGAGTCAAACGTGGGTTGCTTATTTATCTGATTTCCGTTGTAATGGTTTGGTTATATAAACCAGCCTTCCATTAATAAAAGATTTAAGTCTTTCTCTTCATCTTGATCTGTTAATCAATTGCTTAGAATTATCAATTGGTATCAGAGCCTTCTATCCAAAGAAAAGAGTGAAAAGAACCCGAGAGTGAGAAGAGTGAAACACGAGAGGGCAAAATCAATCAGTGAGAAGAGTGGTAAGAATTTGTCTTTGAAAAAAGAGTGAAACACGAGAGGAGTGTGAGCAATTAGAGAAGAGTGATACACGAGAGGAGTGTGAGCAATCAGAGTGGAAAGAAACAGTGTGTCGAAAAACAAAGGAGGGTGAAAGGAGTGAAACCCAGAGAGAGCAAAATCAAAGAAACAGTGTGAGCAAAATCATGGCAGAGGGAAACTTTGTTCAACCCGCAATTCCCAGATTTGATGGTCACTATGACCACTGGGCTATGTTAATGGAAAATCTGCTGCGATCCAAAGATTACTGGAGCTTAATAGAGAGTGGAATTCCGGCAAGCACACCTGGAGCAGAACTCACGGAGGTCCAACAGAAACACATGGAGGAAATGAGGTTGAAAGATTTAAAGGTAAAAAATTATCTTTTTCAATCAATTGATAGAACTATCATGGAAACAATCTTGAATAGAGAGTCTGCAAAGGGAATATGGGATTCAATGCGCCAGAAATATCAAGGGTCCACTAAGGTTAAAAGAGCACAGCTACAAGCACTGCGGAGAGAATTCGAGCTACTTGGAATGAAGGATGGTGAGAGTGTTGATGAGTATTTTGGAAGAACTCTTACAATTGCCAATAAAATGAAAACACACGGTGAAAGAATGGAGCAGATTGTTATCATTGAGAAAATATTGAGGTCTATGACAACAAAGTTTGATTATGTCGTATGCTCCATTAAAGAATCAAACAATCTTGCTGAGATGACTATTGATGAACTTCAAAGTAGTCTACTTGTACATGAACAAAGGATGAAGGGGCACAAAGAGGAAGAGCAAGCTCTTAAGGTCATGTCTGAAGCAAGAGAAGGTGCTAGATTTGGAGGAAGGGGCAGAAACCGTGGAGGATTCAGAGGCAATTTCAGAGGCAGAGGCAGGAGCTGGGGAAGACAATCTTTCAATAAAGCTGTTATTGAATGTTTTAGATGTCATAAATTAGGACATTTCTCTTATGAATGTCCTGGTTATGAGAAATCAACAAATTATGCAGAAGTAAATTGCGAAGAAGAAATGCTATTGTTATCACATGTGGACATTCATGATGTTACAGAATTACATGAAGAACTCGTGATGCAAGAAGTGAATGCAGGAGAAGAAATGGTGATAACAAAGAAATTGAATACAAAAGAAATTGTGTTAGCAGAAGTGAATACAGAGGAATTAAATGGTGCTGATGGTGCTAACATGGGTGACATGGGTGCTGACATGGACATGGGTGCTGATGGTGCTAACATGGGTGACATGGGTGCTGGTGCTGACATGGATGCTGATGGTGTTGATATAGTGCTGACAGAGGAATTGAATGCAACACTTCATGATTTTTCTGAATTTCATGAAGAAACGGTGCTGACAGATGCAAAACTTCATGTTTTTTCAGAATTTCATGAAGAAAAGGTGCTGACAGATTTGAATGAAGGAGAAATGGTGTTGACAGGATGGAATGAAGAAGCCGAAATGGTACTGCTGACTGAATTGAATTCTGGAAAAATGGTGGTGACAGAATACCATGAAGAAGCCGAAATGGTGCTGCCTGAATTGAAGTCTGGAAAAATACTGGTGACAAAATGCCTTGAAGAAGCCGAAATGGTGTTGACTGAATTGAAGCCTGGAAAAATGGTGGTGACAGAATGCCATAAAGAAGACGAAATGGTGTTGACAGAATTGAATGCAGAAGAAGAAATGGTGTTGATGTCACATGTGGAACTTCATAACTCAACTAGAGAAGAGGTATGGTTTTTAGATTCAGGTTGCAGCAATCATATGAGTGGGAATAAACTATGGTTTACAGAATTAGATGAAAAATTTAGACATTCGGTCAAGCTTGGCAATAATTCAAGAATGGCAGTAATGGGCAAAGGGTGTGTGAAATTGAAAGTAGCTGGTGCAATACAAAGAATTGATGAAGTTTATTTCATTCCGGAGCTGAAAAATAATTTACTCAGTATAGGGCAAATACAGGAGAAAGGTTTAGCAATACTGATTAAAGGCAATACATGCAAGCTATTTCATCCAACTAAAGGTCTCATCATGGAGATAGCTATGACAGTCAATAGAATGTTCATAATGCTTGCATCTATGCCTCCAAAGGAATCGGTAGCTTTCTTTGGAACCAGTGAAGAAAGTGAAGCACAGCTATGGCACAGCAGGTTTGCTCATCTCAGCTTCAAAGGATTACGGATGCTGTATTTTAACAAGATGGTTAAAGGGCTGCCACTACTTAAAACTCCTACCAAAGTATGTACAGATTGTTTAAGTGGCAAGCAACACAGAGACAACATTTCGAAGAAAAGCCAATGGAAAGCAACACACAAATTACAGCTCGTCCACTCTGACATTTGTGGACCAGTGAATCCAGAATCCAACAGCGGCAAGAGGTATCTAATCACCTTCATTGATGACTTTAGTAGAAAGTGTTGGGTTTATTTTATTTCAGAAAAATCAGATGCTTTCAATATGTTCAAAAAATTCAAGAATCTAGTTGAAAAAGAAGCTGGTTCCTTGGTGGAATGTCTGCGCACGGATAGAGGTGGTGAATTTACTTCGAAAGAATTTAATGAGTACTGCAGTATGAATGGGATAAAGAGACAATTAACGGCCGCGTATACTCCTCAACAAAACGGTGTTGCTGAGAGGAAGAATCGGACAATAATGAATCTAGTTAGAAGCATATTGTCCGAAAAACACATTCCCAGAGAATTTTGGCCAGAAGCCGTAAATTGGTGTATACATACACTAAATAGAAGTCCTGCTGCAGCAATAAAGGAAGTAACTCTTGAAGAAGCATGGAGTGGAATCAAGCCTTCAGTAGGATATTTTCGAGTATTTGGCTGTATTGGCCACGTACATGTGCCAAATGAAAGAAGAACAAAGCTGGATTCAAGGAGCACGAAATGCATACTGTTGGGAGTAAGTGAAGAAACCAAGGGCTACAGAATGTTTAATCCTCTTACAAAGAAATTGATAATCAGCTGAGATGTCATATTTGAAGAGAATGCAACCTGGAATTGGGCAGCAGACAACCGAAGCAATACACTAAGCTGGGGAGATAACGATGGCAGCATACATGAAGCAGAACTAGAAGAGGATGAGGGGCAGATTGGAGATGATGTTGCGGCAGACACAAGTGCAGCAGGTACTGGAAATGCTGGAGATGATGATGTTGCAGAACCTGAAGCAGAAGAAGAAAATGAAAACTTGCGATCTGTAGATGTTAGAAATAGAAGAGCACCACAGTGGATGGAAGATTATGTCATGGGAGCAAACATAGCTGAAGAAGAAGAAACACAAAATATGGTGTTATACACTACTGCAGGAGATCCACACACCTACGAAGAGGCTGAAAAAGATCAACAATGGAGAGCAGCCATGGATAATGAAATTGCTGCAATAGAAAGGAATGACACATGGGAATTAACTGTGCTGCCAAATAATTCAAGGAAGATTGGGGTAAAATGGATATACAAGACAAAGCTCAACGAAAAAGGTGAAGTTGATAAATACAAGGCAAGACTTGTAGCAAAAGGATATGCACAGCAACATGGAATTGACTACACCGAGGTATTCGCACCAGTAGCAAGATGGGACACAATTCGGATGGTTCTAGCAATAGCAACACAAAGAAAATGGAAGGTGTACCAACTGGATGTAAAGAGCGCTTTCCTTCATGGAAAAATAGACGAAGATGTATATGTAGAGCAACCTCTTGGATATGAGAAAAAGGGAGAAGAACACAAAGTCCTCAAATTGAAGAAAGCATTATATGGTTTGAAGCAAGCACCAAGGGCATGGTTTAGCAGGATTGAAGCATACTTTGTGAAGGAAGGTTTTGCTCGATGTCCAAGCGAACACACTTTGTTTGTCAAAATTGGGGAAGACAAGAAAATTCTGATAGTATGCATATACGTAGATGATTTGGTGTTCACTGGCAGTGATGAGGGGATGTTTGCTGATTTCAAAGCCTCAATGAAACGAGAGTTTGATATGACGGATTTAGGCAAAATGAAATTTTTTCTTGGGGTGGAAGTTGTGCAGAATGATGAAGGAATTTATTTAAGCCAAAGAAAATATGCTCTAGAAATACTAGAGAGATTTGGTTTAAATAATGCAAATTCTGTTCGCAATCCAATGATACCAGGTATGAAGCTGATGAGAAATAAAGATGGCGAGCAAGTGGATGTAACTCAATACAAACAAATGGTTGGAAGTCTCATGTATTTATCAGTAACCAGGCCAGATCTCATGTTTGGGATTGGTTTGATCAGTAGATACATGGAGAAACCTACAACTCTACATATGCAGGCTATTAAGAGAATTTTGAGATATGTGAAGGGATCTGTAAACTTGGGCATTCATTACAAAAGGAAAGCTGCAGGTGACGAAAGATTAATGGCCTACTCTGATAGTGACTATGCTGGGGATCAAGATGACCGTAGAAGTACTTCGGGATATGTTTTCATGTTAAGTGAGGGAGCAGTAGCTTGGAGCTCCAAGAAACAACCGGTAGTCTCCTTATCAACTACTGAGGCAGAATTTATATCAGCAGCTCATTGTGCGTGCCAAGCAGTATGGATGAGAAGAGTACTTGAAAGGATAGATTGCAAGCAAGGAACACATACTATCATACACTGTGATAATATGTCATCAATCAAATTAGCAAAGAATCCAATTATGCATGGCAGGAGCAAGCATATAGATGTTAGATTTCATTTTCTACGTGAGCTGTGCAAGGAAGGATTAATTGAGCTGAAACACTGCAACACGCAAGATCAAATTGTTGATATCATGACAAAGGCTTTGAAGATGGATACATTTGAGAAACTAAGAGGTTTGCTGGGTGTTTGTGCGGTACCAACTGAATAAACTGCTAGCTGAAAATTATGCAGTTTAAGGGAAGGATTGTTAGGACTAAGTCAAATAGTCAGTCAATAATATCCTGGTTAATAGGATCAAGGATTACATTTGATTTATTATTTGTTTGTTGACCACGTTTATAGGAGAGTCAAACGTGGGTTGCTTATTTATCTAATTTCTGTTGTAATGGTTTGGTTATATAAACCAGCCTTCCATTAATAAAAGATTTAAGTCTTTCTCTTCATCTTGATCTGTTAATCAATTGCTTAGAATTATCAGTAAAGATTCCGATTACCTAAACACATTGCCTTGCCATAACTCGTTGACCCTTAGTTGCAGCTATGTAATTGATTGTAGGATATTATTTTCTCTTATTGTAAAGATTTCTTTTAATTGTAAATAAGATTCTGCAATTATAAATAAATATCTTGTCCATTTTCAACGTGTGGTGGTTTGTAAAATGCTCTCCCAGTTATAAATTATGTTTTTGATTTTCTTAATGAGAAATTTCATTTTTATTCTTAAAAATCAAACTCATTGTCAGCTCATTCATTAAAAAAAAAATCGGGAAAACAACTTCTTAATAATCAGCCCACGTGGATTTTTAATCTCTATTACCCACTAACGAGAACAATAATAATGCAAGGAATTATGATGGCGTATGCCACAGTTTTGTCCAATTGCTGATTGTTTTGTATAAGAAACAAAATGGTCATGCAATTTTGCGAGGGACATGTTTTTGGCTTCTTGTTTAGATGATGTTTCCCCATCACTCCTGTTTTTTTTTTCTGGGGCTACAATCTACACCACGTATAGTGTGCAAAAAACACCCATTAAAATAAAATAATAATAATAAAAAAAAAACACCCATGAAAATAGAATAATAATAATAATAATATATTGTGCCTAAATTGTGATCCCAATATTGAACACTAGGTAGTTCCTGGGAAAATAGTAATTTTCACCAGCTTTTTTCAAGTACTGTTAGAATTTAGAAAAGTAAAAAAAAAGTGACCCTGAATCACCACCACTACATCGAGAAGGGCATTAATTATGGCTTCCACTAGCTTGTTTCGAAACAGGAATGAGAGTAGATCCTACGCAAGGAGAGTACATTCACACTGCCTGGATAAGAACCGAAACCTAAAACGATCTGCTCGAGGCTGAGGATCTCAGCTCGATGAGAGATGATGAGTGACACTTCATGTCCGAATTGCCAATTTCCTGGACAAGAAAGGAAAAAAGGCACACGATCAAGGCCGTGGCTCAGAGGGGCTTCAATACCGACTCGCCAGTGGTTACAAGGTATAGTCATTGTCGAATTCAAACTCGCTGCCAAACACTCTCGATCTGTCCAGGTCCTAATTTATTGTTGACCATTCTCTGTACCCAGCTATTTTTATTTTTATTTTTATTTTCAGATCTGTTATTGCTTGCTGAAAAATTAAAATATAAAATCAAATTTGTAAACAGGAAAAAAGGAGTTTTACTTACCCTCTTTTTTTTGTTTTCTGGATTGACCATAAGAGATCCAATCATTCGGCAAGATATGATTATGAACGCTGAGCCCAGTCCCCCGATCCCATGGCCGCTGTATCACCTGCTGGAGCCCACTAAAATTCTGATTTGATATCTGGTAGCCGCCAATATTTTAATATTTTATTAATGGAAAATGGTATTTTAATTTTCACCTACCAAGTTAAAAATAAAGTCATCAAATCATCACAAATTGAGATTCCTAAATATGCAAAAATCTTGAACTTGTGCCTATTTGACGAGTCTTAGAGGAATCTAATGGGTGAAGATATCATCAACTTTTTATTAATTTCTTAACATTGTTTTTTTTACTAACACGTATGCAACCCCTAAAACTTTAATAGAGGTCGCTCTGTATAATTCTCAGGCCCATCAAGCTCGGCAGAGAGAGATTCGAAGTATGCAAAACCCAGTTGATGACTGGATGCAAGTAGCTCTCTTGCGGTAAAACTAAATCAAACGACACCACGCTGGCCATGGCTGGCCTACTTTGTTATCATTTCCCCCCCTAGTAAAATGCCCGTACGTGGCTCCTGTAATAGCTTGGTAGGATTTGGATTGATCCAAATTGAAAAATAAATAGACGAAAAAACCCTCATCCGATTAAAAACAGCATTAATCTGTTTGTGTTTTTCGCAAAATAATCTCGGTTTACTCGAGTTTTGCCGATGAATCATCTGTTCAGGTTTTAAAAGTTAAAACTACACAACAATCAGCAGGTACAAAAATTTCACTGCACAGGTCAATTCGATTCCCGACCTCAACTTCCATCACCCAATCCTCACTACAAGGCCGGGTAAAAAAGGTTTCTGAGATTGGGAAAACTTTGTTAGAATACTTGATAAATGAATTTTCGGGCTTGGAAAAACAAATGGCAAGCAGTAACTAAAGCAAGACAACAACTATATTTGATAAATATAGTTGATAGTTGTTAGAATACTTGATAAATATAGTTGTTGTCTTGCTTTAGTTACTGCTTGCAAGACAGAAAACGTGGAAAGAATCAGAATGTGAACAGACCATAAAGATTGGTAAAGTACAGAAAAAGAATCAGAAGAAGAAAATTTCCAAGTACTTTTGGCCACAAAACGTGGCACTCGCTAATGCCAAAACTGTGTACCACCAAGGGTAATGCTGAGATCTTCAGCACGCAGATTATACAATTCACCTCTCCAGATTTGATAAATTTTAAGCGGCATGGGCTTGTTTATTCAACAGTTTGGTTGATGAAATAGGATGTGTAAGCAAGAAAAAAAATATCACTGGCAAAGTGGGGTTACCAAAGTATGAAATATAATTCTGCCAAATGGGGATCCTCGCGACCTGTTGCTCAAATGCGGCTGGAATCTCTTCCAAAGACGTAACGCCTTGTCCAGTCTGTTATCACCAGCACCCTGGTGCGCCAACTGACTAGCTTGCTGATTTTGACATAAACCAAAACCATATGAGTATATATATGTATATCTACTCAATTCGATCTCTCTATGTGATTGTAGAGCCAAGGAGGGAGACGATACCTTGCATAGACAGAATACCAAAGCCACTGAGAGCTTTGGCCAATTGAAACCCAATCACCGGGAAGCTGTGCTGCTGTTTGTTCTCCTCCCAATGGAGCAAACTGCCCAAAGTGCTTGTATCTGAAACAATACAGGCCATGAAGCAAATGATTGAGGATCCTAACAGCATGCAAGTCTCAAGGTAGACGTTCATATACTAATCTGGCATTCAACAAGTGGTCTGTAACTTGAATTCATAGATGGCAAAGTTAAACAGCTAGCTCTGCAATAGACCTGCTGGGAGGAATCTATGTGTTTTGATTGAGAGCAGATGCATCATGCATGGTGGAGGAATGCTAAGCATCGGTACATGGATAGTGGGAGAATTGCTTTATACAAGATTAAGATGTACCTAAATGGACGGAATCGATGGCGACCTTCTTCCCTGAACCTGATAGGACCTTCAGGATTTTTTTCAGCCTCTTCCATGCGGTTGAAGCAATTAGCAAGATAAGTGCCCTGCTGAGCTGCAACCTGAAGCCAGGCACATGGAAATAGATAGTAAGGGGATCGTTCTTAGAGAATGATAATTTATAGACTGGAGAATCAAAAAATCAACACAAGACCTGAGCCGTGGCTGGAAGATTCTTCATCTGGGAATCAACTTCAGAAAGGGCTTTCTTAAACTCTTCAATATTCAGTTCAATCGCTTCTTTTGCAACATCTGCTTTAGCCATTTTCAAGAGATCAGCAATGTCACGCATTTTCTTGCTCTTCAAATGTAGCTCCACTTGAGGATATCTTTCACATATGTCATCAATGACTTCTTGAAATTCTTTTACTGTTAGGGTTCCAGAATTGTCCTTGTCTGCCTTCTTAAATATGGCTGCAATATCTTCCTACAAGCATGGCAGTACAAGAAAGAGCTTAAACCAACACGTTAGGTGATTGAATTCTAAGCGTGACATTGACATCAAATATCATTTTGGTGTGAAAAAATTCTATCAATCACCGGTCTTCGGATTTATGGTGTAGGTCATACATCTTTGGATTGTTAACAGTAGCCATGACAGCAGATATAGACCAGGAAATAAGTAGGTATTTTTCAGCTATGAGTTTGTGAGTTTACGGATATGATTTTAATGCGTGATGTGTTTCGAATGACAAGAAGTTCAAGCATATACTCCTTGAAAGAGAACATTTTGTTGTTTACTGTAAGAATGAGCAGTCCATTAGAAAAGTTAGATACATAATGTCCGAGAGAGTCTAATAGAGACGTAAAAACTTCCTTTTTAGTTTCATAAAGCAAGAAAAATGTCACAGAAGAATGTGACGAGGGCATTAGATAGATAATAACAGATAGAAGAACAATAAATGTACCACAAACGTAACAAAACAGGGGATGCCATGCACACAAATGGTAACAGAAAAGTAATGAGAACATACCATGACTTTGCGTTGGTTAATTGTAGCACAATCACCAAGTGCATATATGCTATTGCATCCCTCAACTCGCAGCCATTCATCAGTTGCTAAAGCACGCCTATTGGTCTGTGTTCACAGGAGCAGATGTTTTTTTTTTCAATTGTAGTATTGAATTAAGAGTGTTCACTTTGGATGCAATATACTTAAAAGGATCATGGAAGATACACTGAAGACTCTGAAACAACAACAAATCAGTTTTTAGAAGCCAGTAACATACCTGACCAATTTGCTGCATAAAATTCCTTATGACAGGATGGGTTCCAATTCCAGTTGACCAGACGACCATTCCATATGGTATAGCAGTAATTTCACCACCATTCCCCCTTGCTTTGGTAGATATTTCTTTATCAGATACTTTCACAACCATCGACCCTAACTTCACATCGATGCCATCTCTATGGAATTTCTTTTCAGCAAAATCTGTGATTCTTTTGTCAAACCTGCAAACAAGACCCCCCAAAGCATGAGTTCATATATTGGAACTCTTGTATATGTATGTGATCAATGCAGGTGCACACAAACTATAATTGATTTGTGTAGTTGTATCATGTAATCTAACTTAGTATTTGCAAGTGTAGCATCTCAGGGAGTCCATGGAATTTATACAGATTGACACCCAACACCAGCCAATCCAGACTGTATGAAATAAGAAAAATTAAGCCAAGGGACCAGAAACAAAAGAAAAAAGAAAGCTCCATGAGCATACATTCGATCATATAAATGAGTCCCCAAGGGTTTTCACTGCTACCACAATTTCCTGAACCCAGTTCTTTCTCCCCCCCCCACCCAGTCCAATCCCATGTCTGGTTTAAATTGCTAATGTAATGATTCTGAACTACATGCAAATCCGAATGGATCAAACTGAAACGCAGGACATCTTAATTTTGATTTAAGAAACTACTAGCATTCATGCTATCTTAAGTTAATAACAGAAACAAGACTAATGAGGCATCGATTATCATGAGCAAGAGGTAGGTACTTACATGTTCAAAATATGATCTGCTGCTTCAAGAAGTGTTATTTGTACGAAATCTTTGGCTGCTGGATATAGTTTGACTAAATCATCATTGACAAAATCATGAAGCTCAGCAGCAAACTCCACTCCTGTTGGTCCACCACCAACAACTACAAAATGAAGAATTCTCTTCCTCTCTTCATCACTTAAAGTTGGCAAACTTGCCTTCTCAAACGAATCAATAACAGAACGACGGATCCGCTGAGCATCTTCTACTTCCTACAGCAGAATCTGATATTAGCTGTGCATATGCGATGTGATTCATTCCTAATTTCCTATCATCCAAATCCGACACCAGAGCGTTACTTCCCCTAAGAATATTTTTGGTCATCCTGCTAAATAGGATGTGTGTATTGAGGAAAATGAATGGAAATTGAAAATGACAAGGAAGTGATTGGATTCCTAATTTCCTGTCACCCAAATCTGACACCAGAGCAGCATTACTTTACCTTAAGAGTTTTTTTTGGTCATTCTGCTATAGAAGATGTGTGTAAAAGGGAAATTAATGAAAACTGAACAAGACAAGGATAACATATCAATAAATCCCAAGGAAGTTACCTTCAGGAAATTGCAATGCTCTACTACACCAGGTGTGTTGAATGTGTTCGGACGGGCTCCCATGGCTATTACAAGATAGTCATAATCCACAGCAAATTCTTCTTTCCCATTCATACTGGAGTCCGGATTAGGTCGACAATAAACTTTCTTGTTATCTGCATCAATCTTGAAACATTCAGCCTCACAGTAGCTAACGTTAACACCTTTCTGCAAGAGGAAGCAACAAGGGCTGGTTACTACATTCGCCTCGCATCTGAATTCTATTCTTAAGTCAAGTTATATGCATAATCACCTACATAAATCCAGTCCACTCCTAGGATCCACACATAGACAGTATTTATGCACATGGACTGCAGAAAGTTAAGCTCATCAATAATCCTTTTCTCATTACCTTCCTGACAATGCTACGAATTGGTTCGACAATGCTACGAGCCTCCACCGTACCACACGTAACACTTGGTAACAAGGGCGTGAATGCAAAGTAGTTCCGAGGTGATATCACCTGAACATCATACGAGGGATTATTCAGTTTCTTCAAGAAACTGGTTCCGGCCCAACCAGTTCCAACCACCACCACCTTCTTTTTCCTGATCTCCGATACAGGTGTAATAGCATGTGCACCACTTGTTGAATTTGCATCTGCATATGCTACATAGCCCCCGCCACTGAACCAGAAAAACAAATGATACCAAGGAGAATTTTTTAATCCCGGACAATCATTTCGATCCAAAAGCTTAAACTAGATTAACGAGATTCGACATCGTGATGATTTGATCAACCAAACTGTGATGCCATCTCAAATAACCATTTCAACACAAAAATTTAATAACTAAGTTACAAAATATTTATACTATTCTCTAACGTTTACATATTTGATCCAAATTGCTTGAAAATTGCTAAACACCATCCCAAGCAATTTTAAGTTATTAATATGTACACTGTTTTATTACAATTTACAACAGGACAAAACCGAGTGGAGTGGATCTCTGCTATAGCAGCAACATCTTCAAAAATTTAAAATATATAATCCTAGAAACATCCTTGGAAACAGCAAAAATCACATTTAACCGCAACGAAAAATTGATCGATGCTAATCACAAAATTACTAAACCACTAACCACCCACTTAGCACAAACAACAATAAAAGCAAATTCATTTAGATTATTTCATTACAAAAATAAAATAAAATAAAAAGTAACGGTAAAACTTGATTAAGAGAATGAGGCAAGAAAAAAACAGAGAGAAAGAAACAGAGGAGGGAACATTACCTGACGGTGCAAACAACAATGAGCTTAGCGAGTGTAGGATAGTCATCGAAAGCTCTAGAAGCTCTCTTAAATAAACTCAATCCGTTCATTTTCACTCACTTTAGATTTTCTACAGAAATCTTCTCAAAAAACAAACAGCCTTCTTAGGGGCCTCCTTTTAGTTATAAGTGAGCAGAGAGTTTTTTTTTTTTGAAAAAATAGAGAGAAAAATAGAATTTAGAGAGAGAGAGAGAGAGACGTGTAGTGTTTTTGATTGTTTGGAAAGGAAGAGATGTAAAGAGCCCGAGAAAGCAGGAGAAGAGAGGGAGGCGACGAGGCGTGGTTGTTCGCGTTGTGCGTGAGCTGTTGTCGAGATGGTTTTTCTTATGGTTGACTCGACTGGCTTGAAAGAAAAGGCGGCACGTGATTTGTGGTGGCGTATCTGCCAAGAAAATATAAAGAACAGAGAAAAAAAACTTTGAATTTGTTGTTTTTAGCTTAAATAGACACGTGGCAGTTTGGTGGACCGGCGCCGCAGCCTGTTACTTTGTTCGTTCATCCTCTATGGTGTAAGCTTTTTTATAGTGCAGTAACTCTTATTTTTAGATGATTTTGAAAACCTATAAGATTAATTTTAAAATAATTTTAATATAATAATTCCAAAAATAAAATATTTTCTACACCACAATATAATATAATGATATGTGTTTCCGTTCTTTTTAAATCATGCATTGTGATGTGTTAATTATTTTATTAATAATCAGCAATTTTTTTTCTTTACTTTTACATCGGGATAAAAGTGAAAATCAAATTTGTTTTCATAAAAGAAAAGGCTAAAAGGTGTTAAATTTCTTTGTTTACTTTTTTGTTAAATTTTTTAGATTTATATATTTATTTTTCAGGATAATTTAATAATTTTTATTATGTTAGGCAATAATAATAATTTTAGTAGTTATAATTATGATAATAATAGTGATATTATCGGTGATAATGATAATAACAACAATATTTTATTATAATGACCGTGGTTCTTGTGATATTAATAATGTTGTAGTGATAATAACAACAATAACTCATAAAATAATATTAAGACTAACAATAATAATAAAAATAATGATAACAATGATAATAATACTAATGATAATTTTAATGATATTATTAACAACAATAGCAGTGTTAGTAGTCATAATAGTGGTTATAATCGTTGGCGATATTAGTACCAGTAATGATTAAATAATTGCATTAATAGTGATGATAATAAAAAAAAAAATGGTGGTTGTATTAGTTATAGTTGTGATGGTAATAACCGTAACAAAGATTTAACTAGTGATGATTATTGTGATAATGATAATGATGATGACAACGGTAGTAATACCAATAACAACTATAATATTAATTATTTGTAGCGACCGTAATAGCTATAACTACAAGGATTGTGACAATTTAATAATCATAATAATAACAATAATAATTGAAAAAAAATACAATTCAATGTTGTATTTATTAAGAATTGAGTTGTGCAACTTCTCTATATACAGTATTTAAGATCTATTACCAAGTGTTAATGATCTATATGCAGCTATTACCAACGTTAGTGTTTTCTTTTTTAAAAAGTCATTCAATTTTTGTTTGAATTTATTAAACAAATAAATTAATATCAATTTAAAATTATATATTTTATTAAAAACTCATACTTTTCATAAACTATGCTGAATTTATTATTTTACTCAGATTCATAGGATCATGAGAAAATTCTGGCACTCTTCATATAATTTTTACATTTAAAAGAATATAATTCTGACAGCAGCAAACGCATTGTAATTAACTCGAGTGATCTATAAAAGATCATTATAGACCTTCCATGTGGTTTAATCATAATAAATTTATACTCTTCAAAGCTTCGAGAACCTCTGTATCAAAATGGGAATTCTTTTTTTTGAAAACAGCGAGGTCCAGCTGGCAGGTTGCCGAGGGAATGAATTAATAATGTTTGCTACTTTGTTGAGTTGCCAAGGGAAGCATAGGACGTCACGTCTCACGTTGTTTTTTATTCAAACGCTACCAATATTACTGGAGCGTTCAAATCTCTCGCCATTTTTCTCCTGTCAGTACGAATGTTCCTTATTTAAATGACGAGTCGTTGTCCATGACTCTTTTTTTGTTTTTGTTTAAGAGTCTTGGGCAACGATTAGTCATTGCCTGATGGACGTGCACGTTTTTTTTTTTATTATTATTATTCTGGAATGTCCAAGGAAGTGATGATAATTGACTAGAATTTAAGCAAATAATATTCTAGAACAAATTAGGTAAAAATCAAAAGAAAGCTAATTTTTTCAATCAAACATCCTATTATTTACTTTATGATCTGTTTTTGCTACACTTTGTATTTGCTCCAAATTAAGAGGTTATTTGGCATTGCGATAGGAAAATACTTATGAATTTTTTTTTTATTTTAAATTAAAAAATTTAGTGTTTTTAGATCATTTTGATGTGCTGATGTCAAAAATAAATTTTTTTATAAAAAAAATATCATTTTAATATATTTATAAACAAAAAATATTTTCAAAAAAAACCATAATCATACTATCAAAATACTAAATAACCGATAACTCCCTTTTTCATTTTGATTTTCTCCTTTGTTTTCATTTCTTATTTGGGTGGGTTCGATGGCTTAGCTGCCACCATACCATCATAACACACACCCTACTAGTGGTTACGGCCTGTTACTAAAGATCCATTGTTGAGCTCTACAAGCACTTGCTAATAAAGAAACGATGGGCTCGAAGATGAGAGTTCTTGTTGGTTTGGGCCCATTACCCCCTCAGTCACTCAAGCTTGAAAGTTATAAATTGTTTTTTCCTTTTCTGAACAAGGGTGTCTATAAATTAAAATTAGGACCCACCCTTTACCAAATCAAAACAATTTAAAATAAAATCCAAAGAGAATCCCAATTAGCACTGATCATTGCCTTTTTTTTTACTCAATTTCAAGGCTTTTACTAATACAACTTTTTTCCCCTAGTGTATTTTAATATTTTATTAAATTAATATTTTATCCGATTCAACCAAAAAATTAGACT